>OY744478.1:12695206-12934577 GCA_963556175.1 Tipula confusa | reverse complement strand
TTGACTAAAATTTTAATTAATTAAATAAATAAATTGTAACCAAATAATTTATTTTAGGTTAATAAATTAATTTTGATCTGGTCCACAATATCTCATACCCAGAAAGCAAATTAAAAATTCCATCACTTATATGTAAGGCGGAATTCGTATAGATTTCGAAATGTAATGTACACTGTTTTATTTTCATGTTTCATAAAAAAATTATAAATAGGGGAACACCAAAACGAAAGAAATCCGCACAAAACCATTCAAATATTATTTCATCTATTTCTCGTATTTATATTATTATTTTTTATACCTTAGTTAAATGTCCACTGATTTGTCTGATTAATTATCTGAATCCAGTATTTGAACCATTAATACTTCCTGCCGATTGTTGTTGTTATAGTAAGTACAACGCAGTAGAGGAGTCCTAAAGTTGTGCAACAAAGTCCAGAATCCGTAAAAATGAATGGGCAAATTAATAAACCATTTTATAGGTAGTCATCATTCAAAAGCCAAAAATTAATTTTAAAACATTTATTTAATTAAAGAAAGATTATAAAAAATCTAAAACTACAAATGATTATATAAATTTAACCTCCATTAAACTTTTATAAAAGCGAAAGTTGACTGCATAGCAATGTAAACCAAAACGATTGCCAAGATATTTTGCCCAAAAACTAGGATCCAGTACAATATTATCTCAGCCAATTTCATGAGCTTGTTGATAACATTCAACAATGTTTCATTGAAGTGATGAGGGAACATTAAAAGGTATAGATAGAAGTATGGAAGAAACACCATAAACACAAATACCAAAAATTTTAAGTATTCCGGTTCATCAATGTCCAAATTTTGAGATGGAGGTCCTGCATCAAGTATTCCGGATGATGTTGGTAGGTTTATTACGAAGATAAATCTGTAACAATAAAATTAAATTTTAAATTAATTGGATTAAAAACTAAACACTTATTCTAAAATTTAGATTACAAAGGGTACACAAAATTTATTTTAATCTAGAATTTACTTACAGAAAACTGTATAAAAATAATCCGTTGCAGCGAAACATATTTATAATATTATATTTATAATTATTATAGTATAACACAATTTTATATTAATATTGTTAATATAACACAATTTTATATTAAATTAAGAGAATGAAATAATGTTTCAGTCCAGTTAACAAACTAACGTTGAATGATATTTTTATAAAACTTTCGATAAACAATTTATAGTCTAAACATTGAACAAGTGTTCAAAACTAAACAATAAATTTCGCGAATTCATCGTTGATTTCATTGGTTGTAATTTAATACTAAAAAAAATTTTATAGTTGAACCTCTACGTTTAAAACTTTAAAATATTCAACTTTGAGGAAAAATTCTTCGTCGTATTTTAGTACAAAAGTAGAAGTTATATTTTATATGAAGTTTATTCAGATCAACCGTTAGTACAAAAACGCAGAAAAACGTAAAAACGTAAAAAAAGCTAATGGAGGATAAAATAATGTACATTTAGTACTAAAATCGTTTTCGACAAACTGCTCTCATAAGAGATGGCGCGCGCAAAAAAAAAATGATTGTCACACTTCATATAGTTTTTCTGGTCTATACTGCTAATTTATCTATATAGTTTTATCGATTAAATGATGGATCGACAAAATTTGATATAATGCAACATAAACAAATAACAACACCAATCGATTAAAATTCTAAATTTTCTCATGAAATTTAAAACTGTATTTATTTTATAAATTTTGAGTATTTTGCAGAATCTTAAAAAATTGTTGTTCCCATGAATTCTATGAATTTGTAAACTATCTGGGTATTAGTTTGATTTAGATAAATATAATATCAATTACATAAGATTGTTAAGATCAAAAACACTGTTCAAGTACATTAACTATATAACGCATGTACTTAAAAATTGGGCGTTTATATCTTCCTATTTTGATATTCCTATTTACATATAGGCCCCTGTAGTTGGGGAGCACGTCTTTGGATCGAAACATCTGGAGCCGGATTGTTGGTACGGTATATACTGGCCAGTAATAAACTGCTAGATTCATATTTGATTATATCGATTACTTGGACAACGAAAACTGCATTTTTTTCCTGCGCGGCTCACAAGAAGAAGTCTAGCACCAAGATCATCTCTAATGTAAAGCATTGTGTAGTCCTGGGATATATGGCCACCAATTTTGTTACACTGCTCATGCCATTTCGCTGAACTAAAGAAACATACGAATTGAAGAAATTCACATATGATTAATTATCGATGGCCTTGGATACATTTTGTACCTGGGGCTCGCAAGGATTTTACAGCAAGATCCTCTTCTATTTAAAGCTTCGTATAGTATTGGAATACATGGTATCCAATTATGGCCATATTATATATATATATATATATATATATATATATATATATATATATATATATATATATATATATATATATAATATGGCCATAATTGTATACCATGTATTCCAATACTATACGAAGCTTTAAATAGAAGAGGATCTTGCTGTAAAATCCTTTTTATAATTGGGCGTTTATATCTTCCTATTTTGATATTCCTATTTGCATATAGGCCCCTGTATTTGGGGAGCACGTCTTTGGATCGAAACATCTGGAGCCAGATTGTTGGTACGGTATATACTGGCCAGTAATAGACTGCTAGATTCATATTTGATTATATCGATTACTTGGACAACGAAAACTGCATTTTTTTCCTGCGCGGCTCACAAGAAGAAGTCTACTACCAAGATCATCTTTAGTGTAAAGCATTGTGTAGTCTTGGGATATATGGCCACCAATTTTGTTACACTGCTCAGCCATTTCGCTGAACTAAAGAAACATGCGAATTGAAGAAATTCACATTTGATTATTTATCGGTGGCCTTGGATACCAAACTGCATTTTTTACCTGGGGCTCGCAAGGATTTTACAGCAAAATTCTCTTCTATTTAAAGCTTCGTATAGTATTGGAATACATGGTATCCACTTATGGCCATATTATATATATATATATATATATATATATATATATATATATATATATATATATATATATATATATATATATATATATATATATATATATATATAACTGTTTTGCACTTCACATGACATTTTGCACAACAAAAGAAATTTTAACACATGACGGGTATTCTACGGAAATTCGGTCACCCCGCAGTCACTGGAACACTACGTTTAATAATAATCCCCATGGTCACCAAACAACATATATTAAAATACAATTAGAAAGGATTAAGCGAGTAATTTTATTTAATATATTTAGGCATGGACGAAATTAATCAAAAAACAAAAATATTATTATAAAATCGCATTAAACAGAAAATATGAAGCTACGTTAAATTAAATCGTCTGCCATTTTGAAAAAAAATTTTAAAAACGCATTTTACATTAATTTTAAATTCACACAAACAGTAATAAATTTTTACTTTTCAATATGATGATCTTCACAGTTAACACTTTAACTTAAATTTGCGTCTTAAACTTGGGGTGGAGGTCCAAATAATGACTCATAACTTGGTGGAGAAGATTCAGCTTGTGGTACAATTACTTTTGGTTTTGGTGGTTTTGGTGGACGAACCATACGGTTATCATAAAACACGTTATTATCCTCCTGTTGACGATGCATTTGTTCAAGATAATAACGTTCTACATTTCTCATCTGAGGCATTTCGAACCAATGATTCCATCCGCTAAAAAACCATTCAATTAGTCTTACTATGAAAGACATGGTTTTTTTTATATAACTGTTAACTAAACAACAACTTTAACAAAACTATTGTTGATAATGATAGTGGACTATAAAAACAAATTCTCAAGATTCTATACTTTTTTATGACGAAGTTTTTCAAAGTCAAACGATCTGATAATAAACGATCGGAAATGTATCGATCAAATTTCAAAAACATTTAGTACATTTGAACAATTTGGGCGGGGCTAATTAATACTGAATCAGCAAAAAAAAAAATCAAAATAATTTGAATACAGTCGAACGCCAAATAAAAAAACCACCAATTATTTAGTACTAAAAAATACAAATATGTACTAAAGTATTATACCTTTAGCTTTTTATTTCGCTTTAATTTTTAATAAAGTATGTAATTTTAACGAGCCTTTAAACCGTTATGGTTCTTCAAAATAAAATAATAAAGCAAAGTAAATTTGATTTAAGTTCATATAAGTATGCATAGATGTCATTATAAATATTTATTGTAGTAGCGGCCAAGTTACTTAATACGTCTGGAATTTCGAAACAATAGTCAACTCTTTTTACAAGTACAATCACTTGTACGCCATTACAATAAAGTTGAAATAGACGAAACTACTAAAATACCTCTAGGTTAGGGTACAGCGAACAAGCTGTAGATATAGGTAATTAAAGCGAATTTTAGAGATGCAACCAACCATTCTTAATATATTTTATAATTTTTATTATCTTTTATAATATTTATATAAAAGCAAAATTTTAATTTAAAATTATTATAACAAGACAAAATAAACAAAATTTTACGATCACATCCAATATTGATACGGTCCACCAAACAATTAAATCAAACACCACTTGGAATCGATATAAAACTGGAAGCGCATGGCGACTTAATTCATCAACTGTAAAGCAATATAGGGCAACGACAGGAATCAGCATCATTAGGCATGATATTAAAAAGAAATGGTACACTTTGCGTGCATACGTATCTAGTTGGGTTGATACAACTGTAGCTGGTGGATATGTTTTGTTGATCACGTTCATCTCGGTGAATTTTCTTTAAAAGTAAAAATGTTAAAACTTTATTTTAAATATCTTAATTTACTTATTTAATAAAATCAAGTAAAATAATTTCCTACAGTCTTAAAACACAACTTAACACTAACAGTATTTTAATTGAATTATGTCGTTGGTTTTTACACAACCGTTTCCAAGTAGCGCTTATGGTTAAAATATAAACAATAATTATTATGAGCATGTGGTGGTATTAACAAATTTCTGTAGTTATTTTGAACTAACGTTTGTTTTCATTTTCTATGAACTAAAATTGATCACTGTAACCCTCTATATCTTCGTCATACTGGATTGTACCGAAAGAAAAGAATGTCAGTGTTCTGAAACCTTTTTTAAATAACATAATTTACATTTTATATTCGATATGTAATAAACCAATTATCGATATCGCTATTTTGATCGTTTAATTCCGAGGCTCCCAAAGTGTGTTCCGCAGAACCCTGGAGTTCCACGAAAAAATGTTGAACTTTCGCGTGACAAATTGTATTTCATTTAATCGGTAGACATTTAAACTTCACCAAAATTTATGTAATTTTTCATTTGCGCCAATGCTATTATGTCGTCGTATTATTAACGGTAACTGTCATTGCAACCGGTATGTTAGTTACGGGACATTTATAGCTGACTAGGTAGTATATTTTACGAACGAATCATATTTGGCTCTGCAAAGAAAACGTGTCAACATATTGCAAACAAAAGATAAATTGGTTTTACCGCAGATACATAAAAAGTAGAAATTCGGGAGTATTTCCTTGGGTTTAGCCCTATAATAAAACAACTCACGAATGCTTAAGTCAAATATTTTGAACACGCGTGGCCCTTTTCATTTAAATCGAAAAAAAATTTTCCTGAAAAAAATTGATGTTAGCAAATTATTGGAAAAACCAGCCATTCATATAAAAGCATACCTTTCTTCGTTGTAGGATTTTATTGGCTTAAGCTCTGTGCTTAAGCTCTTATTGGTGATAAAAGAACAAGCCGAAAAACCTTTAAATTTAATTATGATAGCTAATCCAATATTGGATCCAAAAACACATTTTAAAATTAATTTTTAGGTTTTGCTTTCTAGATCAAGCATCAACATATATTTCCGAAAGATTCGAAACACTTCGGGGGTGTAATGATATATTAGGATATACGATAATGGAGAAAAATCAGATGAGTCGTTACTGCAAAACTGTAAAGTTTTACACTTGAAATTTTTTAAACGCTGCCTTTCGTCTCATTATAATCGAGGTAAATTTTTGCTTCCAGATCTTTCATCGAAAGCGGTGTCAGTATACAAAGTGAACAATATTAACACGTGTTATCCTAGTTTCGGAATAGTAGCGGACTATAATGTCATATATCTGTCAAAACCAATGATCCTTTTTTTTATTTCACCAGTTTTTGTAAATTCGCCAGGCAGATCAGGGTTAACCGGTCTTATTGTATCAAGAATTTACGTATTTTCTGCATCATTGGTTCTGCTAACTTATAACTAGTAAAGAAATTATCCATTGTTAAATTTCTACCTTTGTTAGTGTATGGCTAGGCTAACCGGTGCACTAAGCAAACTGCACAGTCTAATAATTTTCTTTCCATTTTTGACTAAATACTCGTTAGTTATGAAATTAGCGGATGGTTTGTATGGCTTCTTTACACTCTTCAAAAACATGGTCTAAATATCTCTAAACGCAGTTAACTTGTCCTCTTTCAGCTGTTTACAAACCAGAAAAATCGTAAAAGTTATCGCGTACTTTCGAGTGACATGCCGGCTCTATAAAATGGACCATTATCCGCTTGCCAAAGTTCATCTAAGCGCTCATCCCAGTTCTTATATTTTTAACATTTTTTTGTACGTATGCTATAATGATTACGTTTGGGGTAACTTTTGGCCCCGATACATACTTCAAACTATAATTAAATCAATCGATTTTAATGTTTTTTGCATTTTATGGATAAATCGTTTTGTAGATGGCATTCCTAAAGGGGATTGATATAATTTTTGCTCCGTTCAATTTTTATTTAAATTTTTATAAGGTTAGGGTTACTATTTACCCCTGTACACAGAGTGATGAGAACAATATATTCACAAACTGTTTACATTTGCAACAATCGATCGACTTAATCTCGAAAGGTTGTTATGGGCTTTTAGTTGACCATTTTTGTAGTTCTCATTTTCAGTTACTTCAAGCGTTTATAAACAACTAAAGCAATGGGACGACCGTTATGGTGTACATTATACAATTTATGTTAGTCCTGGAAATGAACCTTTATCAACAAATGGTAACTTTATCAAAAGCACTATTGAAATATGGCCGCTAATTCAGTCGGTCAACAGATAACAAAAGACCATTCTTAAAGTCGATACCTTCCATTCTTCCATACCTTCCATAGCAGCTACCTTCCTTAATTTTCCTTGTTTTAATGCCCTTTTAAAATAGCTAAGGGTCGTCCCCATGTTGTCACGAAGGGGTTTTTTTTAGCTCCTTTAGTTTTCGAGTAATCGTTAATGCTACGGATTTTCGCACTCAAATTGTTTACACTTCAAAGATTTCTACCGTCGGAACCAAAAAAGCTGGAGACCTGAAACCAATGGTTGTTGTAGGTAAATATTTCACCTACCTGATTTTAAAAAATTCAGGCCAATCCGTCTAACACAACTCTCGTAAGAAATTTTCACGCATAAAAAAAGTGAAACTTATCGAAATATATAGCTTTTTTGGCTGTTAACAAAGGTAGCCCCTTCCTTGTTTTTTCGAAAAATTGGCAGATGGACCAAAATTTAAATTAAGGAACTAATGTTCTTTTAAAATAGCTAAAGATTGTCCCCATGTTGTCACGAGGGGGTTTTTGTTTAGCTCCTTTAGTTTTCGAGTAATCGTTAATGCTACGGATTTTCGCAGCCAAATTTTTTACATTTCAAAAATTTCTACCGTCAAAACCAAAAAAGCTGGAGACCTGAAACCAATGGCCGTTGTAGGTAGATATGTCACCTACCTGCACTTAAAAAATTCAGGCCAATCCGTTTAACACAACTCTCGTAAGAAATTTTCACGCATGAAAAAAGTGAAACTTATCGAAATATATAGCTTTTTTGACCATTCTTAAAGTCGATACACAAAAAGCTCCTTGCTTCAGTAAGAATTACAATAAATGTTCTGCCATTGCATCGACAGTATCGCCAACCAAAACCAATGTGGTTAAACTATCATTCATATTATATTTGGCAACTGCATCAGCCAAGGTTCTTGACCATTTGGGTAATCCGATGGAACAAAATCACTATTACATAAAAATTCACGGAATTTACTCCACCGTTGTCTTGACTTAGTCTTATCTTAACATTGATGTCGAATATTATTATTTTTTAAAACGCTTTGGATGTTCAAGTTCTACCCAAAATAACGACCTACCAGCTAATTGAGTTGCTAAAAAATATTTAATCTTGAGCCATGCGATCCAGTATATTAAACTCGCCAATCTTTATAAGTTTTTTAATTAAAAATGAATCGATTTAATTCTAGGAGTTAAGGTTTATCATGGGTTACTCTTTTTTGGTCAAATCGAAAACCAAAATAGCAGATAAGTTACCCACCCTACAGAACACCGTACTAAAGCCTAGATTATTTCTGGAATGCGTTTATCGTCAAAAAATGTTAATTGACCAAGAGTCCCACGCCTATTAAACAACAAATTTTCCAAATATCAGCCAAGATGAAAAAATAAATACCGGCAAAACATTAAAAGCTCCTGGGCCATTTCACTTAAGTCGCCCATGATATGTGAAATCATCGACAATACCAAACTCGTATATATAGACAGTGATCGTCAATTGTAGTCACTTACCTACGATGACAGATTTCACTTCCTCGACGTAGCTGAACACTAATATAGAATTTAAGTAAGTTCTACAGTAAGCACAAAGTATGTAATTTTCATGATGGTTGAACATAAAAAAATTAATTTATTGAACTCCGCCCAATTAAACCAATTATAATGCGAGTTTTCCCCATTAAAACATAAAGATAAACTTAAAATGAATTTTATTAAGTAGCCAATCATTAATCAGCTGGTGGTATTTTAATTCCAATAAAATTTTATGTAATATTTTCGATTCGTTCATCTTCCACTTTAGAATAAATGATCACCAATATAATGTAATAAAGTACTTACAGGATAATTACCTATCATCGGTGATAATTACATCACCGTCGCATATGACATTTGCACGAAACATTTTGATTCTC
Source organism: Tipula confusa (assembly GCA_963556175.1). Lineage (NCBI taxonomy): Eukaryota > Metazoa > Arthropoda > Insecta > Diptera > Tipulidae > Tipula > Tipula confusa. The sequence continues at coordinate 12,925,545 of OY744478.1, read as the reverse complement.
ATATACTTGGTAAATAACATAAGTTCACTCGGAAAGGCACTCAGATTAAATTATAACGAAAGCGATGGATTAATATAAAAAATATTTTATTATCGTTATTTAAGAATACAAAAAAATAATGAAAATATTGAAAATATATTTAACCGAAAAAATTTTTAGAAAATGCCAAAATAATTTTTTGTAAATTTTATAATACTCGAAATATCACTTTAAAATTTTAAACAAAACTTAATTCTTGTATTATCACTTAATCACTTAATCGTTTTGGTCGATTATAGCACGATTTTTTACAGCACGTTTTGGTCGATTATAGACAAACCAAAATTCACCATGGTCGTTATTTGCGGCCACCGGATCAATAGTTGAACCCAATCTTTGCGATGATCCAGCTATTATGTCAAATATTGAAGGCGTATTAGTAAGATCGTATGGACAATATAATTCATCAACTTGCACAGTTTCAATTTGATTTGTATTCAAACCGTAACTATTGTTGATAGGTTCCAACATGGTCGCTGGTTCTTCTAATTCGTTTGCATGTTCTGGTTCGTACATTCCGTCAAAGCCTTCAACATAATATTCGTCATCTCCATTGATACATTTTATATTAGTACAACAAATTATCTGTTTGATTCTAGCCCAAAACATAGGCCATATCCCTTGGACTTCACTCATAATGATTCTTAAGTGATCTTTAAGATTAAAAAAATAACCAACTAATGTTTCAAGTGTTATAATAAATTTTAAAATTTTTTATAACTTTAACACAATTTTTATTTATTTCTAATGTCTAATCTGATTCAAGATTTAATTATGACTAAAATAATCGCCGATATACTAAAAAGCAGTTTTGTGCTTCTTTTTTTTTTTTAAATCGGAAAGGATGTGACAAATAAACATTTAAGAATTTTTTTTTTTTTAAATTTCATAAAGTGTGAGAAACTTGAAGTGAATCGATACTTTATCAATTGTTTATTGTTATTTATTTATACCCCAACTTATGATTTTATGTTTTCGCGAAATCGTTTAAGAGTTTTGAACCAAATAACTTATGATGATTAGACATAAATTTGTTTATTCTAAATTTTACAGTAAATTTTGATAAAATTCTTTCGTTGGACTTCAGATGTCAAAATAAATCAATAAAAATTGAATTATGGATATCTTTTACATAATATCCGCATATACATTATACAATACAGTCACCAAACAATTGACAATGGTATCTCAGTCATATGAATGCTGATCTAAAGATAATTTATGATATAGTTTTACTGTATCGTCTTAGAAAAATGCTTACGTTTTCGATGATATAGTTTCGGGAATGTTTAGAAAATAAACGAGAATAACAAAAACCTAACGCTGTGTATAGGGCTTATAGAAAAGTTATTCTTCCTTCTTCCGCTGGCTCTACGTCCCATGAAGGGATTTGGTTGTCTCAACGATGCTTCTCAGCGTTCAGGTCTTTCTCGATGTCATCCATCCAACGAGTAGGCGGTCATATAATGATCTGTTCGAGATCATTATATGACAACAACACTCATTAATTATATAACAATTGTAACAGTTATAGTTGTTTACTTACCTAGCACCTAATTTAACCTCAAAAATTGTAATTTTAAAAATAATTGACATGTGTATATCAAACCCATAACCAATGGGCGTAGATATTATTGTGAATGATCATTATACCATTTAAATTCTGATTGCAAGATGCAAGAATTATTTTTATACTTACTGTACTTTTTTTAATTAAAACAAATTATTTTTAATTTTACAATTAATTAAATTTTTTTTTATAGTGAACGGCCTTCTTGGCGATAATATAATTTTAATAATATAGCAATATTTGCAATATTTTTTTAATTGCCGCTAACTTTATTATTCTAGGTGGTTTTAGCAATTACATACTACCCCCCAGTATTGACTGTTAATCGTCAATACTAATGATTTCATTTGCCTCCTTCAACACAATTGGGATGACTTTGTTAACCGACCGCTTGATAATACCATTTCCGGTCTTGATGCTGACGACTCTTACGTTCCCATCATTTCCAGGATGAACAACCTTTCCAATTGACCAGTTTCCTCTGGATGTATTTTCATTTTCAATTTTGACGATGTCTCTCAAAATTAAGTTTCGAATTTTGTCGTGCCATTTACGACGTGGTAACAATTGCGGTATATACTCTTTTGTCCACCGTTGCCAGAATTGATCAGTCCATAATTGACTTACTCTCCACTGCTTACGTAACATCTCGTCTCGACGTTCGAATTGGCCTGGTGCAATAACAGAGTCTTCTCTGCCCTTCAGTATCATACTAGGTGTCAACGATCTAATAACACTTTTTGCAACTCAACGAATGCTCCGCGCAAATTAGTTCCGTTATCGCAAAAGATTTTCCTTGGTGTACCTCTTCGAGCTTGAAATCTTCGGATGGCCATAATTGCATAGTCGGTGGACAACAATCCGACCATTTCCAAATGCAAAGCGCGTGACACCATCCAAGTGAAGATTGTTCCCCACCTTTTCTCCAGCCGGCGACCGATTTTTACGACCATCGGCCCAAAAAAATCCATACCAACGAACGTGAACACTGGTAAGTTTGGAGTCAATCGTATTTCTGGTATGTTTCCCATCAATTGGGGTTTCGGTAAACTTCGACGGACAGTTCAGTTTTGACACTCGTTGATACAACGTTTTATGAAAGGGCGCATCTTTGGAAAGTAAAAATCCTGCTTTATGTTATTTCGTCCTTGATGCATCGTTTTTTCGTGACAATTCAAAATCATTAGATTTACGAATCGATGCTTGCCATTAAGTATAATTGGATGACGTGTTTAAAATTGTATTGCGACTGCATTTTTAAATCTTCCATCTGCTCACCATATTCCGTCGCTGTCGGCAAAGGGAGTAACATGACGTAGGTTTTTTAGAAAGTCTTTTGGAAATTCCTCCTGCACGGCTTTACACCAGATCTTATTTGCCCAGTTGGCATCATTTGTTTGCAAGCCACCAATCGTCGGGATCTGGCACTTCGTTTTCAGGATAAACTGACGACACAAATCAGTGACCCTCAAAATCCTCTGATATAAAGAGTAAAACAAAAAATCAGGCAGTTCTTTTGTGATCTTTGGAATTGAGGTAGGATCCATTTGGTGTTTTCCAGACATATTATTCGTATTGACTACTGCTCTTCTAGCAATAATTTCATGTTGAACTTTGTCGCCATCAGTCTCAACCTCTATGTCGATATCGTTTTTATTTCGTAGTTTCTCCTTAGGCCATTCGCCTTCGGATTTGTACAGAAACTGCGGCCCGGTAAACCATTCTGATTCGTTTTCAAGCTCGTCGAAAATTTGACGTGTTGCTTTATCAGCGGGGTTCTGTTTTGAGGGTACCAAATACATAATTTCTCCAACTCTGGTAGCAACAAATGTTATTAATTTTTTCTTCGACCGTATACACGATAAAACCGTCTTCGAATCGCTCCAGAATTTTACGAAGGGTATTGTAACTCTCAATTATTGGTTAATCAGTTGTGACAATCTAACTCCGAGCACGGTTGCTAATAGTTCCAGTTTTGGTATTGTAAGTGTTTTCATCGGTGACACTCGAGCTATTGCCACAACAAACATCGGTTGACTCAATTCTCAAATATGCGACTGCAGCATAGACACATTCAGTAGCGTATTCAAAAAAACAAAAAAAGTGCAATTGAATCGATTTACCATTTTCTCGATTCAAAGAGAAACATCTCGGAATGGCGAGTTTATGAATTTGTGCAGGATGCCCCACCACTGGATCCAGTGCTTCGCGATTTCGCCAGGAATTTCGTCGTCTCATAGCCTGTATACCAGATTTCCATAAGTGTTTGCAGAATTATGCGAGACGTAATGGTGACTGGCGATAAGAATCCAATTGAGTCAAATACAGACATCGCTATTTTCAGTACTTCTCGTTTCGTTGGAATTTTTGTTCCGTCTACGATGTCCTTCGGTATTTGATGAAAATCATAATGAAAACACAGCGACCAACTGTCATTTTCTCTTATGCGTACTTGTGGAAACATTTCCTCGATGCCGGCACAAACTCCAATTCTTTCTTCTCTAAACCGACAAAGTACACCGAGAAGAGATGGAACCAAATCCGGTCCGGTTAACAAATAATCGTTAAGGCACATTCCGTTCGATTTCGGTTCGGCGTCGAATACTAGTCAGATCTTACCGGGCTTGTTAGAATTGACCACTGGAAAATGTGGCAAGAACCATGTGTTGTCTCTTGTTTGACCTTCCACACCAATCAATTTCGCTACCATGCTATCTAACATGGTAACAGTGCAGCTGCCCTCGTCAAGAAAAGCTAGAATCTCCAGCTCACCTTTTGGACCTTTCACTTGGACCGGTAACATCTTTAGGATCACGCCTGGTTTGGTCCCAGAAATCGTTGATATTATTTCTTTGGTATTGGAAATTATTGTCGGGCAGCTTGATGAAATGTGTGATGTAATCGATTACAGTTATTTTCTCCACATGCAACTTTTCGAGACCATGGTCCACTGTGACGTTTTAGGCAACTGTAGCAGAGATGAATCGGTTGTGCCATATTCCATCGTCCTTTGACATCTAATTTCATAAATTCGGAACATTTGTCAATCGAGTGCTCTACCTTGTGGCACACTTTGCAAGATGATGTCAACTTGGTTTCGCTTGTAGGGTTTTTCTCTGTATTATTTAAAGATTTGCCTTGTTGTTGATCACTTTTGGGAAATGTGATATCTTTTTTTGCGATATTTGAGCCACGGAATTCTTTTACCGATAGACCAACTTCAAACATAGATATGGCACCATGTTCATAATTAGGTAAGCATTTCCGCAGACGTTGCATGTTTTCGGATGGTGTAAACTCACATTCCCGGATTGAACGATTATATTCTGTAATAAACGTGGGCCATTGCATCACGTCGCCGCCGAATTTTGGTAACTCGAACCCAAATTACTTGTCGCGTAACAAGTTTCCGGAAATATGTTTCCTTTTCAGACGAGTCTTCGTTCGATTTATTTAACTTTGCTGTCGCACCACTGTTCGTCGATGTAAATTTTTTGACTGGATTTTGATATTGATTCGTTTTCTTGTTGATTTCACCACTAGCGCCATCTTGTAGAAAATATTTGCCGTTTTTATCTTTGTCTTCGAATTCTGAAAAAATTTTCATTGATATTTGATGAATGCTTCCACGCTGTGGTTTATAGAAAGTCTGGTTTATGTAACTGTTGGTGGACTATTTGTTGTTGACCTTTTCACTTTTCTTTGATGGCTGGTTGAACAACCACCAGCTGGTCTCGATTTTGCAGCTGAAGAACTAACTCTTGCATTTGCTGTTGCATTGCTATCAGCATTTGTCACTGTCTCGCATACAAATTCCGCAAACTGTCATTTTCATGTCGTAAAAGAATTTAGGACTGAGCAAAGAATTTCAAGACTCTGTTTCGCATTTTCGATGTTATCTGCTTCCAGCCGCTTAAACTCCCGCACTGATTGATGCAACCGGTTTTGCGGCATAATTTTTCCATAGAAAATTTGATTCAACGCCTGGACAGGTAACATCGATCCACGCTCAAACAAGGTTTTATTCAAAATCGATTGTAGAGACTCCGCCATATTTTCTCCGGAAAATTTTCTTTACGCCAACTCAATTTTTCCAATATTTCACCGTCTTTTAATCCGGCTCGAAGGACCACTTTGCGCTTTTTTTAATTAAAACAAATTATTTTTAATTTTACAATTAATTAAAACTGGAATTGCTGATAAGCAATGCCTTATCATCCCAAGTATATTTAAAAACGGGTGTACGGTTGGTCCGGCGTTTTCCGGGATATCCTGCTTAATGATTGGTCGTACATTCTAAATCAATCAAATCAATCAAAAGGTCCGCAGAGATAGAGTGCCGACTCTGTTTGGAAGAGGTAGACACCACAAAGCAAGTACTATGTGAGTGTGTTGCTCTATATGTACACTGAGGTGGCTTCATTTTGAGGAAAGGTATTTGTCCCCGGAAAAATGTAAATTAACCACTTCAAGCAGGCGGATTCTGGCCTTTATTAGGAAGGTAAAGAAGCTCTTGGAATAATAAACCCAATAGCACAAAAAATCTTTTAGATCGCAGTGCTGGCCGTTAGGCAGGGGAATTAAAAAAAATATCAAAATCTTGCTAGCAATAGCATTGTGGTAACCAATTACCTTCCTGGAGGGGTAAAGGGGCAACTCTAGCTCCAGGTATAGCGAAAATTAAAAACAAAAATGATTGGTTTGACGAGGAGTGCCTTCTTACTGTCGAGTTACAGAATATAGCCTTTATATAGTAGCGGAAATACATTTAACAATCGTATACGCAGAAACAAAACAGTCTAGTCGGCTAGAAGTCTTATGATTACAGCAACTCACCTTAATGAGCACAGTTGCATTCGAAAGCAAACGGTGTCAATAAGAACAGTTTCAATTCTTATTAGATTGTTCAACCACCTTGGTTAGAGTTTCTAATATTTTCTGGAAATTGAGGCGTCCCATGCGTTCATCATTTTATACCTTAAATTAAATTTACTGTTATATCGTTGATCGAGTATATAAAGATAATATGCGATTTTCTACGATCGAGTAATGTCTCCGCTGTTGCTTTAAATAGAACCAAAGAAGAAGATTTTGTTAGAATTTCTGGTTTAGGAACGTATAGTAATTTTCTGGCAATAACTTTTAAAATGGATTAATGTATGTTTTGGGCTTGCATGTTTTGAACATGTATCCATAAGGACTTATTACCAGCATTTTGTTATCCATATATAACGCCTTTTATCTTAAGGTATCAAAAACCTTGGAATCCCATAAGATTTACTGTTTAAGCAATAAAAATAACAGTTGATACAAATACAAAAAAATAACTGTGGTTATGTTTTTATTTTCTAAAATTTAAATTTATATCTCCAATCAGCTCAATTTGTTAACATGTTCACGCAATGTTGTATATTCTCCTTAGAGGAAACTATCCGACACTTTTTTTTTACAAAGAATATTGTTTTTAGTGTTGGTTATTAAAAATCAAATTAAAATAGAAAAGTTTTGTGTTATTTTCTAGCTACATCATTGTAATGTAATCAGTGGCGTAACTACGAGTCCCCCGTAAGACTTAATGTGGGCCTCTAGACTATCCTTCCTCCACCTTGCATATCTTTCCTTTCAGAGTAATAAAAAATGTTGGTCATCGAAAATGTAGCTTTTTTATTTAAATAAAATATAGTTACACGAACTTAGCCGTTTGATTGATTCCTTGATTGATTGATTAGGGTGTACGGCCAAGGACGAACCAGGAACTCCCGGAATGCCGGGCATCACCGTACTCCCGTGTTACATATAACAAAACCGAAAGAGTGGAATCAATGTTAGTTGTGACAGACTCGACCCGGTTACTGACAACTAACCGATCGATAGTTAGTATTTTTGTGATGCAAGGAAGGAAAAGGTTTGTTAGCAATGACAGAATTGGTCCGGTTACCCGGTAGCCAATATTCATACTACTGTTAGCACAAGACAATCACAATTTTAATGAACTGCTCTGCTTCCTGTCGTCTCTTATCAGCAACATTAATATCAGCAACGCCACCATTCAACTGTAATCTGCAAAGGTTCCCTGAAAACAAAATCTATTAAAGAACTAATTGCCCTCAGTCGTAGGCTGTAATAAATTGAGTTAATTTTCATCTGCCATTATAAATTAACTAATTCAAAATATAATAAAATAATTAATATAACAATATAATTTCTGCAAGCCGTAGGCTGAAATAAACTGAATTAGTTTTCCCTTGAAAGTACAAACTTATTAATTTATTCCATAACAATATATTAATATTAGAATTTCAAAAAATAAAATTTAAGAAATATAATAATATAAAATATTATACAACGATCCAACAACACTATTTAATGACCTATTTTTAACCGTACCCTGTAATATAAAGCATTAGTTTTCGATGGCAATTTACAAATTGAATATTTCAACTCCATGCAGCTAAAATTTATCAAGTGAGCTCTTATTTATATTCACTTAACTAGAAACAATATTACCGAAATTCATCCAAATAAAATTCCAACAAAACAATTAAACGCTTGAACTCAATCGTATTAACCGTTTTACAACAAACGCACAAGCTCGACCCTGAAAATCCTAAACATATTCACCCAAATAGAAATTATATTACCGAATAAAATTTGAATAAAACAATTAAACGCTTGAACTCAATCGTATTAACCGTTTTACAACAAACACACAAGCACGACCTTCAAAATCATATTTATATTCACCCAAATAGAAACAACATTACCGAACTTAACTTAAACAAAATTTTAATAAAATAACCAAACGCTCGAACTCGACCGAATCAATCGTTTTGCACCAAATACACAAGCACCATAAAAATATCGATATATAAATATATAAAAATATAATTATTTAAAAATATAATAATATAATAATAAATCCAATTTATAATAATAACATTATATAGTAATAGTATCATGAGTACCGCATGAACAACGACAATTCAACACAAATCAACAAAACCACCGAAATTACTATAAATAAATTTTTTTCTTTTTAAGACCATTAAACGTTTTAATTCGATCGAATTAACCGTTTTGTACCAAATCCAAATGAGACAAGAATTCTGAAACATTAAAAATTCCCTTCTATTCGTTTTACGATGCATTATACCCAATTTTACCTTGTTTTTCAAAAACTAGAATGGCTTACTACTCACCTCAACCCCAAATTAAACTGAATACCACAGAGCCGCTATATAAACTTAAACCAACCTATATTACATAAATATACGAACCAAAATAGCTCGTTTATGGCACTGTTGTTTATGCTTCAAAAGTTTAACGGCAAATTATTTATAATGTCCTAACACCACAAAATACTTAAACATTTAACCAAAAATTTCGATGGGTGCAAAGAAACAACAGTCAATTGTGAATAAGATCATAGTGGTGAATAAAATTTAAATATACATTTAAGGTTTGTATCTCTGCTTGTCATACTTATTTCCACCACCACAAGGATCGCACACTTTTTATCTTTATTTCTATTTACAATCAACTACGAGAATCGCACAATCACATACATTCACTACAAAGTGTTTATATCGTTTTGTTTCACTAAAATCAGAATGATCAGACAAAGATGCATATTGTACCCTATGTTACACGACTCAAACACGATCAAATGTAAACCAAAACTCATGTAAATTTTAGAATTTTTAGAAACTATTTCTTTATTCAATCTTTTTCGACCAGAACCTAATTTATTAATTTTAATAACGAATTATTAAAAATGACTTAATTTTGGCAAAATCCATAATTAAAGTTTTTGTTTCCATGTAGCCCGTCGCTTTTGTTTCAATAGAGAGGATGGACAAATCGTTTAAACGATCTGCACCGATGGAGTTGCGCAAATAATTTTATTATTATTTTCAATTTATAAAACGATCGTTCCGCTGTTACGACATTAACAGTAAGAAACAATAATAAACATGTTATTACCTGCGAAACACTGGAAGCAGCTAATTCTCTTAAGCATTGTTTTTATCATCACCATTTGTAGTGGAAACTCTTCCGATAGGTGGTCTTTATATTTTTCTTGTATCGCTCCTGTGAACATGAGATCATACTCAATAATTTCTACAAATTTATCTGGCTGAATGCAGGAAAATAGTTTTGGACTTGAAATGTAGAAATTTATATTGCGGAGGGTATCAATTATTTCTTTGCGCCCTTGTAGATACGCTGCTGAATGCAACCCTACCTCAGTTCTAGTGATATGCAAACAAAGAAAAATAAAATTAACATAGTTGTTACGATTACATATTTACAATGTTCATCTGTGATTATCAAATACAGTTATATCTCACTAGATAAAAATCAAATTAATAATTGCTGCAATGTTCGATTGACACACAAAATCAGTTAATCCAGAGATAAGAGAGGTTTTCAATATCAATATATGTATTTGTGTTGTTATCATGTCTGATGTATTATGTACACATATTATTATATTATTGCACATTAGTGATCACTTTGTGCCATTTTTGTTTTAAATGACGATAATTTATAAAACTATAGAATTATATACAAAGCAAGTGTAATAGTTTAAGTGTTTAAGAAAAACTATCGGTAATTAAGAAAATATTAAAAACCAGAATCTTCTTATCACTGATTAAATGTTATATTCTTGATGAAAATCGATGTCGATGATTCGATTACAGTAAAATTTAATTTGATTTTGCGCTAATCAGACATTTATGTTTGTTAACAAACAGCTGAACATTGTAAATAATCGACAAAAAAATTATGTTGGTTTTTACTACATGTATTTACACGTTACCTTATTAATGCGGTATAATGTACATCGGTAGTACTACTTCTATAGTATAATATATTATAGAGACATTGAACTGCAGTAAATATATTATGCTAATCGTCCCATAAATAAATATCTATTAGTATTTATATATTTTGCTATTTTGGAGGGTAAAATAAGTTCAGAATAGTCCAAATACCTCCGAAATAGTATGATTGCCGGCGAGTAATTATTTTAAATTCCATTTCTAACACTTTTACGATAGTTGTTAAAAATCAAATTCGGGCTCATTTAAATAGCAATAGTTTAAATTTTAATAATAGTTTAGATCAGGATGATCTGCTCGATCTCCAGTGAGCTCATTTTTAATGCGAAGAAATCCCAGTTCCTAATAATTTATAAGAAATCGTTCGATACTTCTTCCTTTCAAGAGATTTATCTTGATGGTTTCTTTATCCCGTCTCCGTGCTGGATGCTTATATCACTATGCACGGCCCGACACGCAATACGAGTTACAAAAACAATATTCTGCTTCTCGCTCAGTACTTAAGTATTTCATAGCAAGCAAACAGCGATGCTTTCGAGAATTGTGTGAAGGCAAGAAGCCATATAAGTGGTTAAATACGGCTCAAGGATAACATACAATGCAAGTTATTTGTACAATAACCTGTTTATGTAAAAATCGTCAAACTAAGGGACGAGGAAAAAGTAATTCCACCAATTGTCAATATTGAAGAGGTTCTAAGATCAACAACAAAGCTTCAGGTCCTGATTATCAAATTCCCAATATATAGCGTTGACAACTGCGATCCGTGCATATTCGGAGTGGCTTGTTAGCTCGTATAATACTTGCATAGAGAAAGGATTATTTCCATAGCAGTGGAATGTCCAACGACTATTACTTCTGCCGAAAGAAACGAAGGCATTAGAAAATCCATCATCCTATCGCCCAATCTGCTTGCTAGATACGGCTTGTAAAATAAGTAAAGATTCATCCTGGATTGGTTATTGTCTATGGGTTTGCAGTTGAAGGAATAGAGATGGAAATAATTCCGATCTCCAGTTAAAGTGCGTGGCCACATTTGGGCGAGTGCTATGGAAACTGCACATATAAACAGCTAGTAGTTGCTGTTTTAAGGTTAAACGCCTTAAGAGTGGTTTGTGCGTTTAGAACGGTTTCAAATAAGGCCGTGTCTCTCATAGCGGAAATGCTGCCAATGGATTTACTAACTAAGGGGCGACTAATTATGTATTCCCGCCGTGGGGATGGGAACAAGAAGGAAACTCGTAATATATAATCCGTGCGAAAACTGTGAAAGAGTGAAAACTGTGGCAGGTGCGACTCATCGACTAATCCCTTCGGTGCATAAATGCGGGCAATATAAAATAAAATTGTATTCTTGTAGTTTTATTCTACGGGTATTGGAATTAGTTTGACGATTGGCCGTTTAATTACTCCTTTGGGGGTTTTAATAGTAACTACACGAACACATCCATCATCTCCAGCATGTCCTTGGATAATGCGCCCCAATAACCAGGTAGGATATCGTTTTAAAATAATCAAAATATTTGTATATGTATAATCGCCTAAATGTTATACATTTATTCTAAATGTTGACGATATTCTATCGGATATTATCACTTTTTATGAGTACCAATTGATCGATAAATAAATTATTCGTTTTGGCCTGCCATTTTGATCTTTGAATCAAATTCGTGAGATAGTCTCTTGACCAAACTTTCCAGAAACCTTGAACTTCATTACCATATTTTACAATTTCGACAGGTTTGACGTATTGAGATGCATTATATTTGATTCTGGAATGACTGCAAGTGGACCGTTAGCCAAGAAGTGACCGGGTCGTCAAAGGAAGTAGCATCTTCTATAACATACTTTAAAGGGGTCGAGAGTTAAGAACAGCCTCAATTTGCATCATTGGTGTATTAAGCTCTGTAAATGTAAGTGGTGTCATACCAGAAACTCTTGTTAAATGTTGCTTAGCTGATTTGACATTCACTTCTCATAATCCCCCAAAATTCGGTGCATCACAGCAGAATTGAAATTAAGTTTGATTCTCTGAGAAGATAAAAATATTGATATTAGCTCAAAGTGGTTTTAAGATTTAAAAACTCTTCAAAAGTTTTGATAGGTAGTTAGTTTTTAATGTAGTTGACTAACCGACTAGACATAACTGCATCACATAATTCAAGTCTTGGCAATGATACCTCCTTAATTGGAGCAACTCTGGTTTTTGATGCAATTAGTCTAGTCGTTATAATTTGTCATTTTCCGTGCGTAGATAAGCCACAGTGCAATAAGCCTAGGCTGCAATGGTCTAGGAATTCCTGCATATCATTCCCAAGCTCATCATCCCAATCTAGTTTTTGGAGCCCCCAACAGTTGAAAAAGCAATTTTACCACGACGGTTGTTCCGAACTGGATTCTAATGAAGTTCTAAGGTCTTTATACTGGCAGCGTCCTTCAGTTCTATATTAGCAGTTTCTTGTAATTCCGGTCTGGAGTTTTTCCTGATCCCTGAAAATTTCTTTCATTCGTCCGATTTTTAAATCTGGTAAAAGATGTGATATCAGTAACTATCGCGGAATAGCAATTCTTTCTGCAATTTTAAAACATTTCGAAGCGTTGGTACACAAATTTTTATATTTTCACGTGAAGACGTTTATTTCTCCAGCTCAGCACGTTTTTTATCCGGGTAAGTCCACTAATACTAATTTAGTTTCATTTTGCGGACATTTACATACTATATTGGATAATAAGCAACAAGTTGATGTGATTTACACAGACTGTTCCGATAGCTCTATTGTATATAATTTCTATATTGTATTCTGAATTGAATTATATTCAATTATATTTCCTCCACCTTCCCAATCAGAAATCGTAAGTATATTCCGTAAGTATATTAAGTATTTAATCGTAAAAATTGTAAGTATATTCCTTCCAATCTTCTCGCCTACGACCCATTCATACCCAAATCTCACCAACCGGCTACTCCACTGATGATACCGGCGGCGTAATCAGCAAAAGTGGAATCCATCTATTATCCAGCAGGTAGGAAACAGAATTCTCTGATATTCTACATGTCTACAGACTTCTGAATATCAAAATTAACACCACCCAAAACCCGAAACGTCCCACCCACAACCCAAACGCCCTCAAAAACCAAACGTCAGCGCGTGAACCCCTTACAAGTCAGCCATTGATAATGCACTCTGCAAAAGCTAGAACCCGGGTCACAAATTCAAAATCCTCCCCCGCAAAACCATTGCCAACCACCGACACAACTGCCATAAAACTCGATAATGTACCAAATTTGGAAATCCAAAACCCAAAAGTGCCTTAAAAATACCAAAGAAAGAGCTTAACAGAAAGATAATTGTTAAGGAAGTCAGAAGGATGAATTAACGGTAGCTAATATTCGAACTACTGTTAGCATAAGACAATCAATATTTTACTGGACTGCTCTGCATTCGGGCATCTCTTGTCAGCAACTCCAGTGTGCCATCATTCATCTATTATCTGCAAAGGTTCGCTGAGAAACAGAATCTATTAATTAATTAATTGCTCTTAGCCGTAAGCTGTAATAAATTGGACTATTAGTTTTTGGCCTGAAATTTACAATTTCAGGCAAAAACTTCATGATACGTGATAGAATCTGGGGCCACCGTAGTGGTCGAAGATCCAAAATTTAAGAATCTGGATCTATTACTAATAGTAAGTCTGTTGTAATGAAACCATATACTAAGTTCTGTTAAATCCTCATTAAGTGATTGTTGAACATTATAATTCGTGTCCAATTGAGAATATATTAAAGCTAGGTCATCAGCAAACATTTCAAAGATAGCTGCCAAACCAGTCTAAACCTTACCTCGAAAGCCTATACTTGATAATTTAGCCAGGAGAATGCTATGGTAAACGGTGTCAAATGTCTTCGAAATGACAACGAAAAGTGCTAAAGGTTTCTTATTTAACGTAAGATATATGTGACTCAGAAAATTTAGAAAAGCATCTTCCATGGATTTCTCTTCTCTGAACTCGAACTACTTATCATTTAAATTTTTAATATGGTCGAGATAGCAAACCACTCTACGTTTAATCAATTTCTCAAATATTTTTGAAAACGTACTAAGCAATGAAATTGGCCTGTAGCTATTTAATTTGAGCGCATCACTTTTTTTATAAACCGGTAGGACAACAGCAATCTTAAATACGTCTGGAAATACGCCACCCTCCAAGCTCAAGTTGAAAAGGTATTTCAGAACGTCTACCAAAAACCAAGAGCAGTTTTTGATAATAAAATTGTCCGCTACACAATTTCGAGTGCACTAATTGGCTCAAAAAAGCAAGAGCTGCTAAAATTCTTATGAGTACCAAGAATAAATCGATTTCATTCAGAACTGAGTTAGAACAGTTAGATGACGAGGAAATGTTAGTAAAAAATGTATTAAATTCATTTGATATATCCATAGGACCAGATATCAGGGTGTCTGTTTGATGCTTATAAATTTGAGTAATTTGATCTCTGTGATGGTTTCTACTTAAAACGTCATCTCTGATTTTCCACGCAATCTTGGAATCAGTGCCTATTTGCTCAAACTTACTTCGGTAATAATTACATTTAACACTTTAAACTTTTAAATTAACAGTACGCGAAAGATCTATAGTGCACTTTTTCAATTTAACATTGTCTGGATATCGTCGCAATTTCTTAGAGATTTTTTTTAATTTAGATATTTTGCGTAAGAGATTAGAATCCATCCATGGTTTTAATGCTTTTTTCTGCCCAATAACAATTTTTTCCTTAGATGAATCAATATGGGATTTTAAAACTTTGATAAAACTACAAAATGCCACATTACAATCAGAATCACTGAAAAATGTTTCCCAGTTTATCATAATTTATTTTTGTAAAGGTCGGTGTCAGAGCTGTCTGCGTTTGGTGGATATCTGGAAAATCTTTTTTTAAAGTATCAAAAGAATGTTTAAAAACAGTTCGACCATCAAGTGAGGATTCTGAACGAGTATTTCTCTGTGGTTGTATTATTGGAACATCATCATCAGATCCTGGCTTTCATTCAAAAAATGCTCCGAAATAAAAAATACCATTTCCAATTTTTAGATCATTGCCTATTAAGTTTAATTATAACATTGCTTTTCGACATAAATTAAGCATAATTTGCGATTAGACAGCCGTAGGATAAATAATTGTTATTTACATATTATTTGTCACATAGAATGTATTCGTATAAATATATATATATATATATATATATATATATATATATATATATATATATATATATTGTCCGTCACTCAAATAAATTATTTCAGTTTTATTATCTATAAATACATAGCTGATAATTGCTGTTAACTTAAGAATGACAAAAAATGCACTTAAATAATTTAAATACTGAGGTGACGATATGTATACATATAATAAAATTATATTGACAAGGCAGCCATTGTGGTTTCGACTGTCATTCTCACGGGAATGGAACAGTTCATTCCTTCCAGTCTCTCTAAGTCAAATAAAAAAAAATCTAGCAATCCTTGGTATAATCATGACTGTAGAACAACAACCGCCAATAAAGAAGCCTCTCACCGCAAATATGTTAAGAACCCGTCAAATGAAAATTTAGCTATATTTAAGGCGGCTAGAAATCTGGCAACTCAAACAGTGTCCCAAGCTAAAAGAAATTACCAAAAAAAAAGTTCGAGAAGAGTTGCGGCAGGTCTTAAACCAGGGCAATAGCAATCGGACCTTTTGGTCCTTTGCCCGCAAAGTAGAGGACAACTTTTTGAACAGTAGGAAATCATCAATACCACCTCTGAAAGATCGGGATTATATCTTTTCTACAGCTCAAGAAAAATCCAATCTCTTTGCCCGAAAATTTGCAGCAAACTCTAATTTACCTGATTCTAACTTAATACCCCCGATTATCTCTCTAGCCAGTTCATCGATGCGCCGCATTATATTTAGATCTAGAGTTGTCGCTAAAGTCCTTGCAAGCATTAACACCAACAAGTCAGCCGGTCCGGATTGTATTCCCCCAATTGTCCTCAAATATTGCTGTAAATCCTTGTCTAAGCCACTATCATATCTGTTTCACCGATCTATGTCTTCTGACATTTTCCCTTCCATCTGGAAGACTGCTAACATACATCCTGTGCCAAAAAATGGCAGTAAATCGGACCCTTCAAATTATCGCCCAATCACTATCGTCTCGGTGCTTTCTAAAGTACTTGAGACCATAATCAACTTCCAGCTGATGAAATATTTGGAAGCTAATCATCTAATTTCTGATCGTCAGTATGGATTTCGCGGAGGGCGTTCAGCAGGTGATTTAATTAATGTTGTTACTGAACAATGGAACAGAAGCATTCATCAATCTGGTGAATCTCAAGTCATTGCTCTCGATATCTCAAAAGCATTTGATCGTGTGTGGCACAAGGGTTTGCTGTGTAAATTGAGGGCAGTTGGCCTTCACGGTTCGTTAATTTTATGGATTGAGAATTTTCTTTTTTGTCGCAAAATCCAAGTGGTGGTGGATGGTGTGACTTCCGATCAACATCTTATAAACGCTGGTGTTCCTCAGGGATCCGTCCTTTCTCCAACCCTTTTTCTAATTTTCATCACATTCTTCTTCATCGGGAAAGGATGTTCTCGCAGAAAGAATGGCTATGAATGGCCGCCTTACGCGAGATCTCAATGTCATTCTTAAATGGGGTGAAGCCAACAGAGTTGAATTTAATCCCAACAAATTTCAAACCTGTGTTTTTTCTGGCCGAACTGATAGTTATTCACCGTCTTTTCTGACTGGTGAATCCAGCTTGGCTACGTCTGACACATTTGAGATTTTTGGTTTAACTATTTCAAAGAGAATATCTTGGGCTGAACAAATAAACAAAGCAGCGATTGGTGTAGCCAAATGTCTTGGATTTCTACGACGATGTAAGTTTTACTTTACTCCATCCGAAATACTTACAATATATAAGACCTACATAAGACCCAGGTTGGAGTATAATTCTCATATTTGGGCTGGAGCACCGAAAACTCATTTAACTGCACTCGATCGGGTCCAAAACCGAGCATCTCGAATGATTGAAGACGTAAAATTATTATCTGATCTTGATTCTCTTTCCCATAGGCGTAATGTGGGAGCCTTATGCGTGTTTTACAAGTACTTTCATGGTCATTGTTCGTCGGAACTTTATGAATTTATGCCTGGTTTGTCAAAGCCTGCACGTAACTTAAGACGCCTGGTACACCGATACAATCTGGAAATTAAATTCGCGAAGACCAATAAATTTAAAAATTCATTTTTTGTTAGGAGTACGCGAATGTGGAATAAACTGAACGACGAGACGTTTCCCTTGGAATACAATTTACAGAGATTCAAACTTAATATCAAAAGTAAACAACTAGAAGACTGAAAACCTTTATTCCTTTTATTCCTTTCTTACCTTTTTCCCTCCTAATCCTTCCTTTTACCTTTTGCAGTAGTGCTGTGTGTTTGTTGCTAAAACTTTCATATAAAGGATATACATACATATATATATCCTAAGTGCTCTGAACATTTATAAAAAAAAAAAAAAAAATACAAATTTAGTAGTTTTGTTGTCACAAATAAACCGCATGTCCCTTCGTTATATATAAGTATGTATGTATGGGTTTTGTTTTTGTTTATTTTAAGGGATGCGATCTTAATTTTAGCAAGGAGAAATATGTGGTACATGATATCAAGGGGAGTATGCTTGTCAGAGGTGGGGACGCGGGCGGAATAGTACGGGTAACTGCGTTTTGTCTGCGAAGTCCATTTTTTTTTTAAATCCATCTGGTGGGTGACTTTAATTTGGTTTGTAGGGGGTTGCAATGGAGCTTGAATGTGATATATTTTTTTTATGGAATTTGTTTATTGTCGTTCGTTTTTCTTCACAGTCACATGCTTGTAGTCTGTAGAGTGCTTTATTTGTATGAAGGCGGTAACACGGTTGTTTTTTCGGTTGGTTTTCGTTATTTCTTGTGCGATCGCCGATCGCATGCTGTATGTTTTTAAATTTTTTTTTTTTCTGTTGTTCTGCGAATTCATGTGCATGTGTAGTTGCATAGTTTAGCAAGAGCAAAGGGTTATTTGTTCAGAGTGGATGATGCGCTTAGAGTCATTTCCTATTGTTGTTTAGATTCGTGGAGCACTTTTTTTGTGTTTTTCCAATTTGGAAATGTTGGCCAATGGTGATTTGGTGATAGATGTATTTTAGTGTGGGGGAGGGGTTTCTGATTCATAAACATAGTTTGTTTTATGGGGGGTAGTGGGATTCTTCATTGCACAGTGTGGAGTGCGGGGCTATGCTGCGTTTTGGTTTCTAGAACCAGCGATCATGTGTTTTGGTTTGAACTCGTTGATTTTGGGATCGACAGCATTTGACAATTGTTGAACAGTGCATTTAAGACACCAATCATAATTTTGGATCCCATCACATTATTCAAATTATTGTAAAATTAGTTTTTATCTTTGGGTGGCTTACATCAATGGGCAGATGAATACAAATGATTGACAGGTTGGCTGACTGCATGTGTAAACGTAGCTTATCACGACTGCACACACCATTATCAGCTGCTTTGGGGTCGGAGTCGGCCTGTTTCACCTGGGGCCCAGGAGAAACCAGCCAAGATTACCGAGGTCGTCTCCGTTGTGAAGTGGTGTATAGCATTGGGATACGGGGTCTCCACATTTTCTCAACGAATTCGGGGCGATGCTCTTTCATGACTGATGTAGAGCAGACTGACTCGCCTGATTTTCTTAGCGGCTTCGCTTTTCACGTATCGGTCTTGAACTGCGGGTCCGTTAACACGCAAAAAAGGGATTCGAGTTGAGTTTTGTCGGTACCCACATTTCCTTTTGTTGATTATTTTAACAGTGAGCTTTTTGTGGAGGCGGGTGGTCGGCTCAGCGATCCCTTGAATCTCCACAACAGCATCCGCAGCTTATCGTGGGAGGTGGCTGGACGAGGATTGGATCGCTGGGCTGACTACTCGCATCCATAGAAAGCCTCAATGTTTAATGTATCAGCAGGGGAGATGGATGCCGCTAATATTTTAGCCGACCCCCACTTATGTTAACACACACGCAGTTTATGATCGGTGAGTGGAAGGTGCAGTGGCTAAGA
The DNA here is from genome assembly GCA_963556175.1 of Tipula confusa. Classification (NCBI taxonomy): domain Eukaryota; kingdom Metazoa; phylum Arthropoda; class Insecta; order Diptera; family Tipulidae; genus Tipula; species Tipula confusa. The sequence continues at coordinate 12,905,949 of OY744478.1, read as the reverse complement.
GGACCAGGGGCGTTTGATGGCACTCTATTAACCATGAAGGAGTATCGCTTGGAGCTCGTTTTCAGGAAACTGGATGGCTAAACAGTGGAGATCGTGTATCTCAGGGCTGTACATTGCTTTACAGTATGAGGATGATCTCGGCGGTTGGTGTTGGTTTCCTTCTTGGGCCCAGAGTGAGAGGGGCTGATTTGAATTTCAAATCGGTTGATAATCATAAGTGTGAGCTGCGTTTGCGCATGTAACTGGCCAACCTGTAGACAGCAATGTTGTGTCAAAGTTGAGAACAAGCTATCAGAAATTTTTATAACTGGCTCTGGGGTACGGCAAGAAAATGTTGTCCTCGATAGTTTTTAATCGAATGTTAGAATTTACCTTTCGTAAAAGTGGAACACCTCAGAACAACATCTTGTACTGTCGGTCCAACCATCGTCAGTCTAATTTTTTTTGGAAGCCAGGACTCAATGGTGTTTTGTAGTTTGCACTGTGTAGTGAGGGGATTCATTGTTTCCTGTGGGGTGGGGTTGTGTGTGTGAGTCAAAGAATTGTTCTTCTAAATTGGAATGTATTTGTCATCGAGTTGCTATTGGCCGGCATTTCCGAATTGGAGAGGTATGGGGGATTGCTGTATGGATTTGTTGAATTGTGTAGCTGCATGTGCGCGTGTATTTGTAGAGCAGCAGAGGAGGGAAGCAGGATTGGGAAGGGTATGGCATGCGATGGGCGGTCGCGCAGGAGGTGATGGGGGCGGCCGGGGAAACGATTGTTCCATCACCATTAACAATAGGTGGATTGTTTTGGTGTTATTATATAAGTGAAGTGTATTTTGTATGCGTGTGACTGTCAAGGGGAACGAGTGGCGATGGGACGGGTTCCATGGGGGAAGTCTGTCACATTCAAGCTTTATTGTAACTTTTTGTAGATTGAATTGGAGTTGCTCACTGGATGGATTTGGAAATTGGGGATTTTGTGGAGGGGGTGTTGTTGCCCGTGATATTTTGTCAGTGTCTTCACTTCTGATATAGTGTGTTTTCTGTGATAGTATGTATATAAAACACGTGTTGATTCTAGGTTTTTTGATATTAAAATGTTAAATAAGTTTTGAAATTATCCTTTCGTGACTTGTATTTGCACAGTTGTGTTGGTTATTTATTTTATTTTTAGAAATTTATTATCCTTGGTGTTCTTTGTTGCGACATTTTGTTTTAATTTTCTTTAAATACTTAGATGAAATATGTATATATATGTATGTACATGTATCACGTTTTTGTACATGTATAACGTAAGTTAATGTGAATATTTGATGCACACTTATAATATGGATTGCATTCACTTTAACAAATTTAATTTGAAATGGGTTTAGTAGGAAGTAGTACTAATTTAATCACAGGTCGTTTAATTGTATTGGTGGTGGTTTTAATAGTTACTACTCTTACAATTCCGTCCTTGCCGGGATGCAGTTGCATTACTCTCCCGAGTAACCATTGATTGGGTAGTAAATGATCGTCTTTAACCAACACGACATCGTCGATATTGATAATATATTTTCCACCTTTCCATTTGAAGCGTTGTTGCAGTGTGTTCATGTAATCTGTGGACCACGATTTCCAGAATGATTGAACCCGTAGTTGAATATTCTGCCATCTTGATAATTTATGCAACGGTGTATTTTCCAAAAGTGGTTCTGGAACAGCTTGCAGGGATTCGCCAATTAAAAAATGAGCCGGCGTAAGAATATTAAGAGAGTCAATGTCATCAGTACTTCGGTATAATGGTCTGAAATTAAGTAATCCTTCAATCTGTGTTACCAAAGTTGTTGTTTCGTCAAAACTTAATTTTGCTTCGTTTGTGGCTCTTCTGAAATGAAATTTTATTGATTTGACGGCCGCTTCTCATAAACCTCCAAAGTGCGGTGCGTAGGCTGGATTGAATTTAAATTCGATTTCCTTCTGTAAAAGATAATTTGATATTAGTTCGTTTTTTTGTTGATCTAGTATTTCCTTTTTTAGTCTCTTTAATTCATTGTTGGCTCCAATGAAATTTGAGCCGTTATCACACCATATGGAATTTGGTAGTCCCCGACGGGAAACAAATCTTTTCAGTGCAGCAAGAAACGATTCAGTGCTAAGACTGCTCACTACCTCTAAATGAACCGATTTAATTGTAAGGCAAATAAAAACTGCAACATATGCTTTCGTTAATGAAGAGTTTCGGTGTTGAGATGCTTTTATATAAATAGGGGCCAGATAATAAACTTCGGTATTCATAAAAGGCTTATTTTTAGTGCATCTCTCTGGTGGTAGATCAGCCAGTTTTTGCTGTCCGTGTAAACCTCGATATTTTATAAATGTCACGCATGACTTTATATAGTGTTTAATAAGGTATCTGGCACCTATTATCCAATATTTCTGCCTCAGTAAATTTAACGTCAAATTATTACCAGCATGTAAACTTCGAATATGGATATCCTGGATTATTAACTTAGCAACAATAGTTGTTTTAGGTAAGATAATGAGATGTTTAACTCCAAAACTTAGATTAGCGTTTCGTAGTCTTCCTCCTACACGAAGGATTCCTTTGGAATCTAAAAATGGGTCTAATGAACTTAATACATTGCTGGACTCAACTGGTTGATGTTTTTTAAGTTTGGCTATTTCTGTTTCAAAGCCCGTCGCTTGGATCGAAGAACATACCCCATTATCTTTTTTATTTTAAACCACGAAGAGTGTTTAGCAATTAAATCCCTTATGATATCGCGATGATCTGGTTGTAGCAATGTAATAGTTGCAGAACTTCTTGCTTCAAGGTCTAGCTCAGATAATAGTTGTCGTGTTTTAATTTTAGGCCATTTGGACTCATCTTGTTTTAGCCATGTAGGCCCATGCCACCAAATATCTAAGTTAGCGATTACCTTCGGATCTATGCCTTTAGCTATGTAATCTGCAGGATTTTGATTGGTTGGTACGTGATTCCACCTCTCTCTACGAACTCTATCAAGAATTATACTGGTTCTGTTGGCGATGAATGTTTTCCATCTAGTTGGAATATCTGATAGCCAGTGTAGTACTACCATGGAGTCAGTCCAGGCATATATGTTTTCTTCGTTAATTTCAAATATTGCTTTACAATAGGTTATCAAATTTGCTAGTAGAGAAGCGCCACAAGGGTACAGAGCTTAGTCTAGATGATGTAAACAAGCACCTTGGAAATTTGATCTCTAGAAGATGGTGCAAGTTAGAATAAATTTTTTGTCATATACATAATATGTCGCTAGGAGCTTTTTCGTCCCATTCGGTTTTAGTTACCCATAACTTTTGTAACAATATTTTAAAAATAATTACAATTGGAGATAACCAACCGAGTGGATCATACAATTTTGAACTTTCAGAGAGCATTTTTCTTTTTGTCCAAATAACTTCACCTTGTAATGTGGTTAGTTTAAAAGTGAATATGTCTTGTTGAGGATACCACATGATACCGAGGGTTTTGGTGGTTTGATCATCTTCGATTAGCTTAGGAATATCTTTCTGAATATCACTTGCGACGGATTGTAGAAATACCGAAGAGTTGGATTTCCATTTACGAAGTTTGAATCCGTGTGCTTGATGTAAATTTTTACGTATCCATTTTGGTTTTTGTCTTGGATAACTTATTGAGATTACGTAATAAATTAAATTGAAATTTCACATCTATATTTACCTCCATCACTAACGTAAATATAAGGATATTCAAAATGCGTGTTATCCTCCATGTTTTTTTTTGGTTTATAAATATGAACTAGTAATACAAATGTCAAAAAAAATCCAACTTAGCAGCAATAGTTGTTTTAGGTAAGATAATGGGATGTTTAACTCCAAAACTTAGATTAGCATTTCGTAGTCTTCCTCCTACACGAAGGATTCCTTTGGAATCTAAAAATGGGTCTAATGAACTTAATACATTGCTGGACTCAACTGGTTGATGTTTTTTAAGTTTGGCTATTTCTGCTCATAAAAAATAGGGAGAGCAGTTACGAGTAGTTCAAATTTAGCAAAGACACACATTTGCAAGCACTTGCGGTGGCCTATTATTTGTAATCTTACGATTAATTCAATTACACTTCTTCTACTCCATTTTTAAAACTTAATATAGTTTAGTGGACCTATTGTCTCGTTTTGTTTTTAATCCAATTAAGATATGTATATCTTTTATCTAAAAATAAACTTACTTTTACACTTACGCAATAAACAATTTCTTCTATCTAATATTTTTAAATTGTAGCAAGATTTTCATTCATATCGGGAAAAGTTAATCAAGTGGATATTTTATCATCGTCTCAGTATTTACAGTACTTCAACTTTTAATGGTTTAACGTGTTGAAGTGTCTAATAAGTAACAAAACTACATTTCAACGGGTATTCAATAATTAAAAAACTGTGGGAAAAATATAACAACCTTTATGTCGTCAATGATAAGAAAAACTCTAAAAAATCAAAAAAATAATTTTTTTTTTTTTTTTTTTTTTGAAATAGACAAATTATTACTGCAACCCATTAACACATGCATCACAAATGTTATCTCACAACAAATCCTCGACAACTTTGTATAGTTATTGAAATTTCATTTGAGCAATTAGTTTAGCTGCATGGGTTTTACTGATATAGGTTATATTTAAAACAAAAAACCACTTACTTTGGCAATGATGACTTACAAATGGCCAACATTGGCCCCAACAACAATCCTAAAACTAGATATCTCAGTATGCAAATATACAATAATGACATGCTCGAAATAAATATAAGGTTTTATTTGAGTTGCGCATATCAGTACTTTCCCTTGTCCGCATTAAATCAATTAACCCTTAAATACACCCCAACATATTTTGGTATAATACATAAATATGTAAAAAGAAACATATTTTAAATTGCTGCCATTCTTTAATAAAATTGATATCATCTTTTATCTCAAACATTTTCAAACGAATCCATATTTTATGCTCAATATGCTAAACAGAATTAAATACCGCTGTTTGCTGTTTTTGTTGGTTCGTAAAACATCCTTGTTCACTTGTTATAAAAAAATGTATATACGTAAAACAAAAAGCTATTAAAAAATAACCCCCGAGGTGATGAAAATTCAATCCAGATTTCCAAATTTGATTAAATATTTATATTTTTTTTTAAATATTATAAGTATATATATATATATATATATATATATATATATATATATATATATAAATATATATATATATATATATATATATATATATATATATATATATATATATATACTAGTGAATTAATTAGTTTGTAACTAAAAGTTCCCGATTTCAGAAGATTTCTTACAGGGACATATAAATATTTAATAAAAATTCGAACTAACTATTAAACCTTTTAACAAATTAGATATAAAAATAGAATCGGCATGATGTCAGCGAATCTCAAGTTGTTCGATTTTCAGATATTTACATCTCTCCATACATAAAGAGAGAGGTCTTTAACATTTTCCCACCACATTTTTTGACGATCAAACCCAATAGTTTTCATGGCATAGAAAATTAAGAAAGATTTAACACGGATAACATTCACATGAGGCATATTCGAGTTTGGAACGAACAAGTGACCGATAAAGCGAGATAAAATTTGCCCAGAAATGAGCATCAGTTGATATAGGAGCAAAGGTAAACCAATTACCAATTACTATCAGCAGGATCAAAAAAAGAAAAACCATCACCACCAATCAATATCACACATGTCGATAAATTTACCATTATCCACAAGCATTAATGAAAGAAGTGACAGAAAAAGAGTAGAAGCTTGTGTCGCTAAACAACAACGTCTGTAGGGTAAATATGCCTGATCCAGATGGTTATAAAAAACTTTCATCTGCATTGAAAGGTTTCCAATGGTTTACATATGAAGACAAAATTCCAGACCCATTAGAGCATCAACATCAGGAACATCTTGGGAATGGTTGTCCACATACCACAATGCAAAAATTGTCAGGCATACCTGCAAAAATACTGCAATCGTGAAACCAGATTTGTAAAATGTGCGGAAAAGCACGATACAAAAAATGCGTGGTAGATAAGAACACTCAAGTAAAATTTGCTAACTGCCAAGGAACCCACTCTGCTGGCTATAGAGGGTGTGAACTAGCCAAAACACTGCAAAACTTGCGAAATAGGACAAACAAAAACAAGCCAATGAGAACAACGAAACAAAAAGAAATCCCGACAAAAACTGTCCGTAGTGCGAAAGTGACTGGGATTTTCATACTCACAAGCAGCAAAACAAGAACAAACAAGATCGTGACAAAGCCATGACAATAATGCAACACCCAGAAATGCTATTGTCAATCGTCTCTCTAAAATAGAAGAAAATATAGAATTTCTAAACAAAAGACAAGTTAATATTGAACACCAAGAAGGATATCAAGGAAAAATTAATCAGATTTGTAGCAAAAAAGTTGCTTTATCTGAACACTAAGAATACTAACCTAGAAAATAATTAAAACGTATGTACGCTAAAAAGTTTCTGAAAAAATACAGTGTGACATTAACAAGTTCGGCTCAAAGTTGTGGAAAAACCATCACACAGAGGCAGCAGATGTTTGAATGCCAAGAGCTTCCACCCATCGTGGAAATCTATCTTTGGGCAACATTTTTCTAGGAGAGCTGCTGAAAAAGAATGATTTTGCTGTAATTCTTGGGAGAATACCAAACAACCAATTGCTGGAAATAATACTCTTAATATAGAGGCTAGTATTGAGCAAATCATATGCAAATTAAACATGTATGGAGCAGAGTTTACCGAGATAAAATCAATGATTGAAACCGTTCAAGCATCGCCAGCATGTATATCCCAAGAGTTTGATACCCTTCGTGTTGAAGTCCAAAAGATATCACAATCAAATATTGAGCTAACGGATAAAGTAGCAAAGTCGGAGTATATCCAGAAAAAACAATCAGAGCAAATAAGCGAGTTAGAAGCAAGGCTTAATAGGTTTAATCAGGAGAAGGTATCAAATGAATTAACCATCGCCGGAAGATAGCAAATCAAATATTTTTTTTCGTCAAGAGGAAAAAGCAAAAGTGATCAGAATCTCATTTCGGAATGATCTCACAAGGTTCATGGAAGCAAACAATATCACATATCAAACAAATTCATTCCTCTATTATGATTGACGATTGTTACGACGAAAGCTTCTACACTTGTTTGAATTCTGTCAATACCCTTACCGACTTAGATGACAGTAGTTTAATGGTCGATAATGCAGATCTAAAAATAGTATACGTGAATGTGCAAAGCCTAAGGAACAAGTTACACATCATTGAATTGTTTGCCAATAATTTTGCTTGTACAATTTATGTTTTAGTATTGACAGAAATCTGGTTAGTGGAAGAAGAAAATAAATTCTTTAATATTAAAGGGTTTAATCCATTTTTTTTCAAACCGATTAGAAGGATACGGTGGTACAGCTATCTTTGTTAACAATTATATTGAAGCAGTTAAATTATTTATAAATATAGATAATATAGATGATATAGATGTAAATATAGATGATATATGACAGTTATACGGAGTTGTCTCTAGAAATACACTAATGTTACGAAAGTCCTCACGAGGAGAACATAAAACGTGGTTAACTAATGAAATCAAAAACTTGATAAATGAAAGAAATAAATGGTTCAACAGGAAGTCGCTAAACGATTTATCCTATATTTTATAAATTCCACAGCTGATGACATTGGAAGACATTTCCCAAGTCCAACAGCAGGAAATTTCGAATATTTTTAATATCAGATATCAGATGTTTTTACATTGAGTTCGACTTGTGATTCAGAAATTAGAAATATGCTACTTGATTTAAAACGGGAATGTACACAATTTACTGTAAAGTTTCTTAAATATACATCAAATTATGTCATATCCGTAATAACAAAATTTGTTAATAAGTCGTTCATGTCGGGAAAATTTCCCACCTCTTTAAAACTAGCAAAAGTCACTCCTATTTGTAAAACTGATAATGAGATGGAACTTGCTAACTACCGCCCAATTTCCAATCAGCCAAGCATTTCAAAAATATTTGAGAAAGTTACGTTGGCTCGGTGATTTTCTTTTATCCAACAAAATCATTGCGAGTACTCAATTTGGTTTTACACCAAATACCAGTAAAACCGCTGCTTGTCTTAATCTGACTGACTTTTTAAGTAAAGGATTTGATAGGAAGCAATTCTACGGTTGCTTGTTCCTGGACACAAGAAAGGCATTCGATTCTATCAACTTGCATATTATGCTGATTAAATTGAAGAGGCTTTACAGATATTCAACTGAGTTGGTTCCATTCTTATCTTTTTAATAGAGAGCAGTTAGTAAAAATTGGTGACTGGAGTAGTGAAACTGGTCAATTGAATAGAGGTGTTCCTCAAGGATCCATCCTTAGACCTTCCCTGTTTAATATATTTATAAACTTTTTTTTTTTTTTTTATAACTTTTTATTTTTTATTTTAAAAAGATTTTTTACAAAGTAACTAGTCATTTTTGACTAACAGCGTTTGATTCTAATAATATAATAATAAAGCCACATCTATGTATTCTTTCCATAAAGTGTTTTTTTTGGTTGATTTTGCATTATGCGCACTACTCAGGTAACTCAAAAGGTTTTAGTCTTTTGAGTCTTCTTATAATACCCTCTTGATGAAGTAGTCTTACAGCTTCAATATTAGGGTGATGATAGAGCCTCTCCTGGTGTTTTTGAGCACATTTCTTGATTTCACTTGCGACTGTATCTATTCCGAGATCTCTATGAAGGTCACTATTACGAGTGTACCAAGGAGCGTTTACAATCCCTCTAAGAACTTTATTTTGGAATCGTTGAACTATCTGTTGATTGCTGGTTTTGGTGAATCCCCATAGTTGGATACCATAAGTCCAGCCCGGCTTGAGCACTTGTTTATAAAGCATAAGTTTATTATGAATGGATAACTGAGAGTTTCTTCCAATTAACCAGTACATTTTTCTATATTTTAACTGAAGCTCTTCTGCTTTCTTTTTCACATGTACTTTCCACTTTAACTTTGCATCAAGGTTCATACCAAGGTATTTTGCTTGATTTGCATGTGGTACAGTGATATTATTGACAGTCACAGGTAGTGGTTCTATTGACCTATTAGTGAAGTTAATGTGAGTAGACTTTGATTCATTCACTTTAATTCTCCACTTAGTTAGCCAATCTTGTATATTATTTATGGCTATTTGTAGTTTGAATGAGACTTCACCGATTGTGTCACCAACAGCTAGAATTGCAGTGTCATCGGCAAACGTGGCGGTAGTTCTATTGCTCGTCTGTGGTAAGTCGCTTGTAAACAGTACGAAAAGAAGTGGCCCTAAGACACTGCCCTGCGGGACTCCTGCTTTAGCTTCTTTTATGCTGGAGTAAGTTCCTTCCTGTTTAACTCTAAAATATCTTCTTTTGAGGTATGACTTTAACAGCTCGCAATACTCAAATGGCAGAGTTTTCTCCAATTTAAATACTAAACCATCTAGCCAGACTTTGTCAAATGCCTGTGCTATATCCAGAAATATGGCTGAACAAATCTTTTTTTCCTCTAAGGATTTTTCTATTAAATCTGTTATTCTGTGGACTTGATCGATTGTGGAGTGTTTTTCTCTAAATCCAAACTGATGGGATGGAACAGCTCCTGATTTTATAATTTCTGGTTTAATTCGTTTTAATAATAGTCTTTCAAACAGTTTTGACATGATGGGAAGAAGTGATATTGGCCTGTACGAGGTTAATTCACTTGGTGGCTTACCTGGTTTAGGTATCATTATCACTTCTGCAAATTTCCAAGATAGAGGGACATAACGTAGTCTGAAGGAAGCATTAATCATGTCCGATATTTTTTTAATTGTAATTGGCTGGATGTGCCTCTCCACAGTTGACACATTTTGGTGGGGTGTCTTTTTGTTTCATACATTCAGCCGTACGGTGTTTTCCTATACACTTCACGCATCTAGGCTCTTTATTACAAAAGTTTTGCGTGTGTCCGTAGACTTGGCATTTTTTGCATTGGGGAATCAATTTAGATTTTTTAACTGCTTCTATTTGGACTTTCATATGGAGTATTTCGCTGATTGCATAAATATTTTTAATGTCTTCTGTTCTTTCAAAAGATAGCATATATAATGGAAGCGGTGTTTTGTCACCTCTTTTTAGCAACTGTGTAACTTCTTTTATTTTATATTGTTTCTCCAAAAGATAGTCTTTTATCTCTTCTGGTTTGCATGAAGCGTGTAGTTTCTTAACAATGACTTTGGTTTGTCTTGTCAGCTTATCTTCATAAGAATACCATGTTGTTTTGTTTTCATTAAGAGCTCCTGTTAACTTTCTGTAGCTATCACTGTCTGGGACATTTATTTTGATATCACCACTATTTAGAGCTTTAGCTTGAAATTCTATCCGATTGTTGTTCATGATATTTCTAATACTTTGATAATTATCGCAATTGGATATTATAACTGGAGGTGGCCGTGACACGTTTTTCTCCAGTTGTATATTCTTCCTTCCGGTTGAGAGTTCTTTACTTGGTCGTTCCTGTTCCGCTGAAACCTGAGCTTTTTCCTCCTGTGGTACATTCCTACTTCCGGTTGGAAGCTGCTCAATTGATTGTTTCAGTTCGGGTGAAACTTGTGGTAATTTACTCATCTTGCGTTTCTTATTTTTTTTGTTACGGTTCAGGATCCATCCCGTTTCTCTGTTCAGCTCTTCTTCGTCTGTTTCATATATAACCTTTATATGATCATTGGTATCGTGTTTTTCCTGCAGCTTGGAGGTTTCTTTCTCAGATATTACTGCATTTAGAGCAACTTTTAACTCCTTGTTTTCTCGCTTTAAGCTTTCGAGGTCTTAGTTTAGATTTAACGTTAACTTTTCTATTTCGTAAATCTTATTGCGCAGTTCTGCGTTATCCCTTTACAAGGTGTTCGCTAATGGTGGTGGTGATCTACCCACCCTGGGTTTTTGTCCAAATGGGTTGAGTTGCCTAAGAGGGCTGTTAAACAATGATTGGCTCACCCCAGAATCCGTTGAGCCAGCCTCGTTAGAGGGTGGATTTGCCAGCTGCTTAGCTGGTTTACCACCTGGGGTACAATTATCTGAATTAGTTGTACTCATTGTTTATTTTACTGGTCATGGAGCATCTACCACTCTGACCAGTACGAGTTGGTAGTGGGTCTGGTTTGAAAACTTCATTTACTAAGTTCTCGATAGTCGGTTATACCGCCGTGTCTCGGTCGCCAGAGCCTCGTTAGTTGCCTAGCAGGGTGCACCACGTGCAGGTGAGGATGACATTTGAGCTGTTTGCAGACTACTTGGCTTAAGCCCCCTTTCCCACCCCATATTTATAAACGATGTAATTTTTATTAATTTGCATGGAAAAATACAATTATTCGCGGATGATGGTGTAGTCATGTACTCATCCAAAAAATTGCCAGATTTAGTAAACGAAATTAACTTAGATTTATGTCTTCTGAAAAAATTTACACTGGACGAAGGTTTTGGCTGCTGAATTGGAACATTTATAATAGTCGTGGAGTATCCAATTTGTTGTAATGCCACTTTTTATGGATTTGGCCATAGCCTGCGGTTTTTGTAATCGACTCATTATGTGATTATTAGCCAGTCCGGACGCCAAGTTTAGCAAAAATTATTTTCTTTCTGATTTTCTTCGTGTAGTGTATAATGGCGTATTAGCTAAGTTGTCATAAGTTGTAAGCTACTACACCAGCAACGTCAATTATATTAAAAAATAGAACCATTGGCCATCGTCGAATTTTTTTTCATCGATTGTACCTTCCTTGTTGATAACAACAATACATTTTTCTCTGCCGTTGGAACGTAGCTTACCACTGTCATATGGCCATGATACGCAAATTTGGCCGAACTTGCTTCCATATGCTTCGTTTCTGTCTTACCTGCTAGTTCTCGAGATGACTCTGGCTTATTTGCCATAATTGTCCCAAGAATAGTTGTGTCTAAGCTTACCATTTGCTTTGCAAGTTTACACGACGTAAAATGATTGTCCATTATTATGGTTCGTCCTTTATTGACGTAGCCTTTGGCTAGTCGATGAACTACATTGAGAGCCAAATATGTTACGCGTGATTCGCCTCTAGATGTTCTACCGACATAAATTTCACCTTTCAATGGGAAAGCATTTATTGAATCGCAAATCCAAAAAATCTTTATGCCATATTTGCCAGGTTCCAATCTTTCATCCTAATTTTTTCGTGCTCCGGCATAAATTAAAATGGCAATAAGCGCATATATTTCATCTACATTTGTATCATGCCATATGCGACATCGTTTACCATCTCTAACATTAGTGTTACAATAATCATTTGTTTTCCTGTTTGTTTCACGAACAATGATATCCACTAATGTTTCTGGAAAAACACGTTTGAAAACACGCGGGTAATATGCCATGTTTGTCTCGAAATATTTGATATCTTGGCACTTTTGAAATTCTCGTCCTATCTGGTTAACTAGTCCATTTTCTGTTTTGTACGTAGTATAGGTTATCGGTGGATTCAAGTTCACTAGAACTTTCTTCATCTTCACCAATTTGTAATTGTTCATCCGCTATTATTTCATTTTCAATTTGAGGTATATCAGAACCAGAATCATTATGTGAAATATCGCCGCCATCGAAATTATCATCAGCTTCTAAATCTGAATTATCCGAAGCCATCGGCGTTAAAACCGTTTCAAATAATTCACGTAATTCGGTGATGGTGCTTTGGCGTTTTCGTGCCATCTATAACCATAAAAAAAGAAAGTAAAACCCGTTAACATTCAACTCAAAAAATGAAAATAAAAATGTAAATAATAAATGTATGTACTTAAATTTAGCAACCGACAAACTAACACAACAAAAAACAAAACAAAACGTCAATTACCGTTTATTTTCATATCCATTTGTTGGTGCGTTCAAAACTGTTTTTCTATTCCTTTATTATTACTATGAAATGTGTATCAATTTTTTTTTGACTGATTTCTAAATAGAAAATGCATTAAATTTCATACGGGATCAAAATGACCCCACTACACGGTTAGTGTAACTTTCTGTATTGCACGAAGTGAAGGTTAAAAAAATATGCATATATTTATACTTAATTAATTTTTTTTATTTAAACTGATTTTTATAACAAATTTATTTATTTTTATTAATTATCGTTACAGGTGACTTGGTACTCTACTTTGTATGTTACATTACCTTCTTTATATGTTGAAATTTACAACTGAATAGCTTTCGGGCTGAAGTGAGACGACGAACGTCAACATAATTCAGAACATTGTAAATATATGTTTCGAAAATCTGCAACAATCAATTCAGTGTTGCGTCCGATAGTAATTAGACGCCTTCAAAGAACCAATAGAAATTGAAAACCAAATTGTCTATGTTAGCAAATAGTATTTATCGCTGGGACTAGCTATTGGGCTATATCTTAACAAATATGAAATAGATAACATAGAAAAGTTGCAAGGTAAGTCACCTTATATTATATTAGAGTGCATAATGTTCGTTTTCGTAAACTTTATTTTAAAATTCAATAGAAAACAGGGAAAGGGACATTCCTACAGTATTTTTAGTTTACGAATTAATTATTGTTTTAGTGTTGTCTATGCAGGACCGGCGAGTTTTTTGTAAAGGTTTCCCCAGCAGGCCTATTCTTCGATAAAATATTATTTAATTAAAAATGGATAAAATATTAGTTGTATTTTGCGAATCAATGTTTTTGTGTTCAAAGTGATGGCTCTATTATGAATTTTTTTTGTATATATCTGTGCCATCTGTTATAGCGCCGAAGCACACCCAACTCTTTCGTGGTAACTTTTGAACGTCCTATCTTACGCCGTCGCCAGCCAAATCGAGGACGCTCGAAAACAGGTTCGCGCTTTTAATACCATCTGCACATTGCATTGCTCCAGCCAGCCTGTACTGGCATGGACGATGACCAGCCCCTTCAACAGGGGGGTCATAGTTGTGTTCATCGTCATCACCAATCGAAATCAGATTATGGAAAATCACTTTAGCAACCCTCCCCGGTTGGGATTCGAACCCGGTACCTCTCAACCCAAGCACCGCAGTTTTAACCACTGCGCCATAGGATTTATAAATAATTTTATGGGATTGATGATTTTTTGCGAGATTTGATATTTGCAAATTGATCAATCAAATCATCGTATAGTTCATCTCGTTAACTATTTCTTTCTCGATTGAAATTGTGGCAAAGTCAACCAATTTTTCCTGTATCATGGAAGTTCTTAACACATTTTGTTGAGTTACGTAATCTAACACTTGTTTAGGAGATATTTTTGGTTGAACTATATTCTTTATTATAAGAAGAAATAGAGAAGATTTAGAGGGCTTTCTCTAAATTCATATACATTTAGTATACAAAACGTTTGGTTATTCTTTCATCAATTTGTGGATATCATATAAAAACAGAATAGTTCAGTGTGGTTTTTTAATTGGTGGAATCGTTCCGTTATTGATAAAATGGCCTGATCCAAATGACTCATAACCAAATTGCAGTTTTTTCGTCTAGAACGTAGGGCTGTCGCAGTACAAAAATCTATTGAAATTTCCAAGCTACTGGCCAATTTTTGAACCCGGACGATATACCCGTAAAGTTTTACTAGCAGTATGAATACTCTCCAATATGTTACTCGTATACCAAACAAAAGGAACAAAAGTAAATTTTAAACTGAAATATCTTATCACCCAAAGCAGTAGCCATCCCTTTTGTGCTTCAATCGCCATATTCTGCAGCTTGAATCAAAGCTTCATAAATATCCCCTAAATTATCCTTTAAAGGCCTCGATTATCAATTCTACTAGACCACCTCGTTTAACTAAGAGTTTTTTGGGTCAGATATATGATGCTAGCTATCGTAAGAGATCTCATCGTTTAGTAGATCTTGAGAAAAAAAATACAACCTTTGATCGTCTTAAAATCCGCGGAACCATTAACAACCAAATTAAGAGAATGGGCTGAACATGGCACAAAAAGTGCCTTAAGTTCAACATTTTTTATCCGTGATTGCATTCCTAAATGTCCCGTTTTCATATTGGCCACATTATAGAACGATCTATTTTTCAAAACATTTGAAATAGTCCGTAGCATCTTATGAAAGTTTAAACCTTTGTTTTTTAGAAACCTAGTAATTATGACATCATTGAGAATGAGCAGAATTTTAATGCGACCTTTTACATATATTTCAATATTTTGTTAAAAAAAAAAAACGAGTGAGTTTCGAAAATAGACGAAAGTTGTTTTGACCTATGAATTTTGCACTTATGAAATGCCGGCACTGTGTCTATATTTGATAAGACGTGCTTTTTCGCAGCTAAACATGACGAATAAAACGATATTAATTTTTATCTGCTCCAATTCTTAAAACACTAAAACATAAATTATCTCCAGATGTTCAGTTATAATAATTTTTTTTTTTTTTTTTCAATAAATTATTAGGATCATCGATATGTATAGGTCAATTTAGTGTTTCGCTTGAAATCGTATAAAATTGTAAAATCTCGCCCCTCCGTTTTGATACTGACAAAAAATTTAATACGACTAATATAAAATCTTACGTAAATATAACTATTTTCATTAATTTTTATTTACACTTGGTAATGACAAAATTCGAAGAACTATCACAATAATTTTGAGTCAATAAGAAAATTATCTACCCATACAACAGTCCGTTCATTAATGTTCCTTGTATATTTACGATTGCTTCAAACAATCAAAATTCATTGTTTTGTATTATAGTTTGTTTAATTTTAATTAATTATAATTATTAGTTTTGACTATATAGGCTATTACATTGGACATCTGGAATTTTGTAAATCAGTTTTCTATACATATAAAAATTGAGCATATTATTATTTACTCGTGTAAAATATTACGAGTGATTTTATTACTTCAAACTTAATTAAGTTGTAAAATTTATTACAGTGATGATTTTTACTATTTTAGATAAATAAATTATAATAAGCTATGGTGGATAAAATTTATCGATTTCCGAATAACAATTTCTAATAATTCCAGTAGTATAAGACAAAGTGTATTCAAATTTGGATTTTAAAGCATGCTCCAGAGAAAAACTCAAAGCTTAGCGTTATGTCTTATGGATCCTAAACAGTTAATTACTTTGTTTTGACCAACTGAATGTTTCTTGTAAACGATAATTCATATACATACACATTTTGGAGTACATCACTTTGCTGTATCTTGCAAATCATTTTATAACGATATATGAATCGAATACCTAAAACGACAAAGATCGATCGTGCTCTCATAATCTCTCGTAATAGACAGAATTTTCATTCCAAACATAGTAATATGCAGAGTAAATTATCTCTAAATATCAAATTACGGGTAGACTATAAGTTGTGTAAGCTCCAAACGTTTAGCTTGATACAACTCTTACCATATCATTTACATCACGCGTAACTTTACTGGCTCGTTCTTCATCTGGACCATTCAAATTTAACATATTCACCCCTGACTCGATGTATAGAGAATTTTTTATTTTGAAAACGATTTGTATTCGTCATTTGAACAAAACGTCATTATGGTTAGCCCGATTTATTGAAATTCTCAAACTTCGTTTAGGTCAGTGTCAGAGATTTTGCATCGACAACATCGCATCTTGTGCATATTTCGACCATAGATTTCTCTCCCTCTCTCTCTCTCTCTCTATATATATATATATATATATATATATATATATATATATATATATATATATATATATATATATATATATATATAGAATTTTTCGTGCCATAAATTAAAAATTTAATTTTTATTTATTTTTTTGTTTTTTTTTGGCATTTTGAAGATTTGATATTCTATTTGTTTGGTGCCTCATTCCAGGACTGTCCATCAACAAACAAAAATATTTTATTGTTTTAATTGTAAGTATTGTCAATTAGTTACGCCATCTCTATTATGTCGGTGAATATTCCGAATATAGTTCTTAAATCGATGTTAGGGGATAAATCCAATTTATCCATTGGTAGTTTAAATGTTCAAAGCCTATTCCCAAATATTGACGAAATACGTCACATTTTCAATGGTGTATCAGGGGATATACTTTGTTTTATTGAAACTTTTCTTAATCCTAATATTCCTAGTTTGGCTTTGGCTATTGAAGGTTTTAATATTTTTAGAAAGGTTAGGACGGTATCTCCCCTTAATTACTGCGGCCTTTGTATGTATGTAGGTGAGCATATTAAGGCTAGATTTTAGATTCGTTGGCCTCCGATTTAGAGTTTATTTTTGTTAATGTTTTCGTAAACGGTCATAAAATCTTATTCGGTACTGTCTACAATCCTCCAAAAACTAGTAAGAGGTCGTATGCTCAATTTAAAAAATCCCTTGTAGATATAGAAAGTTTGTTTAGTTATTTTTCTTATACGTTCGAGGAAATATATATAGCGGGTGATTTTAATTTCGATATCCTCCAAAATTCCACATTTTCTAGAGATTATTTAAATCTTTTAAATAGTCTTAATTTATCTGGTTTTAACACTGTTGCACCATTTTTTTGTTGTCCAACCGATAGCGGTATTTCTTATTCTTTTATTGACCATATTGTTTCCTTTAGTAATAGCCTTAATTGTTTTTTTAATCAGTTGTCCCTCGGTATAGGCTCCCATCATGATCTTTTAGTTTTTTCCGTTAATTGTTATTCTCCACCAAAGTCTAGAAGCTTTAGCTTTAGGGATTATTCTAGGTTAGATGATTCCTGTCTTGTACCTCGGTTCCTTGGGAGGAAATCTTTTCTGTTTGTTCTTCTACTAGACAAATCGAAATTTTCAACGCTTATCTTGGTTTCGTTTTTGAGTCTTGTATTCCGTTGAGAACCATTACTCTAAAACCAAAATCTCCACCTTGGTGGTGTCAGGAAATTTCTAATGCTATTTGTGTTAGGGTTAGCAAATATCGTTTATGGAAAAAGTACTCTAATTTCCAGTCCCACTTTGATTATAAACAGGCGCGTAATAGGGTTTATTAGGTTATCTAAATACACGTTTTTTAAAGATAAGATAGATCCCTCTCTCCTTCCCAAGGTCTTTTGGCGTAATGTTCCTAATTTGGGTCTTGGTAAATGCAGCAGTATCATTCATGAGGTTTTCAAGCCAAATGAATTTAATAGTTTTTTAGCTCCAATCTGAACTCTGGTAGTAATACAGTCGAATTTCTTTCTGACGAGTCCTTTAATTCATTTTGGTTCTCAAATATTTCGCTCGATGAGTTACATTTCGCTATTTGGAAGGTTAAGTTGGAATCCTCTGGTTTGGATAATATCAGTTTAAAATTCGTAAAACGAGTTTTCCCTTTCGTTTCAAAGTACTTGTTACATATTTTTAATTTTATCCTTACGTCCTCTTCCTTTCCTGACCAGTGGAAACTTAGTAAAATTATTCCTATCCCAAAGATTAGCAATCCTTCTGAACTATCTCATTTTCGACCTATAAGTATGTGAAGTTCTCTTTCTAAAGCCTGATAGTTGTTAAGAAGGAATATGACCTCTTTAGCTTTGTTAGATTTTTCCAAGGCCTTCTATAAATCACGGTATTTTATTCAATAAGCTTATTTCTCAATTTAGATTTTCATTTTCCGCCGCAAAATTAGTTCTCAATTACCTTTCTTATCGTTCTCAGGCTGTTTATTTCAGTGATAGCTTATCTGATTTCCTTCCAGTTACTTCCGGCGTATCTCTGGGTTCATTGCTGGATCCTTTATTGTTTTCTATGTACATTAATGGCATAGAATCCTCTATTGACCATTGCTCTTTACATATTTTTGATGATGATGTCCAAATATATAGAAACAGTCGTTCAGATCAAGACTCTGTAGTTAGGAATATTTCTCTGATAAATGATGATTTATGTAGTAGTTGATTGGTCGGTATTGAATGGGCTTAGATTAAATGCGAGTAAATCTCAGTATATTATGATTTATAAGAAACCTCTTGATACTTCGTCCTTTCCTGGAATTTATCTAAGCGATTCTCTTATTCCGTTTTCAAATACTGAGATTTAGGGTTAGTTTCCAATAAATCTCTTACATGCGGGGTGACCACTTAGTTAATATTAGTAGAAGGGTGTTTGGCATGCTTAGTTGTTTGTACAAAGTGGGAGGGTTTACGGATAGTCATTTTAAGAAAAGAATGTTTATGTCTTATATTCTTCCTCAGTTTATTTATGGTGATGTAGGTTTGTTTGGATTACTTCAGGAGATTATGAGTATTCTCCAAAGATGTTTCAATGCTTGTACTAGGTTTATTTTTGGTATTAGGAAATTCGACCATAACTAAGCAGCCAATTTATTTGTATAGGAGTTGTTGTTTAGTAGGTTTCATTCGGTTAACTTACAGTTACTTCCACCAAAAAATGTGTAGATCGTTAAACAAATCCTTTTTCGTTAGGGGAATTTCTCTATGGAATTCAATTCCACCTATAATTAAAAGACTAGGTTCGTCCAAATTATTTAATTAAAAATTTTATATATATATATATATATATATATATATATATATATATATATATATATATATATATATATATATATCCTTTTCATTTTTATTTTGATAACTTCTTATGCAATTAAGACATTGTCAAATGCTTTTAAAATTCCTAGAGATACCAGATAGTTTGATAAAACAATTGAGGTTATGTAAATCGATCGGTTTTGCTGTACAACCTTTTTTAGAGTATTTTCTCAGTATATGAGTTCAGAGCAGAGTCCTGACAGTAGTCGAAACTATTATATGATCGAGATTTAATTATTTTTGGTAAAAACTGAATGGCTAATAAGTCTATATGAAACATGCCAACAATGTTAATAATATACTGAGCAATATGAGCTTTATAATTATAACGCTCCATAATGAGGGTTGCTACGGTTTAAAGTATGTTCTTAAAAAACGACTTAATTATACCCCCACCCTAAAATCAGCAACTAAACTAATTAAAATGTTGATGTTATAAAAATATTGATATCAGCTGCAAACCTATTTTTCGTCGTTATGAAATTTTTTTTCTGTCATAAGATAAACTAAATTAACATATTAATGGATTTTCTTTTTAAATATTACTTGTTCATGTAGCCGCTTAATCCTATAATCGAATTTAATGAAAAACGAAAACAAAATATGGAAACATCCTCGATTAGGAAATGATGATATCAAAATAATAGGATAGAAAAAATCTCAGTTACAGACCTGCGCAGAAACAGCAGCCATTTGATTGTGGGTGGATGTGATATACGATAAATTAAATAAATTTTTAAGATAAAGTAAAAACAGGAGTTTGTTTTTCAATTTAGTTAGACATTTTTAGAAATTGTCATTGGTACACAGTTAGTCCTTTATCGTTTTTTTTTCTTTATTTAATTCAATTTTAAGATGCAATTTGTATGACACAATATAAGACGCAGACGTGCAAAATTGAACAACATTTTTCTTATGATTACATAAAATTGTATAGTAACATGTTACACACATAAAGAAAATATTCAATATTTCATAAATTACTCACCCTTGCGGTTTAGTGCAATTGAACCCCCAGCTACAAAAACATGCTCATAGTTCGTTACAAAACTGGAAAATAGACCGTCAACAAAGTCAACTTTAATGCCAGTAGCATCATTCACCACACCAATGAATATCCAGATACCATTCACAAAGGCATTATACATTCGTGAGAATTTAAATTTTAAATTCTCACGAATGTATAATGCCACACCACCTGCATGAGATTTAACACAAATAGATTGAGAGACATTGAAACAAGAAACACTTTCAATGAAACGCTCCAACTCAATCTCCAGTCTGAAGCCACCCGTATAGAAGAAAGATGGAACCAAGCAGAAGAAGCCTACATCAAGACTGCCACGGACGTACTCGGCTACAGAGAATACAAAAGGAAACCTTGGATCAGTGATGATACATGGCAGAAAGTTGAGGAACGCCGTCAATTTAAGTTGCAAATGTGCCAACATAACACGGAAGAGGTGAAACGTAGATACGAAGAAACAGCGCGTCAAGTAAAGAAAATGGCAAGGAATGATCGAAGAAAATATACAGAAAGCATTCTCAAACCTGCTGAAGAGGCAGCAGCAATCCAAAATATGCGAGCACTACACCAGTGTGTAATAAAGGTCACTGGTAAAATTACAAATATACCACCTATAAGGGACGCTAATGGTCAAGTACTAACAACAGATGAAGCACAGTTAAAGAGATGGAAGGAATATTTCGAAGAAGACGTCGTCGCCGACCCCGAAAATCTCCAGTCATTAATTGACATCAATAACGAAACTAGCAACACCCATCCACCAACGGAACGGGAAGTTAAAGATGTCATTAATAGACTGAAGAACAATAAGGCCGCTGGAACAGACAATATAACCGCCGAAATGGAACTGGCGAGGTATCTCCCTCCTCAACACAACAATAAAAATACTCGCAATGATCATCCTTGACAGAATCTCACCTACGATCAATGCAAAATTAAGAAACGAACAAGCTGGATTTAGACCAGGAAGAAGTTGCACTGATCACATCAATACAATCCGTATCATCACTGAGCAATCCAATGAATGGAATTCACCATTGTATATGCTCTTCGTCGATTTCGAACGCGCATTCGATACGATAAACAGGAACGCAATATGGCAGACACTTTGTGAAATGGGCATCCCAAAGAAATTAATTGAACTCATACAAGAAATGTATCGGGATGCTGGAAACCGAATCCAATACAAAGGCAAACAAAGTGTAACATACTACAACACTCGAGGAGTAAGGCAAGGTTGCGTACTCTCACCAATGCTGTTCCTAATCGTATTAGACAGTGTAATGCGGAAACTAGATAACAAGTCCCCTAATGGCATTCAATGGGGGTTAACTGATAAACTCAATGGTTTGGACTATGTAGATGACATATGCTTGATCTCACACAAACACTCCGACATGCAGCAGAAAGTGCAACAGCTATCAGATCTAGCTAATGAAGTTGGTCTCAAAATTAATATCAAGAAAACGAAGGCGATGAGACTCAACACAAATATAACCACACCGATACACATCAACAATATACAAATTGAAGATGTAAATGAATTCGTATACCTTGGTTGCACAGTAACGAAAACAGGTGGAACAGAAGAAGACATACACAAACGTATAAATAAAGCCAGATATACATTCAACATGTTACACAAAGTCTGGAATACTTCTGTCCTGTCGCGCAAGACCAAGATACGAATATTCAACTCATGTGTGAAATCGGTACTTCTGTATGGGTGTGAGACATGGAAGCATACAGGAAAAATCATACAGAAGCTACAGGTATTCGTAAACAAATGCCTTCGACGAATACTTAAGTGCTTCTGGCCTAACACGATCAGTAACATCAATCTGCATATAACAACATGTCAGTCAGACATTGAGACCGAAATAAAGCGACGAAACTGGAGATGGATTGGCCACACACTGAGGAAGGCATCAAGTGATATAACGAGGATGTCATTAGACTGGAATCCACAAGGGAAAAGAAAGGTTGGAAGGCCAGCAATGACATGGAAGAGAACGATGCTAGCAGAGGCAAAACACCTGGGAAAATCATGGGCAGAAATAAAAGCAATAGCCCCAAATAGAGTAAGATGGTTCAGGATAGTGGACGCCCTATGCTCCTAAATTGGAGATAAAGGAAAAAAAACCTGCATGAGATAAACGATCGTTTCTTAAGAGTACAAATCCAGGGATATGTACTGACCTAGAAGACATCCATGGCTTTAACCATGTTTCAGTAACAGCTATCACTTGTATGTCAACTCCATCAATTAAATTAAAAATTTTACTGAATTTGCCATCCATATTTAAACTTCTAGAATTGAAATATACTTAAGCAAAAAAATAT
The DNA here is from genome assembly GCA_963556175.1 of Tipula confusa. Taxonomy (NCBI): domain Eukaryota; kingdom Metazoa; phylum Arthropoda; class Insecta; order Diptera; family Tipulidae; genus Tipula; species Tipula confusa. The sequence continues at coordinate 12,882,966 of OY744478.1, read as the reverse complement.
TCTTTACGCCTTTGTTGCAGAAATGTTCCATGGTATGGTATAGCATGTTTCGGTTTCTTAAATGGAATTCTATGAAACCATAAATGGAATTTCTGAAGTAAATGAGATGCAATTTTATCCACATAACTATTAATATCATCATTTTTTAGAACAGGAATACCACTAATTTGCAGTATACACGAATTATTTAGCCTTCCAATGTAATCTGTTATTTTATCAATTTCAGACGCAATTCGTTCGAAGTCTTGTTTCTGAGGTCGTAGGTTGGCCTTCTACTAGTCTTGAATTAATACTAAGTTCAAGCTGGTAAAATTTTTGTACAATGCCATTGAGCTTGACATTAAATGTTTTATCGAGATTATCCACTTTTGCTTCGATAGTCGAAATCCGGTTATTTATAGAGTTACTTTACATAACCCCAAAAAAAAATAATCCAATGGGGTTAAATCACACGATCTTGGTGGCCAATTAATTGGACCATTACGCGAAATTATTCTTTCATCAAAAGTTTCTTTGAATAAATAAATTGTAGCGCGCACTGTGTGGCATGTGGCTCCGGTCTGTTGGAACCACATGTCAGCAAGATTAAGACAGTTAAAATTATGATCTAGATTAAGCCCAAGATAATTATAAACATTACCTTTCTCGATAGTTTTCGAATCATAGTGAACATTGTCGTTATATTTAAGATTTGCATTACTAAACAACATGAATTTAGTTTTCTCAGCATTCAAAATTAAATAGTTTTTATCAATTAAATGGTTTCATTACTCTTTGTGGAATGAATTCGTAATGTCCATATTCTGTACTAAATGATGTGTTATGTTGGTCATTAGGGTCCATTTTAATCTGATGGTAGCCACTGCCTAAATCTAACGTTGAGAAGTATCTGGAATGACCTAACTGGTCGAATATATCTGTTATATTTGGTAGAGGAGATGTGTCACCAATTGTGGCATCATTTAACTTTCGAAAGTCTACAACTATTTTCCACTGTTTTTTTACCATTTTCGTCGGTTTTTTTAGGTACCGCGAGTAGTGGTGAGTTAAATGGACTTGTGCTATGGTAAATTTTCCCTTCTTCGAACATTCATTCTACTTGTTTGTTGATTTCTTCTTTTAGAATTTGGGGAAGACGATACTGTTTAACATTAAAACGGGATGTGTCCGTGTATAATTGAATGGAATGATGCACTCCTGGAATGCACGACAGTTTTTCGTTTTTTAAGTGAAAAAGATTTGTGTATTTGGAAAGGACTTCTAGTATAGAACTACGTTCTTCACTATTTAAATCGTCTAGTTTCTCGTTTATCATGTGCATGACTTCTTCACGTCGTTAGTCGGTGTGATTGATAGTAGCTTCTGGGTTAATTAGATATTGAATGTTGTAATTGTCAGCTAGTTCTATTTTAAGAGAGAAAGGGGGTAGCTTTATTTCGTGACAATTTGAGTTTGTCAGCGGAATCATTATTCTATTATTTTTGGCTATCGTAATGCAATTTCCAAAACGTAAACCAGGTTGAATTTCTTCAGAAAAGCAGATAATTTCTCCATTAATTGGTGGGTAAGCTTGTATGTACATTTCTTTTCTAGGTGGAATTATCATTGTATTTCCTTTTGTTTCTAAGGCCATTTCTGAATTTCATCCGTGTTGTCATGTGGTATTTTAAGTTGATCATCGGGAACAACATGAAATGTGTGTAGGATTCTCTTATTATTCTCTAATTTAAACAAAATGTCACACGAACCAATGGTCATTGTTTCACTAGGCCTTATACCGTGTAGACCTACTTATTTATTCGTGTAGATTTTCACAAACGAGTCAATTAATAAATTTAACTTATTTCGTTTCGTCATTTCAGCCGAAAAGGTTACCGAACTTGTCAAAGAACTAAAAAATTTGAACACAAGAACATATTATGTTTAGGATGTGAGTAGGCTTGCCACCCGTCCTCCTTTGTGGAGGACAGTCCTCCTTTCGTAAGAAATTTCCTCCATCTTCCACGAACACAAAAATGTCCTCCACCAAAAAAATAAATACCATATTTTGTGGCGTGCGACCCTTTTTACAATGTAAATATCAAAGAGAAGGACTGGAAAAGAACGACAGTTTATTCGGGCTAATTATTTCACCGTTTTACATTTATTATCAAATTATTACCAGGTAGCAATGAGTCAAGAATACTCCAAATATAATACCCATAACCGATTTTTTTACTGCTGATTGACATCAGTTAAATTTTCAATTGATTAGTTGACGAGACTAATGAGGAAATAGTAGTATATCTAGATGATTAGAGGGGTTGTTAGATAATGGTAATCATGGTCTGTTGCTTAACCTGGAAAATAGCATTTTTGTCAAACGCAATGTAAAATTTTTAAGACATGAAGTGGTAGGATCACAAGTTAGACCCAGAAGATCAAAAACAGATGCCGATGTAAATTTTATACAGCCGAAGAACAGAACTCAGATACGACTACAGTTTATGGAATTGACGGGATTCTTTCGAACGTACATGAAAAACTTTAATATTGTTGCCAAACTTTGGTAGCGCGATACCGCGTTTATATGCTAAATGAGTAAATCGCAAAACGCTAGCAATATATGACCCTAATTTAGAACATGAAGTGGTTTCCGATGCTTGATCGAAAGAGTTAGTTGGAATATTGTTGCAAGTCTATCAGTATAAAAAAGAAGACATATGGCCTATTTAAATAGACAGACCACCCAATGTAAAGGAAAGTATCATTCATACAAATTGGAAGCCTTAGTCTTCATCGTTTTACAAAGTTGTTCAACAAAAAAAATTTAATACTAAAAATTTCAATCTGGTGGCTAAAATTTGCAGATTACGATGTTTTCATGGAATATCTGCCAGGAGTACATATAAAGCATGCGGTGAGTCGAAATAAAAACGGTACGGAAGAACTGATGCATTCGGCCAGTTTAGATATTTATAAAATGACTAATTGGGAACACGATGAGCTTGATGGTATGCACCCATTGAATGAAGATCTTAGGGAAATATTTATTACGTTGAAACGACCACATTAAATTGCAGATTAACGACAAATACTCCACGATTATTTGGCAAATAAATATCAACTTATTTGTAACTCTTACGCAGGGCGCATAAATGTGTCATTCCTAGAATGATCAAGTGGAGATTCGCCTAACTAAATCATGACTATATAGGATATGTAGAATTAAGAAGGCAATAAAAATGCTCCAGAAATTTTTTTAGCTTGGAACATTTCCTTATACGCTTATACGTGTAAGTGGTTCCAAAGCTTTTGCGAAGACAATGACATAAAGCATGTGATGAACGCAACCACAGCGCCGAGAGCGAATGACCAATTGAAAGAAGATATAACCGCACAATACTATCTATGCTAAGGCCTACTATATGCGAAGAAAACAACAAATGGGATTCCAAAATTATTCAATTGCAATGGCCATTAAACAACATACCAAATTCAACTACAGGAAATTTGCCACAATATTTAGTTATGACCTAAAACCCGATGAGTATATTGAAAACCAAATTATTACTCGCGCCTTTACAGACAAAAATCCAATTGCTGAATTCAACGAACTAAAAGAAATGGCTGTTAAGAAAATAAATCGAGCTGCGGTTAAAGAGATGTTCGATAGTAAACACTGGAAACCAAGGAACTATAAAGAGGGTAGATTTTTAATGAAAGTTTATTTTTATGAAACATTTTTAACGCCCCTACGACGTTTTTGTCGTCGACAAAAGTAGATTGAATTTTGAACTACTCTGAAATTGAATTTAAAGAAATTCTTCGGCACCTATCGAAAGTTGTCTTTATTGCCTGCTATAGATACAACTATAATTATTTGGCCAGCTTTATCAAGATATTTCATTAGTGATTTGCCAAAATAGATTGGTGGATGTTTTGGACTTACCAAACATGTTTTGAAGTGTTTAAAGCAAAAGTTTAACTTTCCTCCTCTGGCATTTTCCAAAGGTGGCAAGCCTAGATGTGAGTGAGATGTGGATATTTCATTTTGGGTTTCGTCATTTTGGTAGGTTATTGTGTTTTGAGTGAGTGCATCTAGATTATATTTGAGAGACCTTTATTGGATATTTATATTTTTGTAAGTGGGTTGGTTGTTTGAGGTTTCTTGGATAGTGGTTTCGATTGTTTTATGGTTAATATTAATTTCTGGAACTTTAAAGTTTCTTGATTAATCTGTGGACTCAAGCATCGCTTCTCTCCTGTACGTTGTTGAGTCCGTTTGAGTTTTCCGAACAGGTTTGCTCACTTTCATAACAGTGGATTTGTGCCGTATGTATATTTTGAGGATTTTGAGGTTTATTTGATATATTTGATCCTTAAAATGCATTAGTTAAATTATCTAAATTACTTATAGCAGGGTTCTGTGGTTGGAAACGATTGTTTTGACTTTTTATCCGCGTTAAAACTACTACAGGATTATTCCATGATACCGAATGTGACTGTTGTGGGTTTATTGTCGAGTTATTTGGATTTCCAGCATCTTGCATAAATCTTATAGGAAAAGGTGGTTTACTTCTATTGCGAAATTGTGGTGGTGGGTATTGAATGCCTGGGGAAATCATTATTTTGGTACATCTGCGTTTGTGTCTTGAAAGATTTTGGATTGAAATTCTAATATGAGCTTACGTTATTCGAATGCCTCGAGAATGAATTATTTTGGAATCATTACTTCGTTTGCGGATTGTAATAGCAAGTTACCATCGGTCAATTCAGATGCTCGTAATATTATAACTAACACTAAAGATGGCTCTAATTTAGTTTTAAATAGTGTAAATACTAACACAAATTCAAATAATTCAACTCATAATTCTAACTTACTTCCAAATAGCAAAAGTTATACTAACAATTGTAGCGATAATAATTAACAATTATTTTCTATAATTGTAGCGGTATGCGTTCGAAATCCAAACCACTTTATCTTGGCGTAGTGGAGTGTAATTACAACATCATATTGCTAGCTGAAAGATGGCTGACAAAAGATTTCAATTCATCCGAGTTTTTTCCATCAGACTTTTGTGTTTTCCGCCGGGACCGATATAGCTTTGGTACGAATCTAAAAGGCGGTGGAGTACTGATCGCCGTTCGTAAAATGTTTTCTGTTAACTTTTGGTATCTGACCCAAAATTTGAATTTTTAGCAGTTAAATTAAAATTGGCTTCATATAATTTGATCATATGCGCTATGTATATTCCATGTAACTCTGGTCCATCATTTATTACCGAAATTTTAGCCAATTTCACTAATAAGGTTTTACCTTTTGTTCGAGGAAACTGACGTTATAGTTTATGGTGATTTTAATTTCCCAGAGTTATTCTGGAAGTTCGGAAGTGATAACAATAACATATTTATCCCGTTCAATGCTAACGACTCTTCTGCGTTGGTTTGTGATTATATGGCTAATATTGGTGCATCTCAAAAAAACAATATTCCAAACAGTCGTGGCACCTTTTTGGATCTGTGTTTTTACACTAATAAGCGCACGTATAAAATTGAAGCCTGTGATGCTATTGCGAGCTACACGAGTATTTTCCATACATGAATGTCGATCGATTTATCGTACGAATTTTGTGACAACCTCAACTTTACTAAAAATATCTTGGTTTTTGACTACGCGCGCGCTGGCGTCAGTTCAATGAATAAATTTTCAATTGATGTTAAATGGAGCAATGTTCTGTCAAATATCAATGTTGACCATGCAGTTCATTTTTTCAACGATCTATTGTATTCCTGTATTAAAAAGTTTGTTTCTAAAATGAAAAAGAAACAGTCATTGGCTCGTAAGGATCCTTGAATCATCACGTTCTCCCAACAAGATATTGTAAATGCGCTTCTTAATCTCGATATCTGCAAGTGCTCTAGACCAGATGGACTGCGTCGGCATTGCTGAGGTGTTGTGCTACTGGTTTGTTAGCTCCCCTTCATTTACTGTTTAATAAAAGTTTAATCCAGGGTAAATTCCTGACATCCATTTGGTTACCAGACTTAAAAAGAGGAAAAAGCTTGGCTACCTTTAATATAGTTGGAAATTCTCCTGTTGCTAAGTATTCATTAACATATTTGACGTGCTATGTATACATCAATTTTATTTGTCTGAAGTGAAAATTTGACGTGAAAATACTGAATATTATCAAAATCAAAAGGACTTGTTTTCGGAAGATGTTTAGTTATCTCCCGAGCAACATTCGAGAAATATCAATTAAACATATTTGCCACTGCTTCTTGATTCATCATATTATATTGATTATCGTATCATTCTTCTTTGAAACCTCTTGATTTTGCGCATATGGCTGGCCCGGTCCTGTGTGTTTATAAGCTCGATAATTGAGCTTGTTTTATTTATACTCTCTTTTCTTTTCAAATTGGCTTTTGTAATTGTTACAAATCTTACATTTTTGTTTACCCCTCAAAAATGAGTTCTCGTTTACTCTTGTAAAATTTACTGTTACTACAGCAGTAGATGTGCTTGTTGTATTAACAGTTTCAGGCCGAAACTAAGTCTCCGTTGCCTACACATGCGGTTTTTCCTAATTTAGGTTCTCGAAGTGGATTATTTTATTCGATATGTCCCACCCACGTACTGAAGATAAAAATCATTCAGTTATACCCTGGACATAGCCAATCAGTGTCGTCAAAACCTTGAAATTAAATAAAATAATCACATTAATTGGTTCTAAAGAGGTTTGATTGTTGTTAAAGTTAACAACCAATCTAAATTTAAAGTAGGGTAAACAAACCACCATTACCACATGGTTTTATTTAGCTTTCTTAGTTAATTGACTAAATAATACAATCGCGATTCTATCATCTAATACAAAAAATATTGTCCCAAATATGTAACATTCTTTCTCGGATGCAGTAAAAATAAACAAACCCTAATAATTTTAAATATAAATAAAAAGGCAAATGTGTGTGGTCACCTTGCGCATTTACCTTATTATATATAGAGACAACCTATATATATTATCCCTTTATAAGGTTTACATTTTGGCATAACAACTTTATATAAATTTGACAGCATGTAACCAGCAACAACTTCATAAATTCATTCATTCAAGCTTCTGAATAGATGTTTTGAAATAAATTCATATTACATGTGAGCATATGTAGGTAGGTTTATGTTTCAAACGAGTATAGAAAGTTAGTATTTTGTTTAATGTAATACTTGCATGCTGTTTTTTTTTTATATGAGTAGGATTTGTTTTGTCTATACATGAATCAATTTGAATAGTATTGCTGTCACATGTATATTTATGTATGATATATGTATGAATAATATAGTTTCGATTCTTAGAACTGCGTAATGAACAACGGTAAATTTGAATTTGAATTGTATATTTTATTGGTTAAAGAGACATCTGTGTTTATCAATTCGAAACCCTCTCCCTGCTTCATGACTGTTTACATCGGATAACACAAACTAATAAATACGCTCGGGATATGCGTTCAAAATATGAATGTGAGTAGTATAAGTGAATACGTAAAATGTGCCGTTTAATTGTGGTAAGTTGACTGTGCAAATAAGAGTAATATATATAAAACAGGTAGCGTTATATTCTAGTTGTATAAAGGGTGCGAGTCTGTGTAATTATATAAACCTCTTGGTGCGAGAGATATGTGATTAATTGTGATTGTGGGTCATTTTGTTCGCCGCCATTATATCGTACCTGGGCGACATGCTCCGTGTATGGTATTATCAACGACATCTCAGTCTACGATGATATATCTGAGCAATTCATCAACATGCCTAGAAAATAGCGATAGCATCATCGACGGCAGTATCACGAATAATTTACTAAGCATAAACAATACAACGAACAACAATAACGGTTTTCATATTTATTATCATAATAATAGCGGGATGCGCTCCAAGGCTACTTCAATTTATTCATCACTTTTATGTAATGATTACGATATTGTTGTTTTTACTGAGACCTGGCTAAACAGCAACTTTAATTCAGAGGAATATTTTCCGCCTTCTTACAGTTGTTGGTGGTGGTATCATTGTCGCTTTAAAAAAAAAGTTAATATTTCAGCGGGTGAATTTGATATGTAATAGTGGTGAATCACTCACTGTTAAAATCAAATGTGGCGAGTTTGGCTATTTTGATCGCTGTGTATATTCCTTTTAGCAGCATTGCAGATGGCTACAACAGGTTTATGGACTTCATTAAAGACGAGATATTACCAATGATGAATGCTAAGGATCATATTTTATTTGTAGGCGATTTCAATTTACAAAAAATTACATGAAACTCCAGAAGAAGAGGTGAATCAAACTGTAAAGTTGAAAATGATGTAATCCCTCATTAGGCAGGTATTCCTTTTTGCCTTATAGTTGCTATCTCTATTTCTAATGCGGTGGTATCTAGCATTCTCTTGACGCTATGTTTTTGATTTCTAAACTAACATTTCGTAGATTGTTACCTATCAGCAGATGAGCTGACTTGTAGAATGATTTGCTTGTATTGCTTGATGGAGTGCCAACAGCGATGATGAACTACTCCAGATCCTTGAAAATTATAGGGTTTTATTTCGAAACCACAAAGCACATCAAGTTGTTTCGTTGGGAACCACAAATATTCATTGGTTACGAGCGTGAAGTTTGATCCAGCGGTTTGTTGGATTTATTGTCATAATGGTGCATACCTATCAAATTCAATTTTTCGCTGCAACACCGCTGTGTTAAAAATTGGTGATATTTCGCATAAAAACCGAGTAGATTGGAATTTTTGACAACAGTTCACCTCTTTAATTGGAGGAAATCCAGGATGCTAGTATATCTTGTCGAATTATATACAATTGATCTTCTAGTTGTGCTGGTGTGAGGATTGTGGGATGTAATATTTTACGATGTGCATCAGAAACTACGTCTAGTAGGCTTTGATGTGTTTCCTCTAGGTGTTTTGAATTTAAGGATAATTCGGTCATGCCTTTCTTCGCGCACACGGTATTCATTCGGCAGGAGCGTTTCTTGCTCTAATTGTTGTTGATCATTTCTGAAGTTTACAGATGTCATGGTGATGTTTGAGTTTTATTAGGTAGGTTTTTTTAATAGAACGCACAGTGCGCCTACCCTCAAGGATCCAATATTTATTCCATAAGTCCGCTAAAGTCAATAATTATAGAATTTTTGTAGTTGTCGAGGTCCGAATTCAACAGGGGTCCCTTTACACGTAGCAGACCATTTTCATCTAGAACAAGGCTTAGCGATTGCGGCATCTTACCGATATATTTTTTCTATATCAGCTGTCATAACGTATACTTGTGTTTGCATCATCGTAGTACGATGTCAGCTAAATCCTTCTGTAATTTGGGGCCGGTCATCATGATGTTGTTTAATAACACTCCTGTTGTTGCTTTGGACTCGGAGCTTTGTTGTAGTGCTACCTTGCTTGGTTATGCCGTGATGCAGAATGTAATAGCTGTCCTCCAACGGAATGTCTTCGCCATTTGACTGAACAAGGCCTAAATATTCCTCCATGAATTCATGATACAGTTGTTTGAATGGGACATCTTTCACAAAGTTTTTTTCGAGTTGCATGAACCTGGCGGTAGCTTTTCTTTTGGATTCCCCTAGTTTGGCATGATCATCCTTTAATGGGATTCTCACCATCTGACCCACGTTCTACGCAGTTGATGAGAAATGATTTTCTACCTTGACTTCTTCTTCGCTGCGACTTCTTTATTCTGGGATACTGTCGCTTTCATAACGGGCAACCTTAGCTGCTCCTTAATCCCTTTGGTAGTTATCATAGTTGTCGTTTGTTGGCAATCTATGCATCCCATGTTGCCGATTACAATCCACCCTAACTCAATTTCCTGCGCCATAGGATCTTCCGGGCCACCTTTAATTATGTTGTTGTTAGCTATTGACGGATAGTAATCTGCTCCTATTATTAAATTGATCGGCTGCGATTTATCATAAGAACGCCCTGCTTCTTGAATAATTTATTAGTTGTTTCCGATGCACCTGATGGTTGACTGGAGCTCTTTGCTTTCTCCTCCGATTCGTTGTAATGGTATATATGCAAACGAGACCGGTTCCGGGTTTTCCGATGATATTGATGGTGGAGGTATTTTCGGTGACCCATTATGCAAGCGTTCACGAATTTCTTCAATGAATTTGTTGTACATTTTTTGTGAAACTTGCCGCGAGGTGTGGTAAAGATCGGTGGTATACAACCTTTAGAATTTCATTATCTGTTACCACATATTCGAGTTCATTGTTTTTCTATGTTTCTATTTTTGGTCTCGTATTTTGGCCTCGAGCTCCCTCTGATTTACTAATAGAGCATCACTTTTCAGTTGATTATAGAAAATGTACTGTTTATTGGCCGGTTGGTGCATGGCGTTTTTATGACTACCGGTTGTTTTTTATGGCTTTCAACGACTCTGTAACTTCATTCTGCTAGTGCCGGTGTATGTTTGGCGTTGAAGTTTTTATTTATTTGTCGTTTGTTCAACTTTGATCTTGGCTCGAAGGTCCATGTACAATCCTATAGCTTCTGCTTAGAATTGTTTTTGATTAGTAAAATAACCACGGGTGGGGTTTTACTAATCATTTTATATTGTAACGAGCGACTTTTGTGCTCGTTCCCCTCGGACCAAAATTCATTAAATGTTGTCCACGCCGGTTTTTTTTTATATTTAATTTATTTTGTATGTTAGTGTTGTTGTATACCTACTCATTTCCCCTACATTAATTTTTTAATTGTGTAACGGGTTATGAGTAGGTATATAAAGTCGTGTTTTGGTGTTATTCGTGATCAGTTGGTTCAGAAATTTGAGAGTTTTTGGTTGTAAGAAGAAAACAAACAAAAAAAGAATTTCTGTTAACGCCATCGGGGTGCGGATCCCAAGGGTGTCGTTTTAATGACACTTATAGGACTCGCACCTTGATCCGTTACCTTGAATTATTATCGGGTTTATATACACAAATGTTAAGCTTGAATTATTCTAGACAACAAAAAGAGTCTTTAAGTCCTAGAAAAGTATGAAATTTATCTCAATTTCTGCTATCGATTTGAGACGTAATATGTTCAATAAACATTCATCCGCAATACATTATATAATTGCATCCAGATGCCGATTTGATTCATTTATTGTATCTATGTCTCACGTATGGGCGTATGTTACAGGATGGGTGGTCGTTCTGCTTAAATCTTAATAAATGCTTATTGTGGTTAGTATATGTAATCTATATTGGCACACGATGTCTTTATAATATTCCATTTAAAATAATTCTACTATCCGTTATAGAAAATTCATTGCATTGTAAATATTGGTAAATTAGATAGCATGTAAGCGGTAACAATAACATACGAGTATATTTATATTTATTTAAACTTCTGAATACGAAAACATATACATATATGAATATACCTTTACAAAAAGGTGACATTTTAAATAATGAAAAGCACTCGTGCTGTTACATATATATTTGCTTTGTTGACGAATCAATTTTCTTATATTTTCAAAAAAAAAAATCGTTGTGTATAAGTTTTGTATTATTGTAAATTACTTAATGGTTAAGTTATGTACATACAATAACCAAAAGGTGCATTTATATGCGGAACCGTTTTTTATTACTTCTTATGTTTTGCTATATATGGTTTGTCAGCTGATAACTATATATTTTCTATTTATATATAGTTTACTATCTTTACTATTCAGATAAATAAATTATGTGATTCAAAAACTCATGAATAATTGCAATTGCAATTGTAACCTATACTTACAATATTTCTACCGATATTTGCTTCCGTAGAACTCAATATTCTTAATTTGATCATACTATGAGTATAGCAATGGAATTCTTTTATTACTCAAAATTAATGTACTTTACATTCATTTTTTCTTGCACTCAAAGTTCTCAAATTATATTCATCTTAGTCTTATATCCGTCATAAACTTGTCATTGTATATAGCTAGTCCTTTTTGCTGCATCCTTATCCATCTCATATATACATCATTACATTTTTTGCAATATTATAACACTCGTATTATATTCGATAATCTTAGACAATTTGTCAGTAGCCACCCAAATTCGATTGTTCAAAATGGGGAAAAATAACAAGCTTTATTATTAGAGCATGTGTGATCGAGAATTCTCAAATCTCGATTTCTCAAGATTTTTTGAACAATTTACAACTTCTCGATTCTCGAGAATTTCAATTTATTACTCGAGAAAAAAAATTATTAGAATATTTAAAAATCTAAGCAGGCTGAAGTCAAAATTATGGATGTTCCTTTCATCAAAAACCAGGCAATAAGGATATAGCTGTTTGCAATCTGTGTAAAAAATCTATATCTTGCAAAGCATCGCCAACGAGAGGACTTTATCGACATTTAACTGGTCATCACAGCATGAAGACGATTGTTAAAGATGACTCTGCAACTGCAGGCAATACTATCACGAATGTAAATAGTGATCTTTAAACATTGGAAGAAATTGTGGCTTAATTAGCAGCCAAATATGGTTTCAGTATTTTGGGAATAAAAGCAGATTAATTCGTAAAAGTATAAAACAACAGGGATTGTCTACCACAGCATGTCAACCAACAAATAATGAGATCAGCGATGACGAAAATTCAGCGATGACGAAGAGAAGATAATCAGATAGATTAAATTTATCCAAAAGGTTTGATAAATGACACTATTCAGAAGATTCGAAAAGTGGTCAAATTTTTCAGAAAATCATCGGTGGGACATAGTGTCTTACAAAATCATGTTAAAGCCGCAAATCCAAAGGAGCTAGCCCTCTTATTGGATTGCAAGACTAAGTGGAACACCTTAGAGTCAATGGTAAAGGGCTTTTGAAGATCTTAGTATGGATTTTTTTGATGATTGATGATATTACTAACGCCAAAAATATTTTGACCTGACCGAATGTCAATAGAAGCATAATTAAGTCGTACTACCTTATTGCCAGCGTAAGGAGTTCTAAAATTTTTTTCAAGCACTAGAAAAAAAACCATTCGATTTTAGCTTTAAAGCTGTTTGTTTTATTTAAAGATCGTAAAGGAAAGAGAAGAGATAAATTATTAGTGTCTCTTTTGACGTTTTTACAAGACCCATCCTCTCTGGAATATGTGGAAGATGAGTTTTTCAGCATGACCAGTAAAAGTTAAATTACGAAATCAGCTAAAAACATGATACAAGTTTTTTCCTGCACCACCTGATGAATTACGTGGTAATGGAAATCTTGTTCATGTGGTACCTGAAAAAAATGAGAAAATTCTGAAAAAGCAGCTGGAAAATTTCATTCGTGAAAGCAACAAATGTTCTAAGATCTCAGATACCGACATTAGGCATGCTGTGGCGCTAAAATTATGTAAGTGGCAGAAAAAATCCGCTCCACACTGATCTGTGTTGGAATAGCAACACAATCTGAGAAACTTCGTATAAAAATAGGGTATCATCCAATTTATGGTTTTCCCAGAGTTCTAAAAATATTTTTTCCTTTAAAACAGATATATTGATATACAGCAAACTGGCGCATTTTCTTCATTTTCTGTGGCTGCCATTAAACTATTTTCTTTGGTCTTGAAGATTTCTTCCAACACGTCGTGGTTATTTTCATCATCCGATGAACTGGAGAATATTCTAGAAACATCCATATATGTTCCCCAATTGTTTCTTCAAATTTATTTTTTTTTTATTTTTAAAAAGAAAAATTAACTTGAACTCGAACCCGAATTCTGATTTGGTTCAGGTTCGGGGTAACAAAATTATGAAAAAATCTCTAAACTGGAACGAATTTAAATTCGGGTTCGGTTCGATACCTTGGCCTTAATAAATATTACATATTTTTTCGTATTTTCACTCAATTTTTTGGTAAATTATCAGAATTTCTCGATAACTCTCGAGAGAAGCAAATTTTTCTTCTCGATTTATCGAGAAGTTAAATTTCTGAAGAAATCACAACCTTTAATAATTATGGACTATCGTACAACTAACCGCTACATCAAGTCGATTGTGACTCCCATAATTTGTTTTATGAAACCTCAGCTAAAGAAAAGTGCGATTTCGGATCATTCGATTATTAGCGGTAATATTCAATTTAGATAAAAGAACGGACGAATCGATTAGACTGTGTATAATATCAAACATAATAGATCTATCCTCACTCTTAAAAACCGCAGATTTCCATTTAGGAAAATATCCAATATGCAATAACCTATCCAAAATAATCGAGTATAATCGCCGGTAAACCTTCAGAACCGGATAATTAATAAATCTTAAGTTTACTTAGACATTTAAAAATTCCCTTAACTTCCAGTTACGAAAAACCGAAGCAATCGCTATTACCTTTAACTGGAGATACAAGTGTTTTTAAGAAATTTTTTGAGCTACCTGAAACCATTGATTACAAAGTGCGTGTTTCTTTTTAACCTTAAAGAGCCTGTTCATTCTATTTTTTGCAGCCGTTAATTCTTTATCAAACCACAGATACGGAATAAAAATATCTAGCCCAAAAAATAAAACATCAAAAAACCGATTAACGGCACAATCTAAATCGCAATAATCAAAAAGCTTAATCCAATTTATAGCATTTAAACCCGCAGACGATATCGCATCAATATAAGGCTATACTCAATAATTGATTTAGATAATTTCGGCACCATACCACGAGAGCCAGGCATCCATGATAAGTAAATTAAAATCACCAAGCACTATAAAACACGAGACGAATCATCATACCCTTCAATTATTGAACTAAAAAAAATTTGACTAATAGCGCAAGCACGTATGCGGATTAAAAATATAAAAATCATTCGCATACTAACCAATCAAATCAACAGATCTTAACCATGTGACTCGCTTTACCAATCAAATTAGTTCTTCTCTGTCCGACGAGCAATGTACTTCGCATTGCAATTCATTCCTCATTGTTTTAATTTGATATTTTATTTTTAATTTTTTGTTGTTTTTTTAACCTGTGTTAACCTGTGTTGCGAAAACTAAAAACTAATTAATTATTGATTAGACATTAATTATCTTAATTATTTTATTAAAAGAAATGTGTTTTTACAGACTTTCGTGAAAGATTTTTAGTTAAAATCGAGTTCTCAATGTGTCGTGATTTAATGTTTGGCACTTTTAAGATAAATAACGCGCACAACCACACACTCTCATAAATACTTTCTATCCATCCCGTTTATTTCCCGTTAATCTGTTAAATTTTTAATTTTGTTTCTAAATTCCGTTTAGTCGACTTGTTTAATACAAGTAGATAAATGAATTGCTAAACAGCTGTTGTTAAGCAAACGGTGTTGTGTTTACATTTTAGTGTGTTCGGTCGGAAGGTTAATATACTGCGATTCGGAGGTACTACTATTAGGTCTAACGCTGTTCTTGCGTTCTTTAAGTTTGAGTCTCTGTATTCCTGTATCATGGGGAGAGTGTTCTCTCTCCAGTTTTGCAATATTCGTGGATTGCGGAAAAACTTTGCAGCCGTGGAACACCATACAGCTTCCACAAAATCAACGGTTCTACTTCTCACCGAGACCAAAATTTTGAACTCCGGTGATTCTTCGGCCATCGGTATTAAGGTTTACTCCTTAATCCATAGGCTTACTCACCATAGGGGGCTGGCCATGTATATCCGCAACGATATACTTTTTTCCATTCCCAGTTTTTTAGGCCAAAGCACGAATAATGAGTTCAACTTCATTTGGGTTGAAATTCATGTCTCGAAACACCCCCTCTTCCTATGTGGTCTTTAAACCAACTCACACAACTTGTAGATCAGCCTACGAGTATACCAGATCGGTTCAACGATACGGGTCATTTACTGTATCATTCAACGATACGGGTCAGTTCTCCTTTAGGAAACTCTGACTATCGGCTTATTACAGCGGAATTTCCAATGTCATGGTCGTGCCAAATGAATGTTCCGCCTAAATGTCGATTATGGCACTATAAAAATGTGGACTGGGAAGGAATGAACAAGTTCTTTCAAGAGTTCGAATGGTACTCTTGTTTTGCCTTCGGTAATATTGACAATGCAGCCATTCTGGTTTCGACTGTCATTCTCACGGGAATGGAACAGTTCATTCCTTCCAGTCTCTCTAAGCCAAATAAAAAAAAATCAGGCAATCCTTGGCATAATCATGACTGTAGAACAACAACCGCCAATAAAGAAGCCTCTCACCGCAAATATGTTAAGAACCCGTCAAATGAAAATTTAGCTATATTTAAGGCGGCTAGAACTCTGGCAACGCTAACAGTGTCCCAAGCTAAAACAAAATATCAAAAAAAAGTTCAAGAAGAGTTGCGGCAGGTCCTAAAGCAGGGCAATAGTAATCGGACCTTTTAGTCCTTTGCCCGCAAAGAAGAGGAAAACTTCTTGAACAGTAGCAAATCATCAATACCACCTCTGAAAGATGGGGACTATATTGTTTCTACAGCTCAAGAAAAATCTAATCTCTTCGCCCGAAAATTTGTAGCAAACTCTAATTTACCTGATTCTAACTTAATACCTCCGATTATCTCTCTAGCCAGTTATCGATGCGCCGCATTATATTTAGATCTAGAGTTGTCGCTAAAGTCCTTGCAAGCATTAACACCAACAAGTCAGCCAGTCCGGATTGTATTCCCCCATTGTCCTCAAATATTGCTGTAAACCCCTGTCTAAGCCACTATCATGTCTGTTTCACCGATCTATGTCTCCTGGCATTTTCCCTTCCATCTGGAAAACTGCTAACATACATCCTGTGCCAAAAAAGGGCAGTAAATCGGACCCTTCAAATTATCGCCCAATCGCTATCGTCTCGGTTCTTTCTAAAGTACTTAAGACCATAATCAACTTCCAGCTGATGAAATATTTGGAAGCTAATCATCTACTTCCTGATTTTCAGTATGGTTTTCGCGGAGGGCGTTCAGCAGGTGATTTAATTAATGTTGTTACTGAACAATGGATCAGAAGCATTCATCAATCTGGTGAATCTCAAGTCATTGCACTCGATATCTCAAAAGTATTTGATCGCGTGTGGCACAAGGGTTTGCTGTGTATATTGAGAGCAGTTGGCCTTCACGGTTCGTTAATTTTATGGATTGAGAATTTTCTTTTTTGTCGCAAAATCCAAGTGGTGGTGGATGGTGTGACTTCCGATCAACATCTTATAAACGCTGGTGTTCCTCAGGGATCCGTCCTTTCTCCAACTCTTTTTCTAATTTTTATCAATGATCTGCTATCAGCAACTCTCAATCCAATATACTCCTATGCTGATGACAGCTCACTTTCTACCTCTTACAGTTTACCTTCTTCTTCATCGCGAAACGATGTTCTCGCAGAAAGAATGGCTATGAATGACGGCCTTACGCGAGATCTCAATTCTATTCTTAAATGGGAGTGAAGCCAACAGAGTTGAATTTAATCCCAACAAATTTCAATCCTGTGTTTTTTCTGGCCGAACTGATGTTTATTCACCGTCTTTTCTGACTGGTGAATCCAGTTTGGCTACGTCTGACACATTTGAGATTCTCGATTTAACTATATCAAAGAGAATATCTTAGGCTGAACAAATAAACAAAGCAGCGATTGGTCCAGCCAAATGTCTTGGATTTCTACGACGATTTAAATTTTAATTTAATCCATCCGAAATACTTACAATATATAAGACCTACATAAGACCCAGGTTGGAGTATAATTCTCATATTTGGGCTGAAGCACCGAAAACTCATTTAACTACACTCGATCGGGTCCAAAACCGAGCATCTCGAATAATTGAAGACGTAAAATTATTATCTGATCTTGATTCTCTTTCCCATAGGCGTAATGTGGGAGCCTTATGCGTATTTTACAAGTACTTTATAGTATGTTGTAGACTCATTGTCACCGCGCTCGTATAGTGATGGTTAAAAACACTGCGGTTTTGAGATCGATCCTCCATACTGACAACAACGCCGTGACTAATTGTATATAAAATCGTTCGTTGATCTGACCACCTGCTACGATCACCAATTGTACAAATATGGTCTGAAAGATCCCAGATTTTTTTTTAGAATCATTGATTTTGAGACCAACGTAAGCCATAAACCGTACAAGTTGGTGTAGCCAGATATCTTACTATCGATTTTAACACCACATTGTGGGTATTCGTTCATATTTTTCAGGTATTTCCAGACCATAAGCTAACCTGATGAATTAAGCCATAAATTTGGTGGTAATCATCGTCAGTGAAAAAATTAGATCAGTGTCTGCGGCAGTTCGGTCAAAATCAAGGTCAAACAAGTTCCGCAAGGGAATACCCCTCCGAATAATATGGAATTAATTATTGGTTTTCTATGTACATCTTCAACGTCTGGTTCTCCAAGAACCGCTTTGTTGTGTTGTGTATAAAATTGTAAAACGGATATTGGCGCTTCTTTAAATGGTGTACTCTGTTGATCGACATCAAGACAACTTATTTTGTTACCAATAGTATAATTTTTAACAAGACTGCGACTTTATGTAAATATATAACACATGTCATAAAATATTGGTCCATCTGAGCTATAGGCTCAATGGGGCTTGATATCAGAAAAACATAAAAATATTAAAATTTAATACGTGCTAGAAATAGGGATAATAAAGTTAGGACACAATCTAATAGAATTGTAAACAAACAGACATCGATTAAAATTCGACAATGACCGAATTTATTACGACAGAATACTGTCGACAAAGATTGTAATACTTTTATGGAAGGAATTATATTGGATGCTACGAATATGTATAAAAAAAAAGTTTTAGACACATTTCAAGATAAAAATTGTCAAGACTATCAAATTTTTTATGTATAGTTTGTTGATTTGAGTATTTATTTCAATTTTTATCTCGCATTTAACTCACAAAGCGATAACATTTTTAACAACAAGTGTGTAGAAAGATTTATCGAAAAATAGTGTATATCATAGACGAAACATAAAATTAAGCATATCGTATATCATTTAGATCAGAAACATAAATTATCTCATTTTTATTGTGCACCCTTTTTAAAAAACAATATAATTTCTATTTTATTATATTTTAACTTTATGAATTAATTATACGGTTGATTTTTAGTCCTTTAAACACATCTCCGCAGTCTCTATTTGACAAATTTTAAATACCGCATTTGACACTTCTTGAACACTGACTTAATCAGAGATATCATTCAGATATCACCCGAATGGTGATAAACCTAGGTATATGAAGGTATGGTGCAGTCCGGTGACTCCTCCTGAGCAAGACGACACTTCTCATCAAACCAATCAGTTTTGGGTTTACTTTTACCATATCTAGAGTAGCCTGGGCAATGTCATGTAGAGTTTTGGTTTTGCTATAATTGGGCCGCCTATAAAGTCATTGCTTAGCGAAAATAAAGGTTTTGAGTTGAAACACTCTTCTATTTGGTTTAATATTTGTGGGCTCTTCATAAGTTAGTGTATGGTCTCCAAGAATCTTTTTCATTTGTTGTTTGCTTGATTTCACACTGGCCTCCCATAACCCTGCAAGTCAGGACTAAAAACTTTAGTTGGTAATTTTCCAATGTGTTGCAAATCCACTCATTTAGCTCTTCTGCGCATACCAAACAGTTATGGATTAAGTAGGCTAAAGTTACCTGATTGGAAAGTCACTAGTACAAATTGTTCGAGAGCTAAGACGAACAGCAACTCAACATTTTATTTTTTCGAACTGTGAAGGCTCGAATTTAACGAAATCCTTGTAGCAGCAGTAAGAAATTGTCTACTGAGCTAAACATTTCCAGAGAAAGGATACATCATATTCTGAAAAACGAGTTTAGATTAAAGCCTTTGAAGTTTCAAAAGGCACACGATCTTATTCCAGAACTTAGAAAAATAGACTGAATTATTGGCCAGAGAAGTCATACGAAAAATTATACAGCAATGGTGATGGTTTAGGCCGCTATTACTGTCAATGTCGCTATTACTCTCCGCTTATTTTTGTAATCCTTTGGCACACGAACATTTTGGACTAATATCCTGGAGATCCCAACAGGGTTTTGCACCGTCTTATAAAGCGCGCGTCAACCAAGAATGGTTGAGAAACAGGGTATTTAAAAGAGCAAGGTTGGCACTAAAAAATACCAAAGAATCGCGATCATCACAAACAAGCTATTCGCCGGAAATAGTGGACTTTTAAAGTGTTCTTTACCTTGATTCGTTGTTAGTCTAGACCCATAAGTACATTTAGGTCTCCTCCAATTATGTATCTTGTCTCGTTCGTGTCAAATTCGTGTTTCAAAGAGCAGTAAATATTAACAGCACTTATTTGTATCTAAACTGTTTCATATTACAGCTCTTCGTTATGATGGATGTTATTCCTTATTTTAACAGCGCTACCTCCTTTAGTCTTGAGCATAAGACGTTTTGTCCATTTCTTCCTGAACAGTTTCCATTACTTTTCATTGCATTATTTCAGGCTTGTTCATCCGTTTTCTAATTAAATTTAGATTTGTTTCATTTATTTTTTATCTTTGATGCTTTGCAATTCAATACCAACACTACATCCTCTATTTCTTTGTTGAAATCCTGTTTTATTAGGTTAAGTTAGGTTAAGATAGAATGGCTGTTAGATTAGAAACCAGATGATCTGCATTTTGAATTGAACCCAAGGCCACCTTTGACGCCGGAGAAATTGCTTCCAGCGACCTGATTGTCGCTTAACTGTCCACATAAATTGCAATATCATTCATGGGTATCATATTATGCCTCAACCAAGTCAAAACTTTTACAATCGCTTTAGCTAGATACACGCTGAAGTGACTACGCTGCTGTAGACGAACAAAAATATTCATATTCAATGTATCACTGAACGCTCTAGCTCCGACTTCATTGTCTAGCTTGGAGGCGTCCATGAAGAACTTCATAGCTTCGGGTTCTAATATGGACCTATTCTCCCAAAACTTTCTTGATGAATGGGGGCACACTACAGTTGATGAAATAATGCAGAGCAGCTCGTCAAAATTGTGATTGTTTTGTGCTAACATTAGTTAAATATTGGCTTCCGGAAAACCGGGTCAAATCTGTCATTACTAACATGCCCTTCCTTTCCTTACACCACAAAAAAAAACACTAACTATCGATCGCTTAGGTGTCTGCAACCGGGTCGAGTCTGTCATAACTAACAAATTCCATCCAGTCCTTCGGGTTTGTTATATGTAACACGGGTGTACGGTGGTGCCCGGCATTCCGGGAGTTCCTGGTTAGTCCTTGGCCGTACATTCTAATCAATCAATCAATTTCAACTTTATGAATTAATTATGTATTCAAAAGAAGATTTGTAAGAATCTACTGGTTGAAAGCTGTTACATAGATCACAAATCATTAAACTACTGTTCTAAATTCAATTAATTTGCCACTACAAAGAACTCCTTTTTTCAATGCGGATTATACAATAAAAAACGCAAGATTAAAATCAATTATTTATTAGAGTGAAATATATCAACTGTCAAACCAATTTTACCGTGTATCATCACGTAACAACTATAAGTATGTTATACATACTTAAAAAATGACAGATCATATAAATCCTTAAATTAAGTTTAAATTCTGAATAATTATATATTATGATGTATATATATGTTTGTCTAACAAAAATGTTCACTCCCTACCCAGTTATAGTAATTTTACGAAATGCAAAAAAAAACATTTGTGCTACACGTCCTGCGACCCTTCAATTGACTAAACATAATATTCATCGAATCATACACAAAACTAAATTCTTCTTCAGAAAATTTCTTTGTTAACACAAAAACTCATTGATTCTATATTCTATTGTTTACAAAAAAAAAAAAAAAGAGATCCTGATCCTGTAGACCAAAAATAGACATCATATTAGTCTTAAACACCCAGTTATCATAATAAAACCTTAAATAGTGTAGATAAACTGTTCCCAACTTGTGTGGTAAATTCACTATGGTTTTTATTATTGTAATAGTTAATTCTTAATTGCATACATGAATATGGGTATTTTGTCGCTTCAATAGCTCTGTGATATAGACACATTTTGTGAGTAACAGATATATATATATATATATATATATATATATATATATATATATATATATATATATATATATATATATATATATATATATATATATATCATTGTTGTAAAAGTGATGCTTTTGAGATGATAAGAAGGGATTTATTGAATCGATCTATTTATGGATAAGTAAGCTAATATTGTCATGTTCCGTAAAATTTTGTCCATTATATGTGTGCTATTGTTTCAACAGTATAGTGCGATCGGCATACAATTCAACTAATGTCAAGATTTTAAACTGAAGTTCTAAATGTTTAATTTACAACTTTATTATTGCAAAACTGCCTTTGGCCATTGAATTTGATATCTAGCGCCATCCCTAGATATTTTGCTATATTCGCATTAGATACTTGTTAAGATTACTATTGGCATTCTGACATAATAATCATTATTTGTAATGACAATTGGTACCTAGGATGCGTAAAATTAAACAACTTAGCATACCGAATATTGCATACGTCAAGCTTAAGTTAAAATGTTCAAAATCCCGAAAATGCCCATAAAAACTGTAAAAATCTTGATAAAAATGAAAATGTCCAAAATCCCGAAAATGCATGATGGTTAATTTTTAGGATCCTGCTGGGAGAAGAGTCTCAGAAAAGTGGGGAGTAGTTAACCTCAGTTCATTAAATTCTGAGTGCCTATGATACCCATTATGGAATGGCGAACTAATCGCGCCATAAAACCATCGAACACTTACCACAGTAGACTGAGCGTCACGTCTTTTCTGTGTTCCTTGGTTCTCCTGTTAGTGGGTGAGAAATCCTATAAACGAGCCAATCCTTCGACCCTCAGGTATGATATAGGGACTTGGCAGTAAATATATAACATGTAGGGGTTGATTTACTCTGTTTGGTCAAGGCGTTTACTGAAGAGGGGAGTAAAACTTAGTAATAATTATACTAGCACCATAACTCGGAGTTGTGCTAACCTGGGTGTTCCACAGGTGACTTTTATATCCTAGCTGCTCGTAGGATAAAATTAAACCAGCTTAAAAATCAAAGGATGGTGACGCTCCTAAAGCGCCACACATCAGCGGAGAATCCGGTGTAAACTTCGAAAACCATTGCCCTCTTTTCACTCCGGCTCGCTCGGCTGGTAAATCGTCTAACGGGGTACTACGAATGAGTTTCGAGGTCTTAAATCTACTTAGCCCTTCAAAGTCTTCAGAGGATGGGAAACTATCCACCATAAGAAGAAGGGCTTCTGTGAGAATAGGAGGTAAAAACCACATGGATAATGGTACGGAGGTAAATGGATGCTACTGTGGATGCTACTTCATCAGAGCAAAGCAGAAAGAGACACAAAGAAAGGAACTATGTTCCGGTGGCAAACTCGGGGTCTGAGGTTAGGCCTGAAATTTCTATCAGGTAAGCTGCAGAGTTCATTAAGATCCTGCCTTTGGAATAAATTATATCCAGGAACAGATTTTGGAGATGGTTTGATGCTAGCCTCTCCGTAGTTAGGTTTTCTCATAACAGATGTTTCTGAAGAGGCTTCTCTTTCTGACATATGCATATCAGATATGATCTAGAGGCACGGATCATGCAGCTATAAGAAATTAGAGTTCCAAAGCTAATCGACGGGGTTTTATACAAAGCACTCCTCGGGTCAGAAATGCTTGAAGTATTTGAAAAAATCTCCAGAAGGGCTGGAGTTCAGTTCAAATCAACTACACAACTCCATATACTCAGCCTTTGAGAACAGCTGTCCTATTAAGCAAAAAGATGGCATTACAACCGTCCCTTGGTAAAACGGAACACAGGGGCGATTACAAAAGGGGCCTGATATAGTACAATCTCGAGTTAAGGAGGTCGAAGAGGGCAACTTGGACAAGTTTTTGCGATGGTATAAACAAATTGCCTTCTGCAACTCGACTCTAGAAGGTCGTTGCAAAGGTCCACTCAAATGGCATAGGCTTTTTTGAAAAGGCTGAAAAAGCTTCCTTTTAAAAATCTATACTTTCCGGACTCAATAGCGGTGAAACCGCTTGAAGACACCTACAAAGGTTCTGGTGATGTGGTCTATACCCCCCCTATAAGATATTCACGCCCAGTAAAGTTGAATGGGCTATTAGCTCATTTAAACCGTTCAAATCCGCTGGAGGTGATAGTATTTGTCCAGTTCTTCTGCTTAGGAGTATTGAAAAGATCCTCCTTAGCTTAGTCCTGATCATTCGTGCCAGATTTACTCTGTTTGATCAAGGCGTTTATTGAAGGGGGATAAAGCTGTGTAATAATTATACTAGCACCATAACTCGGAGTGTTCTTGTGCTAACCTGGGTGTTCCACAGGTGACTTTTATATCCTAGCTGCTCGTAAGATAAAAATAGACCAGCTTAAAAATCAAAGGATGGTGACGCTCCTAAAGCGCCACACACCAGCGGAGAATCCGTTGTAAACTTCGAAAACCATTGCGCTGTTTTCACTCCGGTTCGCTCAGCTGGTAAATCGTCTAACGGGATACTACGAATGAGTTTCGAGGACTTAAGTCTTCTTGGCCTTTCAAAGTCTTCAGAAGATGGGAAACTATCCACCATAAGAAGAAGGGCTTCTGTGAGAATAGGAGGTAAAAACCACATGAATAATGGTACGGAGGTAAATGGATGCTACTGTGGATGCTACTTCACCAGAGCAAAGCAGAAAGAGACACAAAGAAAGGAACTATGTTCCGGTGGCACACTCGGGGTCTGAGGTTAGGCCTGCAATTTCTATCATCCAATAAATTTTGGAGATGATGCTTAATAGATTTGGCCCTAGGCCCTCCGCAGTTAGGTTCTCTCATAAAAGATGTTTCTGAAGAGGCTTTTCTTTCTGATCATATGCATATCAGATATGATCTAGAGGCACGGATCATGCAGCTATACGAAATTAGAGTTCCAAAGCTAATCGACGGGGTCTTATACAAAGCACTCCTTGGGTCAGAAATGCTTGAAGTATTTGGAAAAATCTCCAGAAGGGCTGAAGTTCAGTTCAAATCAACTACACAACTCCATATACTCAGCCTTTGAGAACAGCTGTCCTATTAAGCAAAAAGATGGCATTACAACCGTCCCTTGGTGAAACGGAACACAGGGGCGATTATAAAAGGGCCCTGACAGAGTACAATCTCGAGTTAAGGAGGTCGAAGAGGGCAACTTGGAAAAGTTTTTGCGATGGTATAAACAAATTGCCCTCTGCAACTCGACTCCAGAAGGTCGTTGCAAAGGTCCACTCAAATGGCATAGGCTTTTTTCAAAAGGCTGAAAAAGCTTCCTTTTAAAAATCTATACTTTCCGGACTCAATAGTGGCGAAACCGCTTGAAGACGCCTACAAAGGTTCTGGTGATGTGGTATATACCCCCCCCCCTATAGGATATTCACGCCCAGTAAAGTTGGATGGGCTATTAGCTCATTTAAACCGTTCAAATCTGCTGGAGGTGATAGTATTTGTTCAGTTCTTCTGCAGAGGAGCCCGCTATGCTTTTAACTACATTCCATAAACTTTGGAGGAAAGTAAATGTGGTCTTTATACAAAAAGGAGGGCCTTTTTCTACCCAGCAAAAGGCATATCGTCCAATTAGCCTCACGTCATTCCTATTAAAAACGATTAAGAAACCCCATTATTAATGAGGAGAACCCCATTATTAAAATAGTAAACGTTAGATTTTTTTTAAGAAAACTAATCTAAGAATTATCGCAACTATCGCTTCTTTTAAAATGACAATACATGTACACAAACCATAAAAATTCTTATGACCAGACTTTTTATTACCTGTATGAGGCGACTTAGCACAAACACATTATTATTGATTAGGATCATGGTCGTTTTTCACACTTTAAAATTTTACTTGGCGAGTAAAATAAAAAACACATAAATTTTACTTTTTATTTGTCTATAAATTTATTCAGTAATTTAAGGTATATTATCCTTATTGTATTTTACAGGACAATACCTGTTGTTTTTTGTAAAACAAATATGTATAGAAAACGCATATCCTAAATGTATATTTACTCGATGAATTTAACAGTTACCCTTCTAGTTTGTTACCGGTTTCTCTGTGTATTCTATATTCGAACAAAGTGGATGTTCATTTGATTTAGTCGGTTAAAAAAAGGGAGAGAGTTTTTTATTTTTTAATTACTTTTATTAATTATTATTTATAAAACATATAAAATTTATAAAATAAATTGCTACCTATAAGCCAGTTGCTATGTGAGTTTCATCTGTATTCGGCAAATCTCTTGTGTATATAGAATGTACAGAATTGGACCTAACACATTATCTTGTGGTACTCCACAATATTTGCGTCTTCATATTTTACTCTAAAATGTCGGTCAACTAAGTAATATTTTGGAATCTGCTAAAATGGCTTTAGTAAATCTCGATGCAGTTTATATTTTAGTCCTCTGTGCCATACTTTATCGAAAACTTGTGCTACAACCAAAAAAATATTACTTTCCAGCGCATCGATTCTGTGGACCTGTTTTATAGTCGAATGTTTTTCTCTGAATCCGAATTGGTGAGGAGAAATAAGATGTCTTTGTTCTATGGATAATTTGAGTCTCTTTACAAGCTCGATTTTTTCGAATAATTTGTCGTTAGGTAATTTGCTTGGTTTTGGTATCATTATCACTTCTGTCACTTTCCATTGGCGTGGTACATAGCTCAGTCTGAATGCTGCATTAATTATTTGAAGTAGGTTTCGTAATCCTTTTTCAGGTAGTGCTTTAAATATTTTTCTTGTAATTAGATCATAGCCAGGAGATTTTTTTGAGCTTAAGTTATTGCTGGTTTCAACTTTTAACTCTTGTAAAGATACAAGTTTTTTGCTTTGGCTGTCAATTTTGATAGCTAGTATTATGTTTTCATCTGCAGTTTTTCTTGGGAGGGGTCTAAATGTATCTCCAAGGTATAGCCTGCTATTTGGGCAGTTGTCAATTTTAAAGCTGCCATCTTTTGACATTTGCCAAGTAAAAACTACGCCATTACTAAAAATGGTACGATACACGCTTCAACACCGCATTGAAATTGCTAAAATTCACTACAAAAATTTTGAATCACAGTTCGCAAAACTAAAGTACTTTTTGGTCGTCGTGAAGCACCTTCTCTGCCGGCAATAGTGAAACTGGTGGAAAAACTTGATCTGTTGGGACAAGTTAGTGATGTGAAGAATCGAAACCGTGCTCAAGAACAACTGACAATACTGTAGCCCGTAGTGTTTAAGAAAACCCAGGTTTGTCGATTCCTCATCGATCTTTGGAGTTTTACATTACACAAACGACATTACCCCGTATTTTGCATAAAGACTTAGGTCTTAAGGCTTTTAAAGTTCAGTTAACACAAGAACTCAAGCCTAAAAAAAGGATCTCGATCGTGTTATTTCTCGAAAATGTGATCACAATTGGCCACCGAGATCTTGTGATTTAACATCTTTAGAGTTTTTTCTTTGGGGCCACGTAAAAGATAAGGCCTATGCCAATGCTCCACAATCAAATCAAGACTTTAAAGATGGAGTTTATGAAGTTATCGAGGACATACAGCCGCAAATGTGCGAATTAGTCATGGAAAATTTCATGAATTTCATGCGTAGCCATAGCGGCCATTTGGGGATATCGCTTTCAAATGTTAATGGCATACCTTGATTTCATCATTGATTTCTCTTAAAAAATACTCATTTTTTTTTAATATCTAAATGAAACCTCTTATTGAAAAACCCGTTATATGATGCAAACAAATCAGCTTTTTCCTTTGCCCTTCTAGCCCAAGTTCCATCATCCCATTTCACTGCAGGTACTTGCGTTTTATAGGTCTTTTTAGACTTTTGTTGCTTTCCAGAGGGTAATCGGTATCTTTTCCAGTAAAACCAGTAAGGTAATTATGAATCGATTCGATTGCGCATCTGATAAGTTCTGTTTTCTATATAAGAACATAATCCGTTATTAAAGTCAACGTGATTTGATATTATTTCTACGATATCGCATCTTCTCTAAAGGCGCCATCTTTAAGCAATTTTTAATATTAGTTGCATCTAAATTATGGAAGCCTTCCCCACCAATTATGTGAACTAACTCGCATATAAAAGTTTTATTGTATTTTTATCAACAACATATTCAGGCCAAACTGCTTTCCATCACAAATTTAAAGTTTAGGGCCATATTTGTGAGAATTCTGATGGTTCATCATTAATGCAATCTCTTTAAATGCTCGTGGCCTTTAAGATCGATTTAGTAACAGCTTCATCGCCAACTCTCATTCTGGCAAATGTGATCTCTTTGCAAATTTTTTCGCTTCGGTTTACGAGCCAGAATCGCAATTAGTAGACGAAGTGCGCAATCGGTTACTCAATCTTGATATTAATAAGGATCCCGCGGGCACAATGGCGTTCCATCTATTTTTCAAGAGTTCTGCAAAGAGTTCTTGTGTAATACTTTACTATTTAATGAAAGCCTTGCGAGTTGTGTTTTTTCGGATTCCAGGAAGATTTCAGTTATTTTTCCCATTTTTAAGTTGCACGAAAAAGAATTGATGTCCAGCTCAACATCTATATTTAGCAGTTATAACTCCAAACTCTAGCTCGACATAATCTATACTGATTTTTCCAACGCCTTCAATAAAATCGATCACGCCATTCTCATCGCTAAGTTAAAGAGTTTGCATTGTCGTTTTATATCTTTCAGATCGTTGGCAGTTCGTAAATATTTCTGATTGTTCTTCTCGGTATTTTCGTGCTGCGTCGGGATTGCGCCGCAGGGCAGTCATATTGCGATCCTCTTCTATATTCAAAATATTTATCAACGATGCTGTCGAGTGCTTCAAGCTCGCAAAATACCGTCTTCTTGTATAGATATGAAAATGTTTACTCCCACCGCAAATTTACCCCCCAAATAGTGATTTGTCTAGATCTTGTACGTGGTGCATCAGTAGCAAGCTCACTCTCTGTGAATGTGAATGAATGTAAGATTTTATCATATTTGCGCATCCATTTCTCTGCGCAGGATGTCGTTATTAATAGAATGGCCATCAGCACGCGAAGCGTCCTATCATCGACTTCCGATCGGATATGCACGGTCAGGCTCTAAGAAATTCAACATCACGATCGTTAATGTACATGCACCCACCGAAGATAAATCTGATGACATCAAAGATCTCTTCTTTGTCGAGCAGGAGGAAGTCAATAACATACCGCACCACGACATTAAAATCATCGTGGGCGAATTTAACGCAAAAATCGGTAGGAGTGCAGAAAATACATCGTACATCGGTGCACCTAACTAGTAACAAAAACAGCCAACGCGTCACCGATTGAATCAAATACGTTTTTCCCACACAAGAGAATCCACAAAGTAACGTGGAGATCGAATGATGGAAGAACGGAAAACCAAATCGATCACGACATGGTGTCTAAGAGACACTGTACCAGCATATCCGACGTCAGATCTTACAGAGGTGCAGACATGGACAGCGATCATGTGCTTGTCATATTTAAGTATAAGCGCAAACTGTCATCTACGTTCAACAGACAAGCACAAAAGACCGTTCGATGGAATATCGATACTTTAAAAAACCAAGCGTCACTGCAGAGTTATCAATCAGCTGTCACTAATTATTTAGACCGGCCCAATAACAACGAAGAACCTCCTCCTAACATTCAGGAGCAGTGGCACGCTATACAGTCAGCCAAAACCACCGCGGTGCAAAGTTCCATCGGAGGAAGGCCTCCGAGGTCCCGCAATGTGTTGTTCGATGATCAATGCCGAAGGGTCGTCGAAAATAAATGAAAGCTTCGTGAAAATGATTGGCTCGCAACACTAGAAGCACTCTAGCAGAATATCTCCGCGCTAGGAAAGCTACGACTAAATACCTTCGACAAAAGAAGCGCGATCATATGAGATCTTGCATCGAAAACATCAGCTTCCAAGCGGAAATAGGAAACTCAAGGGACTGTTTTGCTAACGCCAGAAATCTAACTAAAGACTTCCACCCAAGAAGTACAGCCATTAAAGACGGTAATGGAGAGCTGAGAACAAACGTAGCTGATGTTCTCTCAGTATGGCAAACACACTTTCAAAATCTGCTAAATCGAAACGACGAAGTGACCCCCATTAGAGCAATAGCTCCTCTAGGTGGAGAGGTCCTTGTTGAATATCCCACAGTAGAGGAAGTAGATTCAGCTATTAGTAGATTAAAAAATGGAAAGGCACCCGGTCTCGACGGAATCCCCGCAGAATTGATTAAGCTCGGAGGCGCTACTCTTGCAACAAATCTATACGATCTCATCGTCTTTATTTGGGACCAAGAAGAGTTGCCGGAGAATTGGAAGACCGCACTCATATGTCCGCTGCACAAAAAAGGAGACCTTCTTAAATGTGGAAACTATCGTGGTATCGCTCTGTTGTGCATTGCTTACAAAGTGTTGGCTAATGTTGTACTTGCCGGACTCATCCATGACTTGCCATACCATGAAGATGATCTTGGAAAAATGTTGGGAGTACAACATAACCATACACCAACTGTATATAGACTTCAGACAGGCATATGACAGTATAAACCGCGAAAACTTATGGGCCGCGCTCATATGCCTAGGAATTCCAGAGAAACTCGTTCCTCTGTGCAAATTAACAACCTCTGGGTCTGTATGTAGAATCGCAATTGAGGGAGCTGTGTCAGACCCCTTTGAAATAACATCTGGTGTTCGACAGGTAGATGCACTCGCGCCTGTGCTGTTCAACTTGGCGCTTGAGTACGTAGTGAGAAAAAGCAACATTGAAACTTCGCGCTGTATATTTAATAAATCAGGCCAAATTCTTGGATATGCAGATGATATAGTGCTTCTTGGCCGAAGCCCTAGCGATATCAAGGACAGTTTCATACGGAATTGGTGACCATAACTTTGATAGCGTCGAAAACTTTAAATACCTCAGGTCAGTTATAACATTGTCGAATGATATGCGCAGGCAGAAATGAATGCCCGAATCGCTCCCGGACAACGAGTTTTCTACGCCCAATCGAAATTATTGCGATCTAAACATATGTCGCAGTCGTGCAAGCTCGCACTTTATAAAGCACTCATAAGACCTGTGCTGGCTGTCAGAAGCGAGAGCTGGACCATGACCTCTAACGGTTGTAGATTGTTATATATCTTCGAAAGGAAGGTCATTCGCTCAATCTCTGGTCCAATCAAAGTCGCGGACAACGAATATCGGATTCGTATGAACCACGAGATAAGGCAACTTCTTGGAGGCTGTGATATTATCAGATTCATCAAATCCAATCGAGTTAGCTGCTCGGTCATCAAGATCTACATGTATTAGGATGTTGAAACTGGAGGACGAAAGCGATGGACCGAGATGGATGAAGGACCTTAGTGAAAGCCAGAGAGAGAAAATTCGATCGTAATATTTATATTTTGTGGAAACCAGTTCTGCTTTTTAATTGTTGGTTTTGTTATTTTGCATATAACTGTGTATTGGTGATGATAATACATTTACACCTATCCCTCGCTTAACGAAATTAATTCGTTCACGAAAATAGTGATATAGTGATATATATTGCGTTTCGATTCCACCCAAAAGTAATTCTCATCATATCTTATTCTATGGTAGTAGTATTAGTATGAGTATTAATAGTTTTTGCGTACATACCAAAAGTTATAAATTTTTTTTATGGTAATTTTTATAATTCGCTAGAATTAGCATGACATTTTTGTAATTATATATAGAAAAAAATTGTTTGGCAATAAAATAGTATGGCAATACTATAGTATCAAATCATCGTTTCAAATCCATCTTAGGCATATCGAGTCGTTAGCGATTCTGTCGTTAGGATGTACGTTTTTGTTTAATTAATTTATTCATTACATATAATCTTTGAAAGAATTCACTTATCAGCATTTACTAAAGTTTCAACCATAGATAAACATAAAAGATTCCTCATTTGATGTAATCATAATATTTGAATTAATTTTTTAGCGTTTCTCTATAGTATTTGAGTGAGATTGGGATTGGAAATAACAGAACTTTGATTTTTTTATTTTAATTGAGCAAATGAGAAATCTACTATATGTGTATCTATGGTTTCAACTTTTGCTAGAAATTAGTAAGGTTTTAACTTTATTTGACCATTTCGGGTTTGTAATTTTTAAACTTTTAAGGGTAATATTTTAGATACTTAAATGTCCAACATTTCCATCTGTGACCAGTAATGGCCTCCGGTACCAAGACTAATGGTTGATCAATTATATAATGTCTGGTTCTAATGGTATGGGGATTATATTCATCGTCTTGAAGACGACTTATCGTCTCTTCATACGTAAGCACGGAGTCTTCAATAATTGTCTTAAAATTTATTAAAATCGTCCAATTACTTCTTAGCTGCTAAAGCGTAATAGTGGTTCAATTTTTTTGAATGATTACCTTCTCTTTGTTCAACGTGTTTCATTCAATGTGCCAAACTTATTTATTTATTTATTTTTAGAAGCAATTTTACAGTTATATGAATTCTGTGGGCGATTTTAGGTATTGCACTATAGGTTCAAACCTAATTTCATAATTTTCAAATATCGAAAAATGTCTAGTTTATAAACACTATTAAGAAGACATAATTGAAAATAAAGTGGCAGAATAAATATGATAAGACATTACGATACGATATCATGACCTTAAAATTAAATTAAAATTAGTCTCACTTTCAAATTCAAAAATTATTTTTTACTCGTATTTATGCGAACACTATATCCGTTACTAATTCTAACATTAATATTAGAACTGTCATAAATCTCCATGAAGCGACCATTTGTTTTTCCGCAATTACACCAAAACTATGGTTTGTCCTTTATGTGTCGCAAAAAAAAAATAGTTTCACTGTGTAATGAGCTAATTCGAAATACAAATATCCTTCGTTGTCCAACTGTGAAATTAATTTGCGTTCGTTTTTGTTTTTTTTAATGAAACGACATCAAAGCGGAACGTACTTATAATCTTCATAGTAATTTTCGACTTTAGGACATGACTTTAAATTAGTATTGGAACATTTTATGGTAAGGCCATTAACAGAAAAAAAAATCATCTCAAATATTTTTATTGTTTTGCGACGAAAACAAAATTAAGCTTTAGGACCTCTATCTATTTATATATATATATATATATATATATATATATATATATATATATATATATATATACATATGGACAATTTAACTATACCTGAATACATTCCCTTTTTTTTCTTGTTTTATATATGAATAGAATAAAAGATATTCCATAATTTAAGTCGCACGACTTTTAACCTTCAAACAAATATCGTTAACATGCAAGGATACACGGGGTCATAAAAAATTATGTTTTTGTTTTATTACTATTACGATGGTTTGTCCCCGTCCATCCTTTTTAACGCGTGACTGTGGCAACATTAAAATGGGATCCCTTGACACAAAAATAAATATTCGATATTGGAGTAGTGGTTAACGCATATAAATGCACCAAGGACCTTAATAAATTTATTTAATTACTGTAGAAAAAGCTAATATTTCGAGGTGCAGTAAATCAATCTAACATCGCTTCTTCAGAATCTGCGTCGAGTTATAACCTTTCTATATTATACGTTATACATGTGTAATTTACAAAGTGTCGTAAATTGTTTCGAATAAGTTTTATCCTAAATTTACAACATTCAAATATTTTTATATACGAGTAAATGTGCTACCGCATGCATCTACTTGAAATTTATAAAAAATTGCTATACAGTATCATATATTAATGATTTTAGGATTTTACATAATATGTAACATAAACATATTATGTTGTGATAAAATGTGTATTTTTGCAAAATCCATAAATAGTTAGATATGTTGTTTAAAATGTATAATGGTAAAAAAAGGCTAGGCGTGAAAAAAAATTTTAAATGTTCAAGATAAAATTGCATGATGAAATGTAATGAAATATCGGTGTGGCCATTATAGTTAACATTATTTTAATTTAATTATTTTTTTAAGTATTCAACATTTAAATTAAAATAGTTTAAACTAAAAGTTGCTATACATTATATATATATATATATATATATATATATATATATATATATATATATATATATATATATAATATATATATATATATATATATATATATATATATATATATATATATATATATATATATATATATATATATATATAATATATATATTATATATATATATATATATATATATATATATATATATATATATATATATATATATATATATATATATATATATATATATATATATATATATATATATATATATATATATATATATATATATATATATATATATATATATATATATATATATATATATATATATATATATATATATATATATATATATATATATATATATATATATATATATAATATATATATATATATATATATATATATATATATATATATATATATATATAAATATAATATATATATATATATATATATATATATAAATATAATAAAATTTTAATGGTATAATATGACATCTAGGTTACTATAATAAAAAGTGGTACTACAGATAAGATAGCGCGACATCTAAGTTCTTATGTTCAAATTATGAAATAATAACTTTTACATTATTAAGCCTAAATGATGGATACAATACAAGTATAGAGATAAGTATAACTCATCCATACAGCACTCAATAAACTCAATCATCATTGGCGCTTCCCCTCGCCGCACAGGAATCCAACATATTCAGTAATTCAACATATACCCCCCTTTGGAACAACATAGTTCAAAATGATTAATTATATAGATGAAGCGACGAACTATAAAATCTTTAAAACTGAAAATTTAGTTTTGTTGTTTGAAGTTTTATAGCGCGGTAATATTCTTATTCAGTAATGGAATCTTCTCTGGATATTGGCAATAAACATAACTTATGTATCGGTCGTTTAATTTCGTTATTGCGGGTTTTCACTGTAACTACTCTTGCTAATCCGTCGGAGCCGATGTGGAGCTCAATCACTTTTCCTAAGACCCATTGGTTGACTGGTAAATTGTTGTCTTTGATGAGTACAATATCAATTTTTTGAATGGATGCCTGTCTGGTTCGCCATTTCGATCGTTGCTGTAGAGAAGTCAGATATTCGCTGTACCATCATTTGCCACCGTGAAAGGTATGACACTTTCAGATGAGTTATGTCAATTTCCGGTATTTTTGTAACTAAGTGTCCAATCAGGAAATGAGATGGTGTAAGCGGATCTACCTCTGTGTCATTTATAACACAGAATCCCCTCTATCTCTGCGAGTAAGGTGTTCATTTCCTCGAGAGTCAAGATGTTTTTGCCGATTACTCTTTTGATGTGGTATTTGGTGGACTTAATTGCAGCTTCCCACAAGCCTCCAAAATGTGGAGAGCTCGGTGGAATAAAATTCCATGTGATGCGGTTTCTGGAAAAGTAACTTGATAAGTCATTAGAATCTTTTATAAGTTTGTTAAAGTTTTCTTGTAGTTTATGATCGGCTCCAACAAAATTGGTGCCATTGTCGCTATGCAATTCAATACAGATGCCTCGCCGTGATGTGAACCTTGTAAGTGCAGCCAAAAATGCATCACTGGACAAATCTCCAACAAGCTCTAAATGTACAGCCTTTGTACTTAAACAAATAAAAAGACAAATATAGGCTTTATAAATTTTCTGCCCTCGTCCTTTAGTGAGATAAATTTGGATAGCTCCGGCGAAATCTACTCCAGTCTTTAAAAATGGACGTATTAATTCTACTCGTGATTTTGGCAAACTACCCATTAATTGCTCTTGACATTGCGCTTTAAATTTAGTACACGTAACGCAATTCCGTATTACCTCTTTAGCCTCCTTAGCTTTACCATTGGGTATCCAATACTCTTGACGAGAAATGGATAAAAGCAGCGTTGGACTGGCGTGTTTATAATTTAGGTGAATATCTCGAAGGATTAATGTTGCAATTTTGGATTTCGAATTAATGTTTATCGGATGTTTCGTAGAATACGGAGCTAAACTGTTTTGGAGCCGTCCTCCAACACGAATCAACCCATTGTCATCAATGAAGGGATCTAATGACCGTAGATTACTGGTTTTTCTTACGGGCTCTTTAGACTGCAATGCTACTAGCTCATCTTTATAAAATTTAGATTGCTCGTACTTAAAGATGATGTGTGCGGTGTGAAGCAGCTCTTTTCTTCGAAGATAAATGCCACTGATTCTTTCAGTTTTAGGTTTTGTCGCGTTGCCAAAAAATCTGGAGACATAACACATTATTCTTTGCAATTTAAGAAACGATGAAAACTTTAGTAACATTTCATCGAACCATTCATTTGAAGCTGATTTGACGAGAGTGAAGTTGTTTATTTTATTGGACATTTCAATTTGATGACCTTAGCTTCGTGCTTGAGTAGGCCAATGTTCGAATGCTTTACATATCCAGTTTGGACCATTCCACCAAAGAGAATGTGATTCAAGTTCACTGGGCAATATGCCTCGGGAGGCGCAATCTGCTGGGTTTTCTGCTGAAGGAATGTGTAGTCAATTTTCGCGTGATAGTGTTGAAATGATCTCCGAAGTTGCCTACAAATGTGCTCCAACGCCTTGGGTGATTTGCAAGCCAATCTAGCACAATTTATGAGTCAGTCCAGGCATAAGTTTTATTGATTTTTAAGCTAGTTTCTTTCTTTATTAACTGGATTAGTCTAGTCGATAACAGTGCCGCACATAGTTCAAGGCGTAGAAGCGTTTGTTGCTTAACGGGCGCTACTTTAGTTTTGGATGAAATCAGTTGAGAATAAATTTGTCCATCTGAATGTTTTGATCTGAAATACACCACAACTGCATATGCCAAATTGCTCGCATCGCAGAAACCGTGTATATCTATGAAAATAGACGACTTGCCTCCGACAAAACTGTTCGTTTAGTAAAGTTTGTTGATTCTGATAGTTGAGACGTGAACATAAAGCAGCCAGCTCTTGGAGTCCAATTGATGCCTAAAACTTTTACGGATTCTGAATATTCTTTTGTATTATCCTGGATATCTTTGTTCGTTTCTTGCTGGTGTTGGTTAGTGGCTTTGTTTAATATAATCTCATTATTGCATTTCCACTTTCTTAGATGAAATCCGTAATCGTGTAATATTCGGTTCACATCTCTCATTATTTTTAGTGCTTGTTCTTCACCATCGGCTCCAGACATAAGATCATCTACGTAAATGGCCGCTGATTGATATTCGCGCATTTTTCTTTTTTAATTGAAACCGTTTGGCACAGAATTCTGTTATAATACTGACTTGGGATCCAGAATCTAATAGAGCACTGCAGGGTATTATTCTTCCTGAGTTGTCGATAACATTTACTATTGCGGTTGGAAGAATTTTAACGGCACTTGAACTTTGTGAATGAAGAATATTTGTTTATGAACTCTTTACGTGCTTCTACATCTAATGAAAGAAATTCGTTGCAGTAGAATATGGAATGTTCTTTGTTCTGGCTCATTGCACATTGAAACGTCGGGAATGATTTAATGGCTGCGTTGCAATCTGTTATTGCCTGTGATTTTTCTGAGGCGATATGACTTTTTACTTCGATTCTGGAGCTTACTCGTTTGGATGTTGTAATCAACGACTCTAGTGTGTCTATACGTCGACCCAAGAATTTAAGAAATTCAGCAAAATCTGAATTAACGAGGTCTGCCAAGTGTTCTGCCCAAAGAGTCTTTGATTTTTCATGTAATTTCTGCATAAGGATATAAATAAGCCAAGGATCTCTCGTCTCTGCTACCTCACTAAGCGCATGAAGCCCCCGAATTACTTCATCAGAAGTATCCATTAACCGCCTTTTGTTGTTGGCATTAACATTGTTGATTGTTGGCTGTTCAACAAACGTTCTGATAAAAGTGTTGATAATGTATTTCTTGCGGTCATACCTTTCTTCCGAGAAATGTTTTTCGCAAAAAGTTTTTTTTTTTTTTTTTAACAAACTAAAAGTGTCATACCTTTCTTTTAGTTTGTTAAGCGCTCCAATGTAGTTGCCTTCGGTTACTGATATATGTCGTAACAATACAGTAGCCTCTCCTCGAAGAAGCCCCTTTAAATATTGGAATTTCTGAACCGGGTTAAGGCTGGGAGATTCATGTATAGTGGTAGAATACATATCGAAAAACGACTGCCACTCAGAATATTCTCCAGAGAAAGAAGGTATGTGAGTTTTCGGTAATTTGATTTGAGAATGCTCACCAGCCTGGGTTACATTTTGAGATATATCAAGATTTATCACCCCTTGATCTAGGTTTTTTGAGCGAATCCAACTATTTAAAGAAGATATTGCGGTGTAATAATTTTCTTCGTAATTGAGGTCACTTTCTTCTTCTGGATTTTCCGTGAAGATGCGAAGCTCTAGAGTAGTGGACTCCTCCATAAGTTTTTCAGCTCGTTGAAGACGTGTTGTTAATTCAACCACACTTGCATTAGATCGGTCTTCTTGGACATATTTCATCGAATTCGTCGTTCTAGCTTTATTTGAGCTGCATTGCTTTTTCAAACCTGCGAGAAGTTCAGCCATCTTGGAACTTGAATTCTAAGTTTGTATTATGATTATGATTAGCACAAATTAGCTGTGGTAACTTTATATTGCACTTTTAGAATTTTATTCACTAGGTTGTTTCGAGATATTGTAAAAATGTTCACTTAATTTTCGCAATTATTAATGCGGTATATTAAAATAACTATTTCAATATTTATGATTGATCTTGTAAATAATAAAATAAAATAGTTACTTATCTCAACATGTGCTTCCACTGTGCAATTACCACCTCTGTCTAGAGAATCTTGTAAAAATAGCTGAATGAATATTTAACTCGCTCGAGCTTATGATTATGTGATGATGATGATGATGATGACGATGATGATGATCATGATGATGATGATGATGATGATGATGATGATGATGATGATGATGATGATCAAAAGATCCGACTCGAAGGACCAAAATGTTGGGATGTAGCTGGAAGGCTTAATTTAAATAATTTTCTTTTCAGCTGCACTAGTTTCTCAAGTATAGCGATTCGATTTTTGCTCCAAATTCTTTTTTTTATTTTAATGATTTTATGTTACAACTTTAAGTGTGAAGTATCTGTTTCGCAATGACCAAGCTAAAACTTTAATGGTATAATATCTTAGAGGAACAAATGTTTTCTCAAAAAATGACAGTCTTGATAAAGAAGGGCAAACCAGTGATGCAGCAGAATATTTTGATTTCAAAAAACCTAGATGGATAAAAAAACATCCGATTTACGTGCCTTTTTGAACCAACGAGTTATGGATCACATAAAGATCACATTCAAGCAA
Organism: Tipula confusa; assembly: GCA_963556175.1. Classification (NCBI taxonomy): domain Eukaryota; kingdom Metazoa; phylum Arthropoda; class Insecta; order Diptera; family Tipulidae; genus Tipula; species Tipula confusa. The sequence goes on along the minus strand of OY744478.1, from coordinate 12,843,557 downwards.
CCAATATAGTTCCTGCTTGGAAGAATGGTTTGGTATAATTGTGAAATTTTGATCGTTTACTGGCCATCAAAATGCGCAACTAAAAAGCAGCAATTTACCAAATATTTCAATCGGTTGTGCCGAAAATTTCCCGTACAAAGCGATTACAATGTTAAACAACTACAATTAAGTTTGAGGCTTATACCTTATAGGGCAAACCATTTATGAAGCAATTACCAACGAAAATCTAGGTTTCTTATATATCTTCTCAATACCCGACTTACTGGCCTACATACAGAAATAGAATCCCTGATCTAATAGACTTCTGCGTGTTCTGCGGAGTGTTATATGCGTAATTAGATTTAAATGTCGGCAAATATATAAAATTCCTGAGACGACCAGGTTTGCAGCGCACATAAATATCAATCTTTGCAAGTAGTAATGAATCCAAATCAGCAATTTTACAGAAATTTGCTTAATTTTATTCAGCCACGTTGAAATGTTCGGATCAAATGCCCAATTCAACTTATGAAGGTAGTAAATACATTTTTTCTGTATCCGTTCCATTCTATCAATATAAATATTGTAAGCAGGATTCCAAATATTCGACGGTTAAAGTTTTAATTGCGATTGTGATACTGATGATGAATAACTGCTTTTTGTTGGAGAAGCTCAAAATCTTGCAATTTTCCAAATTTAAGTTCAATCTATTCACAATAGTGACCATTTATGCAGCAAATCAAGATCACTCGGCATTTCAATACATTGTTGCTCGCTATGTACTGCTATATAGATATTTTCAAGTCATCCGCATGTAATACACAGTCACAGTATATCAGAACAAAGAAGCAATTTCATTAATGAAAATAATAAACAACACACAGGACTTGCTTCCACGATCACGGCAGATACGATCCAATCCAATCCAAAAACAATATACTCACTCCAAATTTATCCAGTTTGGAAAGAAGTAGCTCAATCTGAGGTGAGTCAAATGCTTTCTCAAAATCAGTGAATATGCGACATCCTATATAAGGAAACATCAATGATTGGAAAAATTTAGCAAACAAATCACATAAATTATTGCCCTCATATAGCATTAATGGCAGTAACATCATTTAACGACATCGTTTCGGGATAACCGGAGAATTTTCTTTTGACATCAACAAAAGGCTAAAATAATTCTGGGTTTGAAATTATTTTCTAACCATGAAATATAGTTTCTATAGACTCGACGTTGTTCTTTATCAAATGCCCGCCGAAGTTGTTGGAAAGAATTAAGACAATCCAGTTTATCACCGATAAAGTATTAACATAACTCGATTTAGAATTAAAAGTTTCATCCCTATCGACCTTATCAAGAAACATCTGCAGTATTATGCACTGTGGTGCAACCTATCGGGAACAAAAGGTTCCAACGACTTAGTAACCAATCCACAATTATAGGATCATTCAGTAAAACTCCAGGATTCTACCATTCAATTTAGCAACTTTGCAAATTTGATGTAAATTACAAGACAACATGTGGTATCGATAAAAATTTGTTCCACATCACTCGTAACATTATAGAAGGAAAAACAGAAGTTAATAAAGTGCTACAAGTATATAAATTCGCTTTCCAATCCAGGTTAAGTTATAGGTATTAGTAGTTGCCAATTCTAATCTTTAAAATGTGAAAGTTCTCTAAAGTTATATAATCAGTTTGAGCAGGTAAAAATGAAAGAGAAAATAAAAATGGATGAAAATTATCAAATCGTATGCTCCGCCCAATTAATTTTTTTCATCCATACAATTTATTGTCTTCTCTTTATTTTACATCTTCTGTTAGTACTAGACTAGTTTAGAATATTATTGTAACCCTTAATCATCACATTAAAACGCCCCTTATTTTTTGTATTTTAATGATTCGTACATCCCCTCCAATAACTATAAACGAAACGAATACCAAACGAAAAATACGAAACAAAACTGATTAAAGGTGAGAGTTTTGAAAATTTTTAAACAGTTACGATCAACAGTTTGAAGTGTAAACATAAGAAAATTTTTATGGAGTGCTAGTGTGTGATTTTAAGAAAATATAGTGAACTTTATTAAAATAATATATTTAATCAGAAACTTTCAAAGGATTTTATAATCGTGAATATTATTACTATTATTATAAACTATATATAAGTTTTAAGTGGGTTACAAATTAATTACAAATAATAAGTGAAAATGTCATATTCATCAGCTGGAAGTGATATAAGTATCGAGGAATTACAAACACGTGAACCAGGTGTGTATTTTAGAATTTATATTTTTGTGGTTATATCAAAAAATATATATATATATATACGTAAACAATAATATATAAAATTTTTGATTTGTTATAACGTATATGATACTTATATGCCACAATTTTTTATTTTTTTAAGATTTTCCACCCGATTATCCAATCACTGCTATTAAACAAGAACGTCCATCGAGCATATCACCACCATTATTGACCCCACCCCATTCACCATCTGTCGATAATACAGCGGCCGCAATTATAATGTCTCGACATGCTCAATATTATGAATCGGCTAATATGGTATATCCACAAGTTGTGTCATCGATACCATCTCCGAGTCAAACTAATACAATTACAACATTAGGATCTAGTTCGCCTATATTACAGCCACAAATTTTACTGCATCAAAATAAACTACACAACGACGTGGAACTTAATCATAACTATAGCTATCAAACACATTCAGTATTAAATTCAACACATTGCCATCAAAATCGGATGTGGTTCCAAAATCATCAACAATATGCGAATCTTTCATATCCAATGGCAACAAATCATTCCCATCAACAGTATAATCAGAATCAAGCAAAAATTATGAATCAAATTATGATGAGTAATGCGGCATTCTATCATCAGCATTATAATATACAACGAAATTATAGCGACGAAGTGCATCGATTACATCCAGCATCTGGCCGACCACGAGGTACAATGAATAATAATGGCGGTGGTGTTGGACCAATAAAAAGCACAGGAACAGTTGGAGCACGACCAAAAAAACAATTTATTTGTAAATATTGTAATCGGCAGTTCACCAAGTCGTATAATTTACTAATTCATGAGCGAACACATACCGATGAACGACCATACTCGTGCGATATTTGTGGTAAAGCATTTCGGCGGCAGGATCATTTACGCGATCATCGTTATATCCATTCAAAAGAAAAACCATTTAAATGTACCGATTGTGGCAAAGGATTTTGTCAGTCACGCACCCTAGCCGTTCACAAAGTTACCCATCTCGAAGAATCACCACATAAGTGTTCAATTTGTAATCGAAGTTTTAATCAACGGGCTAATCTTAAAACCCATATGCAAATTCATACCGCCGACACATTTCAAAATACGAATATTACCGATAATGTAAATAGTTGTTCCGATGATGGTCGAATACCAATTCCAGTTTTAGATTTATCGATCAAAAATTCAATAAATTTGCCTGATATTCAACCAACGACGGTTAAAAAATCACTTGGATTCACAATTGATGAAATAATGAGACGATAGGTTCCTCCTTTTCATCATTACAAATGCAATGTACATTTTTTAATTGATAGATTAAGAATATTGATAAATTCTATTACTTTTAATTTATAGTTTTGTATTTTATATACTATAAACAAATTGATATTAATTGCCAAATATATATATATATATATATATATATATATATATATATATATATATATATATATATATATATATATATATATATATATATATATATATATATATATATATATATAAATGTTTATTTGTTACATGTCAATTTAATTAAATATTTTTGTTATAGTTATACTTGTTAATTATATAATTATGTATGTATGTATAGTTATTTTTATTTATTTATATTAAAATAATTAATAATTTATGAACTTTGTTTTTTTTTATGGAGCTTATATGCGCAAAAAAGTCAATTTGTCAACATGTAATTTGCAAGGCTTTCTGCGTCGTGTAAAATAATTGGCCTTAATTTTAAAATACTAAGTTTTATTCTCTAATCTCTTTATGGTAACCTACGGCAAAATATATAGATCAGACGTGTAAATTGAAGTGTCATCAGCAAACAGGGTAATATTACAGTGGCAAGTCTGCGAGAAATGTCGTTTACAAAAATGCAAAACAATACAAGACTATAATTACTGATTCTTGTGGAAATTTGAATTAGGCTTGATTTGGAGTTTAGTTTATAGTTTTATTAAATGCATATGGGAAGTTGCACTTAACTAATTTATGTAAGCGATATTTAATCAAAATATTCTGTTTTTTAATTACACCCTCAAAAATTTTTCTTAAAGTAACCGAATCTCAGAAAATTATATGAAAAATGCAAGAAGTAGCAAAATGTCTGATACGTATAGGAAGTTATTTTTTTTTTACGTTATTAATTTTTATTTATTTTCACAAATTGGTACATTTTTTAAATTATATATTACAACTTACTAAAGTGTTAAAACTGCTCGAACCTCAATGGGTTGTAAAGCAATTTCTATATAAATTAAAGTATAATATTTTTGTTTCATTTTGCGCAACTTAAATTATTTTTATAGTTTTATAATTTTTACCTTTTTTAAAACTTTAATTAACATTCATTTACATCTAATTACTAATACAAAAATATGTTTTAACTGGTTTAATTTGAATTAATTTAACTATCGTTATTCTCTAAATATGGTAACAGTTTAGTTTTAAATAACTTTATATTCGGCTCAATTCAGTTGGAAGTTCATTGTATAAACGGATTCCTCGGTATAAAACATTATTTCTACTTGTATAGTTACTTTATGAAAGAAATCTAACTTACTCGTCGAGTATCGTATTGATGCCCCTCCGCAATTGTGGTTAGTTGAAATCCATGTTTAATAATGATGTGAGTAATTTTAAAAATTAGTAGAATTAGCTCTTTTTTAATTATAAAAGAAAACGAGTGAAATTCTTTAAAAAGATTGGCTGTTGGATAATAAATAGATACATTCAATATATATTTAAGGGGAACCGCCCAGAACTGTACATTTTAAAACTGGATATTTCAAAATAGAATTTGCAAAACGAGATATGGTGCAAAACTGGATATTTCAAAATTGGATATTTCAATACGAGATAAGGTACAAAACGAGATATGGTACAAAACAGGATATTTCGACTTATGATTTAAACTTAAAATGATTATTTATGATAGTTCTGGAATATGGCCAATTACGAAGGATGAAAATGAGATTTTTTGGAAAAGTTCTTGAATATGGCCAATTAGGGAGGAACTCGGCGAGTTCTTAACCGATTATGATGAAATTCAATATGTAGGTTGGGAATGGGATTTTAAAATAATTTGTTGGGAAAGTTCTGGAATAAGGCCAGTAAGGTTCCATACTTGAATATTTTTAAGGAGAGAAATAGAATTTTCCTTCACTTAATGTTTTTTTTAATTGCTGCTTTTCTCATCTTATTAAAATAATCATTGACTTGAAAAAATCATTTTAAAATCACATTTTCATCCTGCATATCGAATTTCATCATAATCGGTTAAGAACTCACCGAGTTCCTTCCTAATTGGCCATATTCTAGAATCTTGCATGTGTATATTGGAATGCTTTGCAATGCATTATAATGCTAACTGGAATAGAATCAACAAAGTATGTATTCAATTCATTAATAGAAAACTGGGGGATCGCTGGTCTATCATTTGAGAGGCCAATATTACGTACGTTCTTATAACTTAATTAGAGAAGAGAAAAATATTTCAAATATTCTTTTTGAAATCGGTGTATAGACGTTTAATACGATTTAGAGTAAGGGGTAGGATATTCCAAGTTTGAGCCCCAAAAATAAAAAATGATTTTGCTCTAAGCTCAGTTTTAAACCGAAGTAAAATAATAGATGGATTTCTTCCAAAAATTCCAGTTTACGCTTTAACATTTAAATAATCAACAGATTGCCCATACCTAATGTTAAACAGGAATACATATTGCCTATATTTCAGATAATTATCAAAATAATACATTTTTAGAAAATGGAGTAATGTGATCATATCTAGATAAACTATATACATATGTTGTCATATAATTAAAGGCCACATTAAGTGTTCTTCTATGTTCATAACTTATGGAACCCATTACTATATCGGCATAAGTTAGATGAGTAATAAGTAGGGAATGAGCTAGTGCTTTTTTAGTTTTTGTGGTAGTGGATTTTTAAAATTTAGATAGCCTTCTCAACCCAGCGTAAATATTTGAAGAAATATGGCTTACATGTGAATCCCAAGTGAACTTCGAGTTCATTATGAATCCCAAGTTACGTTCTTTATCAACAAATGGCACAACATCATTACCAATATACACAGCTGAATATGTAATATTATTGCCATTAGAGATAGTTTTAGCAAACCAATTGTTAATTTCATTAGCTAAGAAATGAGGAGTTATTACCCCAACATCTTTAGAAAGATTACGGATGTTGGTCCACAAATTTCTTGGAGATAAATTGTGGTTAAGCATCTACTACAATAAAAAGCTCTACGATTATCAATAGTTTTATTACGCTTCCAACGTTTATAGCACGTTTCTTTACTAGCTATCGCAATTTTAATTTCTACACTGAACCATAAAGGCGTCGTTTGTTTGGGAACAACAAAGGTTTTAATAGGAACATGTTTATCAAACAAGCTCAAAAAATGTGTATTAAACATCGAAACCTTCTGATCAATTAAATCGGTCTCAAAAATATAATCCCAATGTATATTAAAGCAGTCATAAGTCAAGGCATCTATATTGAAACGCAGAAATTGGAGATTTTGCCACAGGCATCATATACGATAGATAGAGATAAAATCATGATCAAAAATCGATACATCCAGTTGCACAAGTCTTTCAATTTTGGCAGAGTCCTTAGTAGTGATTAGGTCTAGTAACGATGCACTTTGATGAAAATTATAAAAATGAGTGGGTTGATCATTAGAAAGGTAATTCAGGCTTTGACTGACCAACACGTTTTTGAACTGACTACTTGATTTACTGTTACTAAGCATATTTATGTTAAAGTCACCGGCTATTATAATATCATGATAACCAACAAGTGAAGAAAGAACTTCATCCACGTTCCCACCACCAATATTATACACGACACCAATAACAATGATGGATTTATTAATAAAAACTTCTATAAACAAAAATTCAGTCAAACCATCACTAGACTGGTCGAGGATTTTCCATTTTAAACTATTTATAATATGGATATAGCACACCACCACTTCGAGTTAAACGATCATTCCGGATTAGCGTATAACCAGGTATAGCTAAATAATTTGAGGACATCCACGGTTTAAGCCAGGTCTCAGTAATAGCAATAAAGTGAAAATTTAGTCCATCAATTAAATTAACAAATTCAGCAAATTTATCATGCATATTCAAACTGCGCGAATTGAAAACACGAATTATCCGACACCATCTCCAAGATACCACATCAACAACGGTTCAAAGAACACACACCAAAAAATTAATGTTTGACACATCACAGCAAAGCACAGACCAACTTGAAAATAAATTAAAATAAAAATATAAATAACAGTAAAAATAAAAATAATAATAAAGTAAGTAATAACAACAAAAGCAAAAAAATTAAAAAATTCTCGAATGTCATTAAAAATCAATTAAATTGTTACTCACTGAATTTTAAAAATATAAATCGGAACAAAAATAAACAGGATAAAATAAATAGAGTGAAACTCTAGTCTTTTCTCACATGTTTTAGATTTTAATCTGGTTTTTACCTTCCCGCTATTATTTTCAAACATTTCTTCCACAAATGAATCGATTTTATCTGCAACTGTTAATTGAGGCGACGTTGTTTCTCTTTCAATACACTCATTTCGTGTTAAATTTTCAGTATAATGAGTAGGCCGAGGTGAAAGAGTTGATTTGATTTACTTTGACTACTACCAGTTTAGCATGATCAGATGAAGGTTGCGATGATAAATTTTGCTGTTGTTGGTCAACGAAGTCTAAATTTTTTAACATTTTAGCACGAAAATAGTTTCGTTTTGTCAGCCCATCATAACAGTAAACTCTAGCGGTAGATTTTAAACCAATATGAGATAGATTTAAATTACTGATTTTGATGTATTTATTATAGAAGAACAGCTTGTCCTCTCTAGTCCAAAATTTTATAATGATAGGTGACGTATTAGAATTTGATTCATGTTGCCGAAATGGTCGAAAAACACTTCTAATTGTGGTTTTTTCATTGACACGATTTCACTAGTATTAAGCGCCATGACACAAACACAAAATTTGATAATTTTTGTGGAATATTAGAAATATGATCATTTTACACAGATTTTACAGATACGGAAATTTTACACAGTACACCGCAGCACGGTGAAAATTGAAAGTAATGATCATATATATATATATATATATATGCAGATTATTAAATCACGCAGAATTGTAAAATCAGCTACATTAAATAGCTGTTATATATAAAATTCAACAGGTAAAACGTGGCTATATAGAAACAAAAATATACAGCCACGCTTAAAATTATATGTATATATATATATATATATATATATATATATATATATATATATGTATTGAACATATATATTTATATATATATATATATATATATATATATATATATATATATATATATATATATATATATATATATATATATATATATATATATATATGTAGTATATAAAGTCACACTTTTAAGACCCTTCTTAATAATTTGTTCACCGTATTGTAAATTTTCATATTTTCGTATTCACAAATTAGTAAATTATTTATTATTGTATCGTCCTTTTTTTAGGGACAAACAAGTATGTATGTTATAAAAAATTTACAACGAATATAGTTGCCGATCAGCCCATCAGTAAACATAGGGACCTTTTTTTTTTATATCTATTGTAAATAGCGCATATTTTTTCGTCCTAACCGTTTTTATAAATTATGTACTTTATTGTACAGATAGCTTTAAACGAGTAAATATTTTAAAAATGAAAATATAAAGTTTTATAACGTTTTTGTTTTATATTTATATGGTAATTTAAAAAAAAAAGGAAGTAGCATTTAGGTAATAATTAACCGACGACACTTATATTCGATGCAACTGTAAAATACTCCTACTATTATACGAAGGCTAATAGTATATTTTGTTTGGCGATTATATTATGGGCCGGTTTGGAATTTTGTACAGCATAATCCAGAAAATAGCAATTAGGGTAATTTTGCTGGGTAATTTTACACCGTCCATAATATAATTTAATAATATTTAACCAGCGGGTTTTACAGACTCTCAAATGTCATCATTCATCTCTCACACTCATCTGTCAGGGTCCAAATGTCGGCATTTGAAAGGTAATGTGAAATTGCCAGTTAACGTCGGATATATTTTATTCGAGGCTCGTTGATTTTAAGAATTACATAACCTGAGAATCGTACGAAAGGGTCCTATAAAGTTCGTTTTATTCGCAGTTTAATGACACAAATAGCATCTGCATATGCCAGGACCTGGTTGGATTGAAGGTACAAGATGCGTTTCACTGCTAGGTGTTTCCCTTTTGCGAAAGATAAACTCTAACGTATGAGATTAAAGACTAAAGGAGATCACATCGATATTAAGACAAAGTTTATTATATTGGTCTAAAAATGCTATATATTCTAATTTTTATCATACCTATAGAGTCGCCTAGGTAGAACTGAAAACCGAAGTTTTCTTTACCTCCCAAAAACGTTAACATCATCAGGACAGTGATCTTGTGCGATCGAAGGCCCAATCACGAAGATCGTTTAGCGGTTAACCCGTTTTTTTATAGACTATGAGGACACGTTGTTACCTTTATTGTAGCGCACGTGGAGCCCACAACATCTAAAAGCATCACACTCATATATTATTGCTCAATCTCATTATTGCTAGACGAATTTGTTTTATTGAAGAAGCAAGTGTCCTTTTCCGATAAACCACTTGTGCCGGTATAGTTATGAAAATTGAGTATCGTTCGGCCATTCACCAAACCACTTATAGATTCGAGAGAGTTATTAATCTGACTTCATTTATAATGTTCGGATCATGAACACGTTCTCGTGTTGAATTAAATTAGGTCGATGGCTCCACTCCAAGTGATACCGTTCCATCAATTCCTTTATACCTCTCAACTTTGCAATCATACTTTTCACAAAGCCTAAGCTTTAAAAACCTGTCAAAAGATCTGTCTTGCGACGGTCATCGAAATTTTAAATTTGAACTTTCGCCCAAATTAGGAATTATACAAATTTCTTCCTTATGTCCGTTTAAACCATTTTTCCTGCAAGAAACTTTAAAGCGCTATTATCTTTTACAAAAAAGGATCTTCTATTTTGGTTTCATATTACTTGAATTTTTTTTTTTTTTTTATTAATTTCATTGGAAGAAAAATTACAGTATTGGCTCCTAAAAATGGAAAAAATCCGGAGTGGTTGCTAAGATATACTTTATTTAAATAAATCAAAGATACGTACGATAAACACTTTTGTCCTGGATCCGCAGTGTAAGATGCTCGAGTACGCAAAGTTTTAATGGATAAAATAGAAAAATATTTAGTATAGATGGTTGTACCCAAAAGATTGCATTTGTAGTAATGCATCAGGCAATTATATGACAAACCCCTTGTTGATTAATCGTTCTATAAATCCATAAAAGGAATAAGCAAAACCACTCTACCTATTAATTGGCACGAGATTAAGGAGACGTAAATTACAAGTATAGCCTGTTTGAAGATTTGTTTTTGAAAATTTCGTTCTCGAGGCCAAATTTACACACAAAAATTAAAGATAACGCACCCGAATGTTAACATAATTTTTACACCGTCACAGCCTCCGTTCTACCAAATGTAACAGAATGTTTACCAATTGTGTTGAAATTGTTTCTCTTGCAGCTAAGGAATTAAAGTTATCTACGCTTAATGCGTGCTGCCAAAAATTAAGGTCTGACATAGTTACAGTAGAACACGCCATAATTAGTAACATAATTTCATTACATATTATAGACATAGCCACAATTTAGATAGATTTAATGATATAGGTGAAACCTGACATTCAAAATTTAATTTATGGAGCAGTCAATTAAAAAAAGTGGATTTGGCCAAAATTATAAATTATAATGTCCTAAATACGCATATATCGATGAAGACAGTTCTGCCGCAAATACTGAAGAAACAGAATTACCACCTTTAAACAAATTAATAGAAGGATTAAACTCGGCAAAAAGCTAGATGAACTATTTTATAATTAATGATCCTCCATGGATCACTCTGGACCATTACAGAGACAGTTCGAAGTAGTTTTAATGCCATATCATACGCTCGAATCGCATTTGGGGCAATATGCTAAGCAGAGCCTTATTTATAAATAAATAAATAAACAATATGACAGTGGTATTATGAATACTATGATCAGCAATAGTATAACATACATTCACAATTCATCCCATACTCACCACCGGTAGAAACCAAATAATTCCACAATAAACCCAAATTACAGATTTAAGAATATTTAAAAAAGGCAGAGTATAAAGACAAGCAAACCAAAGTAAATTTCAATCTGGTACCAACCCCAATAGGAAAGGACCAGAAGCGTGCATCATCAAGGGTACCGCAAAAACGCCCTCTTTCAGCAGATACAAATTTACAGGGACCCTTCCGACACCAACCACTATACCAGACCAAAATTGCCAATTAAACCGGTATTCAAACACTGACAATCACCTACGAGATCTGGAAAGATTATCTGACCAACCTCACTCTATCACTCCTACAAGTAAACAAAACCACACATATGCGACTGTCGGCCCCCACACCCCACCGAAACAGAATCAGTGAAAAAACCCGACCACAGCAACTCGGGAATTCACTACCACGAACCATCTCCACCAGATCCAAGTCAAAATTCTCGGGATTTCAGGCGATTTCGGTCATCAAGGGCATCACACCAAAACCAAATCAAGATAGTCAATGTCAACTCAAAAGGTGGCCATGAATTGCTCCACTCCCCACACCTTACCACCACGACTCCCTGACGATTCACATTAAAACTCCAGCCTAGAAACCATGCTCTCCGAAATACATCCTGTATAAGGCCAGAATCCTACCATAGGCACGACCACCACCAAAAATCAGAATGCCAGCCACACAACACAATCCCAAACCACCATCACCCACTTGACTAGGCTACCCCAGGAACATCGCTGTCGCTCCATATCCATATAACTAAAAGCCACCTCCACAGCCGTTTACAATACCCTCAGATGCCAGCCGGAGTCCCTCACTGTCCCAACACAACACCAGAAACCGCAACCAACTCCAATCGGTCAAAAAACACCGATAATCCCAACACCCCAATCCTGACAACAATCCTCCAACTCTATAGCCAACCCTCTCCCCAAAAGCAATTCCAACAACACCATCTCCGAATTACAAATGGACCAATTCCATCTACCACAACTTAGTCAGGACTCTGAATCCACAAACACCAACACAGACAAACAGACCCAAAACCAGACCTCCCCCCGCAGAGCAGTCAATAGCTGCCCTTCAATCGACCTCCACCAGAAACTGCAAGCACCTAGGTACGAGTGTTTTCCAACTTGAACGACTCGCAACTGTTTCTACTATTTTGCATGAGCAAAACACAGCAGAGACACATACCCAAGCACCTACAGGCACCCGCGGTGGTCGGTCAGAGCAACTACTGCACCAAATAAAGATATATGTAGATGCAGCTGTTCGTTGCGGAGCTCTAGTCGGATAAACTAATTTAATAACAAAGATAGAAGACTTTTCCGATGAATTAAGCAATTTCGTTTACCAAAATGTTGCCAAATTATTTTAATCGAACAAAAGAGTTATGTAAATTTCAAAGCATATATTTCAGGACTCATTACATATTTATTTATTTATTTATACATAATTTATAACACAAAAACAATTTCTATAAATATTACATAATAAAAAAAAAAATATATATATATATATATATATATATATATATATATATATATATATATATATATATATATATATATATATATATATATATATATATATAAATAAATTTACACTTTACTAATTGAATTAGACTTAGATTTATAACATTAGTCGAAAAAAAAATTTGTACATTTTCTTTAGGATAGTAAGGAACATTTAAATATGATACAACCTTATTATGCGTTTATCGTCTCATTATTTCATCAATCGTAAATCCAAGTGATTTTTTAACAATCGGTTGTAGCTTTGATGAATTAACAAATTGATCTTGATTTATGGTGGTTTTTACCGATAAATCTAAAACTGGAATAGATATTCGATTTTCGTCTAATATTCTACTATTTTCACTGCTGCAATTTGTATTCTGTGATTGTGATGTGCCACCTGTATGAATTTGCATATGGGTTTTAAGATTAGCCCGTTGATTAAAACTTCGATTACAAATCGAGCACTTATGTGGTGATTCTTCGAGATGAGTTACTTTGTGAACGGCTAGGGTGCGTGACTGACAAAATCCTTTGCCACAATCGGTACATTTAAATGGTTTTTCTTTTGAATGAATATAACGATGATCGCGTAAATGATCCTGCCGTCGGAATGCTTTACCACAAATATCGCACGAGTATGGTCGTTCATCGGTATGTGTACGTTCATGGATTAGTAAATTATACGACTTGGTGAACTGCCGATTACAGTATTTACAAATAAATTGTTTTTTTGGTCGGGTTCCAACAGTTCCTGTACTTTTCAATGGACCAACTCCACCATGATTATGAATTATACCTCTTGGTCGGCCCGATGTTGGATGTAACCGTTGCATTTCTTCGCTATAATTTCGTTGCACATTATAATGTTGATGGTAAAACGCGGCGTTGTGCATCATAAATTGGTTCATTATTTTTGCTTGGTTTTGACTATGTTGGTGGTGAGAATGTAACATCCCGGTTGGATATGGTATGTTCTGATACTGTTGATGATTTTGTATCCACATACGATGATGATGACTATGCGATGGTAGCATAGAATGTGTTTGATACTCATAACTGTTGCATTGTTGATTGTATTCGCCAGTATGTGGATCTTGCAGTGCAATAGTTTGCTGTGGAATCACATGTAAAACCGCTGCTGAATTAGTTACTGTATTGATTTGATTCGTTGATGGTATCGAATTTGAAATATTTTGTTGGGACATCGTGCCCATTTCAAAATATTGTGAATGCCGTGACATTACAATTGCGGCTGGTGTATTATCTTCGGTAGGTGGTAATAACGGTGATATACTAGAAGAACGTTCTTTTTTAACAACATCGATTGGATAATCGGGTGGAAAATCTACGCAGGCAAAAAAAAATTATTACCCTATATTTTTTAACGTAATTAGATATAATCACAAAACCCTAACACTTTATTTAAAATACACACCTGGTTCACGAGTATGTAATTCATCGACACTAATTTCACTACCGGATGATGAATCTGACATCACTGTTCACTTTTTATATATATATATATATATAGTTTAAAACTATAATGATAATATTTTTACTAATAATTCAAAAAACTGTTTTTATAAATATTGTCACAATGATCACAATTGCCGAATAAATTTTTTTATTCGATACGAAAATTTGAAAAGTCCGATAAATTCACAAATGTGTTTTCACTACAAATTGTCGATCCAAACTAATTTGCTACTATATATATATATCACAACTTCTAGGGAAGTTAAAATTTTTAAAACGTTCAGTTAGTATTTTTATTTGAATCGACTTTGTATTGTTTTGTGTTCTGAATTTTCTTTCACCGAATTAAGTGGAGGGGGTATACAAAGAAAAGCATAAAGCGAACAATCGACATTTATTACCGAAACCAATTTTGTACACGCCTCTAGATGAAAAATACTAGGTAGGATTGGATGACAATACTACCTTCCAAAAACCGAAAAATGAGAATGAAAATTACTGAAAATCGTTATACATATATATGTATGTATATATATATATATATATATATATATATATATATATATATATATATATATATATATATATATATATATATATATAAATTATTATTATATGTATATATCATGTTCAGCACTGAACGTAATAGGGGATAAAAGTTGAAGCAACATATTATGCTTTTTTTGTTATTTCGGTACCTTTACCCCGTTACAAATCATCACAGGTGAAAAATATGATATCATTATTTTACTTTATATGAGCATATTATCCTTAATCGCTTTAGACATATTTAGCAGTTAAAATTTACGCCGCCAAAGTAAAAATAACGACAAAAATGTCACAAAAATAAGTTCACAGCTATGTATCTCAGAACAGTCAAGGTCGTTTCGGTATCAAATTTTTGCTGTCATTAAGTGTCTATAGCGTAATATGACTATTTGAAATTTTACTAAATATCTGAAGATCATGTTTCCGAAAGAGGCAGCACGATCAAAGTATGTAGTACCAATCATTGCCACAACATTATTTACATGAAAATGATGGTCGGCAATGATTTTTTCTTGTTTTTGTTTCAGGTGCACGCACGTTTGCGCAAAAATCAAATTTTTTGTCAATCAAATTACTACTATAGATAGCGCGGTATATGAATTTCAGATTAAAAATTAATTCTATTTATTACAGCCTACGGCTAAGGGCAATTAGTTAATTAATATATTCTGTTTTCAAGGAACCTTTGCAGATAACAGATTAATGGTGGCACACTGGAGTTGCTGACAAGAGATGCCCGAATGCAGCGCAGTAAGTAAAATTGTGATTGTCTTATAACAATAGTATATTGGCTACGGGGAAACCGGACCAATTCTGTCATTACTGACATATTCCTTTCCTTTCTCTACCTCCACAAAAATTTACTAACTATTGGCCGTCAAGGTGTCTGTAACCGAGTCGATCTCAATAATTTATCTAATATCCTACCTTATCCTTCCAAGTTTGAAAACGGGTGTGCGATGGGCCCGGCCAAATATCCGGGTGATCCTACTTAATGCTTGGGCGTACATTCTAAATCAATCAATCAATCAAAAAAAATCAAATTACTACTAGGTAGAGCACATGCGCTGACAGCAAAATTTCGAATTTCAAAATCAAAATAAAACAAAGATAAAAAGGGTTACGTGATTACTCCTTGGGATGGTCCTCGTATAATTATTATCAGTATACATGCGGCCACTTTTTGTGTATTTAGAATTACATAGCATTATTCCCACACGATAATCACAAAATATTTTGTTTATATTTTTGGTACTGTGAGAGACATCTATATAGCGGTATTATCATTGCACTAGAGCGTATGTGTAAAAATTTCCATAAGATGGCAGCATTTTCGTTTGTTAAGAATTTCAGTTACTTTTTCTTCAATCGAGAATAGTGTTAGAATATAGTGGTAACTATATACCATCGCTTAACAATCGTAGAACAAACAACAGATACTGTGAGTGACAAGCAGTTGATATCCCTAACACTCATCCTACTGAGGTCAAACAGGTCACACAAGAGAGTTTGCCTCCCAAAAACTTTAGCCTGTACTGAGCTAGGTTGGAATAGATACAGATCAGATGTATAGTATATAGTCTCCTCCTCTTCCTCATCCCTATACACTTTCTACAGTAATCATGAGAGATAACACCCATAGTATATTCGCATGCTTTACCGATGAGGCAGTGTATATTATTTGGTTAGACCCATCGGCTTTAATATTCCCCGTTATACTGAAATGCCCTGGCATCCCTGTATAAGTTGAATGTTGAACTGTTCTTCCATCTCGCTAAGAGATGAGAGATAGTTCTGTGCTACTTTCGATGTGATAGAGCCTGTTTGTAGAACTTTAATGGCAGCCTGACTATGTCCGTAAAAATGCCAATATCTATGGCTTTTTTGATTGCGATGAGCTTCGCCTAAAAGACACTATATATAGTGATCAGGTATACGATGCGTGGGTTTAGTCCCCATCCTTCCCCAATGGCATTCTACAGGCGTATAGCGCTATTTTAGCATTCTTTTCGTTTTCCAAAATATTAAATTTCCAGCTTAGTTTGCTGTCCACAATAAGACCCAAGAATTTTACTTTATCTGTGATATTTTAACCAACTCCGTTAAAAGTAGGTGAGGTTGAAAACAGGAAGTTTATACTTCGCACCTATAGGTTAATTTGCAAAGAATACCAAGAGCATTTTACATAAGATCTCCAAAGGTTCTATAGGATATTTGCCAAGGGCGCCGATGGCAACATTTAAAGCCAGCCCCTTTATTATATTTGATAACACGGATGCCTCATCAAGATTAGCCAAAATGACCCTGACCCTGAGCAATCCAGCCCAAAATCTGAAAGTGCGGGCATGATCGCCTCTGGTTTGACACCTCTGTTTTCCTTCCCCCGATTTTCAGACTACGCTTAGCAAATCCCACGCCCATCCCTTAGTCTATAGCCGGCTCAAAAACTGCAGCCAAGCCCCTGGTCCGGAAATTTCTGCTAACGCCATCAGGGTGCGGATCCCAATCGTGTCGTTTTAATGACATTTAATGGGACTCGCATCTGGATACGTTACCCTTTTCCGGCTCTATTCAGCCTCTAATATAAGCTTCTATTTGTCTTTCTATATTATAGAGTTTTCAAAAAGTACGGCGATAAGCTAATGGTATAAAAATAACCTTTACTCTAGTCCATTTGTTTGGAATATGACGTAGTTCTAGGCTATTTCTAAAAATCACCTTAAGCCAGGGAACGATTCTGTCACTGGTTTGTGGGATGTCGGCAGGAATAATGCCATTCGGACCTATTGACTTAAAAGGCTTAAAACTGTTTACTGACAACATGATATTCCTCCTGTTGACAATTTTTCCAGCGAGGATAAGTAGCCCTATTGGTTTTAGGCAAACATATAATCAGTAACTGGATAAAGAAATGGAGAATTAGGCCCAATGAAACAAAATCGGTTCTTCTGAATTTTATACTAATAAAACAAGTCCTTTATGCAAATACAGCAAAATATCTAGGGATGAAAAAACAAACTCTGGAACCTGTGTGGACTTACGGAATACCTACAGCTTTGGGCTGTACTAAAAACAGGAACGTTAACATAATTCTTTAAACGGTAAGATTATATTAGATTTATATTTTGACGAACTAGTTTTTGAACTAAATAATTATTTTCGCCTATATCTTTGTCACAAACAAGAGTGGACTGCATATTTTCTTTAACTATAAGGCACATATACAATCCCTTTAGTCCAACACGACAATTATGGAACACATTATATTGCGAAACAAGACTCTACTATGATAAAATTACAACAATGCTTCAGCGCCTTTACATTCGAATTATTCAAACCCCTGAAGTATAAAATATTTACATTTCCTTTTTCCAATCGATCATCACAATAGGCGCTTTCGATTGACATCAACAGAATTGGAATTGAGTTAATATTGAGATATACGTATATATATAATATATATATATATATATATATATATATATATATATATATATATATATATATATATATATATATATATATAATATATATGTATGTATATATATATATATATATATATATATATATATATATATATATATATATATATATATATATATATATATATATATATATAATAGATATAATAAATAAAAAAAACAAAAACAACAACCTAAGTGAATAAATTACACGAGCTATACCAAAACCAACACAAATGTATATTATACAAGCCATGAAGCTTGTCTAAGTAAAACGTATTATGACTACTATTTGGTGTATGTGTTAGTGAATTTGACTACAGTAAAAATCGAAACAAAAAATTATATTTCGCACTGTCCATACTCCTCTAAATTCAAAGTACATAATATTTCTACAAAAAAAACGAAACAAAAATTATATTTTGCGACTGTCCACTCTGCTCTAAATTATTAGTATATAGTATAGTATATAATGAAGTAAATAATAATAACAATACTTCTCTCTCTCGTTAAATAATAAATTTGTTTTTTGCTTTGTCTTAAAGAGCGCAACATACTGTTGTTCCATCATTCGTATTCATTTTTTATTTACATCAAAGTATATAATAAAAGTATATACAAATTATACTACGTCACAACACTAATACTTAGGTATAGTAGTCACTTTTTGGCATGAGTATCGCAACTTCATGGCTTGTATATACATTTGTGTTGGTTTTGGCTATACACATAATTCAGTAGCTCAATTTTTTAACTGAATTGAATGGTCCATTCGATTCGCTTCATTTATTTCAATTAATTCAGCTAATTTTTTTTATGTCAATCGAAAGCGCCTATTATAGGAACTACGTATTTTACCTGTGAGTTATCATTGTGTTTGTGATTATATGTCATAAAATATGTTAATTTATCTATTATTTAATTAGAAATAATTAATTAATGTTTAATTAAGATTTAATTTGTGTTAACGGTGTGTAATTTTGTGATATTTAGTGTATAGGTTTTCAAGTGTTATGTTTATTAAAAGTGTTATTGTTATAAGTGAAGAGTTTTGTTGCGTTTATTATTTGTATTGTGAAAATCATGATAAAAAAATGTGTAATATGTATAAGTGAAAATTTAAGTGAAAATGGAATCATGAAACGTGAAAAATAAACAGAAACAAAGACAGAAAATCCCGATACAAAAACTGTAAGTACATATATATATATATAGTTCTAATTCTCTTAGCTTTTCGAAATGCATAAAACTGTTATAATGCGAATTATCCCTGATTGTGGTGTTTTGCGTAGTAAAATTATGTTGTTGGTAATCCACACATGAAACTAGTTCACAGCTTTGAGTTGTCGTACAGCACGAAATAATTTTACTAGAATAAAATTTTGCGGTGGATTCAGTTTTGTTGATTTGTTCCGATTGTGGTAGTTTTTTAATTTATTGTGCACTTATAATGTGTCTAGTGGTAATTTGTCGATTTATTACTTTTACAATTTCTTATCGTTTTCTTTTTCTTGTACATAGGTACACACGAGAAAAGTCCAATTGTTGATCGTGGTGTTAACAAAGGCGAGATAATTGTGGCAGTTGTATACTATCTCCATTAGGTATATTGTGTTTCACTGTTGTTGATGTAAAAAGCGGGATTGTCAGCATTGCCAAATTGTTTTCAAACACGTCACGCACAATTAATCGCTTGGTGAATTTTTGTAATGCTTAAGTTACATAAAAACGGGTTTCTAAAGTTATTCAAAAAAACTTAAAGCAGTCAATTTGTGGCATCATAAGTATAAGTATGTAAGAAACAATTTTTTAGGTTCTTCTTATATGCGATTCCGCAATGTTGAATGATTCGGCCAATCTGTTCATAGATCACCTTTTGACAAAATCAAACATCGAAAGGTCTTTGGCAATGATGTTGTCGATATGCCTGTTAAAAGATACGTTTTTGATGAATGTGACCCCCAAATCGATAGTCTCATAAACTCTCTGTATAATTCGATGTTACTGATAAATGAGTATATCTGCATTTTTAAACACCTCTGTAATGCCGTCAATGAAGACAAGAAATATTTAAGGTCCAATGTGTGACCCTTGAGGAACTCCAGAAGTAACTGCATATGATTGCTTTAGATTTCTTATAAGGGTAAGGGTTCGCAATTCCTAATAAGAAGAATTCAACTGCCTTATCGTATTTTCGACCGATTAGTCTATTTCCATTTCTGTGAACGGTTTACAAGAGGATACTTTAATCACAAATTTTGAATATTGAATCAAAAAATCTGTTCTCGAAATTTCAATCCACATATATAGACGTAATCACAGTACTACTTCGGCACTGGTAAAATGTGCTCTCTTGTATTATTAGATTAAAGCAAAGCTTTTGATACAATCTCACATCCAATTTTGATTAAGAAACGTCAGCACTGCAATAAATGTTCTGTATATCAACTTGTCGTTTAATTCTGTCGAATTTATGTAAAAGATCATAGTCTGTTAAAATAGATTTAGAGGTATCTAACACTAGTGGTATCCCACAAGGATCTGTAACAATTTTAATTCTTGTGTTGGATATATTTTTTGTTTACAGAAATTTGACCATATCTCTGATTATATATATTATATCGGCCATGAATGGGTTAATACTGGATTATTCGCTTTTTGGATGATATACTCGCTTAGAGTTAGGACTATTGGAGAACGATCTGAGCTCATATCTTATGGCTTTCTTCGACTTCATAAATTTCTTAGAAATATTTTTGGATATAAAAAATCAATCAGGTCAGGTATTATTCCTATGGGTCTGGTGATATTGGCCAAACAGTTGGTATTCCTGTTGAAATATAGATTCCCATCAGTTTTATTTAATGGAAATCAGTAATTATCTAGAATTCCAGTGAGTATTCTTCGCATTGAAGTCACCACCTATATTATGAACCTTTTTCCCAGACGCTTGAAGAACTCTAAGTGTTGTTTGTTTTAATAGAATCCTTTGTTGGACAGCAAAATTCTGTCACAGCAATAGGAAAGTTGTTGGTTTTTATATAAGCCACTGTAACCTGAATTTGTTCTATTTCATACTTTGCTTCTTCAAAATGTTGTATATTTTTTTTTATGATGTCTGCACTTCCTCAGCACTTACTGGCTGAATTATTTGAATTGTTTGACTGATGTCTTGTTTAACTGATGTTTATTGACTACGCCTCTCGTTGCTTCGGCATATATATAGCACCTTCAGTTCTTAGTTGGTGGCCATATGGTTGCTCATTGTCTTGTTTTAACTGTCTCTCGTATATAGATTTGCCTTACCACACATCTGATTTATTAGCTAATTCTAGCTTTTCGAGAGTTATCTCGATAATTAGCCAGATGACCTTGTCCACAATGTACACACTTTATAGATGAACTTGCGGAGTGTCATATTCTACAGTAAGGTGGTGTCCGGCACATTTAACACACATTTGATGTTTCTCACAATATTTTAGCGTGTGGCTATGCTTGACATATTTTGCATTGCGGAATTATATCATAGAATGCGTGATAATTTTTAACTATATGATAAATGGTGAGGGAGGTATTTTTTTTATCTATTTTGACGTTTGCCTCAACCTTTTGAGGCTGAGTATTTTGATCCAATGTTTGTGGTTTTAGTAGTGGTGCTGGTGTATTATTTAACCTACCCTTTTTATTTTTCCTATATAGACTTATCACGAATTCACAAAGTCTTCGTCATCGTCTTGATATTCAACATTTTTATTAATATTATAGAATTGGTGTTTTGTTTCTGCTTCATTGATGGCTTAGCTTAGGTTTTATGCTTTAATTGCATAAAACTAGCAGCAGAATAATAATGCTTTGCTGATTTTTCTCATTATAGTTATACACTTTTTACCATTGTTTGTATAACATTCGCTCTTATTCTGAAGCACTACTTCCATAAGAAAAGATGTTTCACTATAATTATATGAGGTTGTTATACCTGCTTGTGTGAGTGCCTCTGTTGCGCCCATATTATTTTGCAATTGCTCCATGTTAAGATTTTTAAATGAGAAATTAAAAGTTTTCTCAGAAGATCTAGTAATCCTTCCTCGCATTTGGAACGGCCTGCTTATTATTTCCATATTCTTGTTGTATTTCTTCCTTCTATGTTTTACTCATTGCATATTTTATATTTATTGTGTAATCCATGTTTTAAAAAATTGTCCATTATATGGTACACAGACAGTTCTTTTCCGATTCCTTGGGATCCAATTAACTGGATTCCTTAAGATATCATCTTAAGAATATGGTCCTAAGTGCGGTGGATGCTTGTCGCTTCTTTAATATGGAAGTGGAATCAGCGGAACATGTCCTGTGCCACTGCGCAGTGAGTTTCCGTCAACGACAGCAATATTTAGGTGGGAGAATAATGAGCCCAGACCAAATAATTCATGTACCGTCCAGAGATATTGTCGGGTTTATCAAGAGCCTGAATATTGACTGGACGGTTCATTAATAAGGATTTAAGCTCAAAAGTTCTTTAGGGTCGCGGTGCTAGTGACCTTTGAAATACTAAACGTTCTAAATATTTGAAAGGCGGGACATGGATTTAATTACTCTTGTCACGTATCTATAAAGCGAAACAATTTTACAATATGCTGCAAATTTACTATACTATAGTCGATGAATGCGATAATTGCATGTACGGAATTGTTAAGCGATTATTCAATGAAGATAAGGTTAAGGTTAACCTGAGCCTAGTATGCTTGTCTCAAATCAAATTGAAGGACTTGCTAATCAAGATAATGAACATTTTGCTGCCAGCTTGTCACAAGGAATCGTTTGAATGTTCAACATTGCAGATGATGAACAACATCGTGATTCCGCACGATGCAGGAATCTCTTTATCGTTGCTATATGCAAGTTATCGGTGTAGAGCACGACTAAACTAAATTTTGTTGTTTAGAACAATGAAAAAATTTGGGTTAGGATCAAAATTGATATGGAGTCGAATTATTGATTCGGTTTACGACCCTATACAAACCGTTTGATTTTAATATGTATTTGTATATATCTTGTCGACGACATGGTTATTTATCTAGGAGTCATATACCTAAAAAAAATAATAAGGATTAATTAATTATTTACGATAAAATATAGACGTGCGGATAAATAAAAACGAAATGAATAAAATCGTCTATGTAAGTAGATAGATTTCTCCTTATAGTCAGATAACGAATATAATGGCTTATCTATATATATCTCTATATATAACACGAACTATATATAAAAAGCAAACTTATTTGTCTTATTTTTATATATATATATATATATATATATATATATATATATATATATATATATATATATATATATATATATATATATAAAGAAATAAATACATAGTTTTTTTATTCAATAAAAACTTGCCTTTGTCCAATGTACAGTAAAATTGAAAAACATCAATGAAGGTCTAATGTGTGTAGACAATTTGGATATTGCCAAGAAAAGTTATAGTTTATCGGTTTAGCTATTATATATAGTGTTAATAAAAATTAATTAAAATACATTTTTGTTTACAAAAGCATTTAATGTTAGTCGTAACTTTTATATCATCTATAATACAGCGTTCTTTAAACTGGGTTATGCGATACCCTAGAGTTCCGCGAAATTGGTCAGGAGTTCCGTGGAAAAGTGTAATATAAAAATATTCCTAATAAATAAACTATTGCTTAAGGTAAATTTACTAATTCTGAATCGATGACTTTGGTAACCATTTACCTATACGAGATACATCGCTATACGAAAACCAAAAATAGAATTCGTCCTATGGTGCAAACACTAATAAATCCTGAAATTTATAAATTGTGTTTTAATAAACGCAAGCACCATCAAAAATTAAAAAGCTAATTTTATATAAGAAAAAAGGTTCCGCGCGACGATAAAGTTTGAAGAACTCTGAATTCACTTGTCATTAAGAAGGTATTATCCATGTATGTGAGAATGATATTTTACAATTCCTCTTGTTTTGACAATTCAAAATATATGGTTAAATATGTTTAAAAAAAAATCTCACTAATTGATTTATTACAATTCGATTGTAAGAAAAGACTTTACAACATACAGCTTCTTCTACAATACTAAAATTATAAATGTTTTAAGAATTCTTAATAAACATTATAATTAGGTAAATATTCAATAAAACTACAAGGTCTTCTATAATATGTTCGATATAACTGCACTAACATTAACCATTACTCCGAAATATCAAAATTTAATACTGTCATCGCCACGCGTAAAAAAAACGAGCCATAATAATATGTAGCTATAAGACAACGGTCTATAGTATCATAAGATATTTATTTATTTATAAGTCATTTTGTGTGAAGGTTAAAAGTCGTGCGACATAAAGTATGAAAGATATATGTATATTAAAAATAATACAGAATTGCAGTCTCAGGTATATCAGCTAAATAAAAAAAAACTTTTAAGAAAGTTGTTGCTATATAAATAAACTAACAACCTTTACATCATAATTTTGTTTTCGTCACAAAACAATATAACCTATTTCGAAATGTGTGTCCCTTAACGACACCATAAAATCTAGGTCAAAACGTATATGAATGTATTTATGAGTTTAATGTCGTTATATGTTTCAATATAAAACTATTAGTATCACAGTTGGAAAAACAAGGATATTCGAAGTTCGAACAACTTTTATCCTGAGGATAAAGGACAAACCATATAGCTTGGGTTCGTATTTGCGGAAAAACAGATGGTTTAGTCATGCTGACTTATCTTCGTTTGCTTTTTATCATTTAAGACCGAACAAACAATGTACTGTGTATATATAGGTGGTGAGGAACATTAATTTAATAATTCTTCCTCGCTATACTATCACTTTATAAATATATTAATTGATTGATTAGAGTGTACGGCCAAGGACGAACCAGGAACTACAATTAACCGTGTTACAATTAACAAAACCGAAGGAATGGAAGGAATGGTAGTTGTGACAGACTCAACCCAGTTACTGACACCTAAGCGATCGATAGTTAGTATTTTTGTGGTGTAAGGAAGGGTAAGGTTTGTTAGCAATGACAGAATTGTTCCGGTTACCCGGTAGCCAATATTCAAACTACTGTTAGCACAAGACAATCACAATTTTAATTAACTGCTCTGCTTCCTGTCGTCTCGTATCAGCTAACATTAATATCAGCAACGCCACAATTCAACTGGAATTTGCAAAGGTTCCCTGAAAACAAAATCTGTTAAAGAACTAATTGCCCTCAGCCGTAGGCTGTAATAAATTGAATTAATTTTTATCTGCCATTATAAATTAATTAATTTAATATATAATAATATAATTAATATATTTATATAATTTCTGCAGCCGTTGGCTAAAATAAACTGGATTAGTTTTCCCTTGAAAGTACAAACTTATTAATTTATTCCATAACAATATATTAATATTAGAATTTCAAAAAATAAAATTTAAGAAATATAATAATATAAAATACAACATTCCAACAACACTATTTAATGAACTAATTACTATTAACCGTACCCTGTAATATAAAGCATTAGTTATTGACGAAAATTTACAAATATTTCAACTCCATGCTGCTAAAATTTATTAAATGAGCTCCTACTTATATTCACTTAATTAGAAATAATATTACCGAATTTAACTCAAATAAAATTCCAACAAAACAATTAAACGCTCGAACTCGATCGAATAACCATTTTGTACTAAATACACAAGCACGACTTTGAAAATCCTATTGTATTCACTTAACTAGAATTAATATTACCGAAATTAATTTAAATAAAATTTAAATAAGACAATTAAACGCTCGAATTCGATCGAATTAACTGTTTTATAACAAATACACAAGCACGACATTGAAAATCCTATTTTATTCACTTAAATATAATTAATATTACCGAAATTAATTTAAATGAAATTTAAATAAGACAATTAAACGCTCGAATTTGATCGAATTAACTGTTTTTTAACGAATACACAAGCACGACATTGAAAATCCTATTGTATTCACTTAAATAGAATTAATATTACCGAAATTAATTTAAATAAGACAATAAAACTCTCGAATTCGATCGAATTAACTGTTTTATAACAAATACACAAGCACGACATTGAAAATCCTATTGTATTCACTTAAATAGAATTAATATTACCGAAATTAATTTAAATAAGACAATAAAACTCTCGAATTCGATCGAATTAACTGTTTTATAACAAATACACAAGCACGACATTGAAAATCCTATTTTATTCACTTAAATAGAATTAATATTACCGAAATTAATTTAAATAAGACAATAAAACTCTCGAATTCGATCGAATTAACTGTTTTATAACAAATACACAAGCACGACATTGAAAATCCTATTTTATTCACTTAAATAGAATTAATATTACCGAAATTAATTTAAATAAGACAATTAAACGCTCGAATTTGATCGAATTAACTGTTTTATAACGAATACACAAGCACCCTATCACTTTATAAATATATTGACGAAATATTTAAACCAAGCAGCGTGATTTGCGCAGTAAGTTAAAGTAACTTACTAAGTAAGTAAGTTCAGTGTGACATAAATGACATAAAAGTGATTTTCGCTAAATATATCCATAACTCGATAAATTTATATCTACATCATTAACTTTTACCGACGATAATGTCGAATTAGTTGTGGTACGAGTCAAGTATCACACATTCTCTTTAGTGATTTGTGTTTCGTACATACCAAGTCATTCTTCATTGGAGGTTTATGCAAAGTTTATTAATATACTTACATCTAATATTGCTCCTAGTCTACAGCCGGAGGATCGCTTATTTATCTTGGCCAATTTTAATTTACCAAATGTAGAATGGGATATTTTAACACCGCTACATGAATGCCGAAATCGAAAAATTTATTTCTGAAATTTTGCCGTAGGGTTTGAAGCAATGTGTACATTGTTTTAATTGTGGTGGTCACATTAAATGTGTCGATCTCTAGTTCGCTACACTCTATATGAATAAATGAAACTCGGACAAATAGCAAGAACTGGTTTATGTTTATTATATACAATCAACTTATATGACCGAGCGATCAGAGCGAACTGCTTTATATATGTCGGTGTACGGATATTATTATCCAATTAATATTATTTAGGTGGTGTGCTAATTCGTCAATTTAGTGGTGAATACAACACTTCCTCTCTCTAAAGGTTGAACTAAATTTCGAATGTAAACCGAACAGTTTTGGTCTTCTATCGTTCCGATCGTCTCAAGATTGGTGACTCCATTGGCTGAGTGTCGATAGCCTCCGAGCTGTGCAAAGGTCGTCCAGAATCTCTTACCGGTGTTAACGAAAATTGAATTTCTTGTGATCGTCTGAATGATTCATCAAAATTTTTGGATACGTTCGAGTCATTTTGATCCTTGCCCCCGGGGATAATTTGAGTTTGATGCCTTCTCCATCTTCCAAATAGCGTTTGTATTAAAAACATTCGTTTACCTAGATACTTTACTACTTTCCCTGGCACCTCTTCAAGACCTCTTCAAGACTGAACTTATGTGGTACTGCTTCATAATTCAGTGTCGTCTTACTTGGTTTAAGTAGAGATAACAACGTTCGATGTTCTCGACCGTGTAACTTGAAAGCTGGCGTTTTGTTATCACTACCCGGTGTAGATCTGAATGTTGCTAGGAATATCGTAAGAGCCTGCTCTACGGTTTTTTCATTGCTAATCAGATCGGCGATAATTTTATGCATGCCAAATTTAAACGTACGAACAAATCGTTCCGCTTCGCCATTACTTGCGGGATGAAACGGTGCAGTTGTTAAATGCTTGATACCATTCAATCGGCAGAATTCCTCAAATTCTGAGGCCGTGAACTGCGCACCGTTATCTGACACTACGACCATTGGTAAACCTTCTATCGCAAAAATCTGCTGTAGTGCCAAGATAGTATTTGATGACGTTGTGTTGGATAGTGGCACCACATATGGGAACTTCGAATATGAGTCAACAGCGATCAACCACATCTTGTTGAGGAATGGTCCCACAAAATCGATATGGATACGCTCCCACGCATTTTCTGACGGTTGCCACGATGTAAACTCTCGTGGTGGTGCACTGGCATTTGACCGGCATATATGACAATTATTTACAAGCGATGCAATTTCTGTGTCAATGCCTGGCCACCAGCAATGAAATCGAGCCATCTGTTTCATTCTTGTAACTCCCCAATGACCTATGTGTAGTGTATCGATGATTTTCTCTCGGAGTCTGGCTGGAATTACTACACGTATATGCTCTGTGTGTAAGAAAAGAATATTATTAGAAACGTTTAATGACATCTTTCGCGCGAAATATGGTTGTAAGTCTTCATCAGGTTTAGTCAGCTTTTCAGGCCACCCACGTTGGATGTGTTCGATCACTCGTAGCAACACATTATTCCGTTTGGTATGGTCTTCTATTATTCGACTATCAATTGGGTACTCTTGTGTGGTAATATCATACATCTTTTGTACTCCTGACCTATGTTCGTAGTCATCGAATTCCTGGTTAGGTCCCACGGGTAACCGTGATAACCCATCAGCATTACTATGTTGTTTTGTTGGTCTAAATTTGATGGTATATGAGTAAGCTCTTAGTGCTATTGCCCATCTTTGTAGACGATGAAGCGTTACTGCAGGCAAGTTTTTGTTCGGATTGAATAGCGTTGTAAGGCATTTATGATCGGTGTATAGTATAAAGGTTCTTCCATATAGATATTAATGAAATTCTTTAACACCAAACACAATACCTAGTGTCTCTTTTTCTACTTGACTGTACGCTTTTTGGTGCTTCTCTAACGTCTTCGATGCAAATCCAATTGGTTTTTCGGTTCCATCCGGCAAAATATGCGATACTACAGCCCCAATTCCATCTTGAGAAGCATCCGCTGCAAGAACGATTCGGTCCAAACAAAATCAACATCTCTATGGCGTAGCGCATTAAGTGGTGCCGCTATTTGTGAAAAGTTACGAATAAATTTATTGTAATAATTTGCTTTACCTATAAAGGCTTCCAATTGTTTAACATTTACTGGGCGAGGCATGTTCTCGATTGCTTTTGTATTGCTATCTGAAGGTCGGATACCTGACGAAAAAATTATATGTCCGAGGTATTCCACTTCAGGTTGTCCAAATATACATTTCTCTTTCTTGCATTTGACACCGTTTTCTTCCAATTTGCTAAATAATAGTTTTAAATTCTGTTGATGCTCGACTGCGCTATGACCAGAAATAATAACATCATCTAAGTATGCCACACACATGGGTATACCGGATGTTAATTCATCCATCTTTCTTTGGAATATGCCAGGTGCATTAGCAACGCTGAAAGGTAGTCTTAAGTATTTATAAAGACCGAAAGGTGTGCTAGAGCGCTCCTCTAATGGTATCTGCAAGTACGCGTCCGATAAATCGAGTTTACTAAAAAATTGGCCCCCCTGTAGTTTCATGAATATTTCATCAATTCTTGGGATAGGATGACGATCGATTTCCAATTGTGAATTCAACGCTTTAAAATCCCCACATATTCGAATAGCTCCATTGGATTTGGTAACAGGAACTATGGGTGACGCTCAATCACTTGTTTGGATTGGGTAACGCCCAATCACTTGTTTAATGGTCTTGCTTTGTGGTATTTTGAAATCGCTCCTGATTTTAATGTTAATTTAGCCTCAAAATTTTTTGCTGCACCCAAAACATTATCGAAAAGTGAATGATGTTGTTTACATAGCTCTTCTATACTCTTAATTAATTCTTGTTGGTTGGTGTTGAGCTGCAAAATTTGTTGACCTTGGATGTCGGTATTCACGATTTTGAATCCCAATGCTTTAATCCAATCATTCGAAATTTGGCTATTCGAAATTTGTTTCATTTGCAATTAGAAGATATCTTATGTGAATTATTAAAGCTTGATATTAGCCAGAGTGCTAGATTTGAGCTTGTACCACCTATTTTGCTAAATAAAATTGCTACTAGTATTGCTCAACCTATAACTACTCTATTTAATAAGAGTCTTGAGAACGGCCACTTTCCAAAATGATGGAAATGTTCAGTCATTAAACCTATACATAAATCTGGTGTCCGAAGCAACATCGAAAATTATAGAGGTATATGCATTTTATCAGTTTTACCCAAGCTCTTCAAAAAGATTCTAAAAAGTTATTTAGTTTTTTATACTAAGCGATCTCCTCGAAGCAGCATGGATTTTACCCAGGTAGATCAACCATTACAAATTTATTTATGTTATCAAACTATATTTCTGGTGCATTATCAAAAGGTGGTAGTGTGCAGGTCGTATATACCGATTTTAGTAGGGCGTTCGATAAAATTGACCATGAGCTGCTCTTACAGAAACTGTCGTCATTGAATTGTAATTTTTTTACCGTTGAAGTGGGTTGGTTCTTATCTTGACTCTAAAACTTAAATCGTTAGGATTGGTGATAATGTATCTAGAACCATTCGAGTTTCATCTGGTGTTCCTCAGGGCAGCCATTTGGGACTTTGCTTTTCATTCTATTCATTAACGATGTATTCATTAACGATGTAGTTGGAGGCGACTAAACAAAGGTTGGATAGCTGGGCTGACTACCCGCATTCGTAAAAACCCCAATTGTTAAAAAGTTCAATAAAATAAAATATGGATACGTGGAACGTGCATGTTATAAAATATGATAACAGACACGCTCAGTTTAGGATTGGTACGTGGAACGTGCAGTCGCTAAAAAAACCAGGCGCATGACTATATATCATCCTTGAAAGAGTATTGCTTATGGAACTCGTTAATCTCCAAAATGCTCGATGGCCAAAAAATGGAGACCATGTGTCCCAAGTGGCAAGCACATTCTTTCCTCATACAAATAAAGCCCAGGCGACTCTTTGTATTATGGGAAAAATTAAACCCAAAAATGATTGGTTCGATGAGGAGTGTCGTCTTGCTGTCGAGCAACAGAATATAGCCTATATAAAGAAGTGCGAATACGTTTTACAACTGCACAGAAGAACAATGCGGTTCGTGATAGGAGAACCGTCAAGCGAATTTGTATAGACAAAAACAATGTGAATGGAGGAAGCCTGAAGTCTTAAGAATACAACACCTCAACAAAGATCACAGTTCTTGTTATTTCTTTAAAGGAGTCATCAGAGTGAACCATATCTTTAGATCTAGGTCCATCGCCATTCGGAACAAGTGCCCTATCCTTAAAAAACGAGATCGTTCAAAATGCGAAAACTATCGCAGCATAGCCCTTCTTTGCACAGCATATACAAATTATCGTCTTCTCAATTCAACAGATCCTATTATAGTTATGAGTGTTTGTAATTTGGTTTGGTTTTATAACCTCATTTTTTGCCTAGATGGACGATATGGATTAAGAATTTTTTATAAATTATTTTAATTTGTGTACCAAATTCCTCTACAAGCAGGTATCCGGTAAGCTGTGCAATGACACCAGTGTTAAAGAACTACTGGATTCACTACGGTACGATTCTCGTACCGTAGTGGTGACCACACATTTGAAGGAGTGACAAATCTCCGATACCTCGGATCTCTTATCACCCATGATAGTTGTGTGGGAAGGGAAAAACGCGTCTTTTTGCTGGCAATCGTGCTTTGTATGCCTAACGTTCATTGCTAAAGTCAAAATACCGTGCAAATACCGACACGCTGAAGTTGTCCAAGGTGTTGATCAGACCCGTTGTCATAAATGGGTGTGAAAGTTGGACCCTTACGGATGAGTATAGTACTTAGAGCTAGCCACCAAACTCAGACTCCTTAACATTAGAACAGGTCTAACTACAGAGATATAAAGCCTGTGTACGATACGAATACTAAGCTCCCATTTTCCCCCAACGGTATTTTTACAGGAGTATAGAGCTACAGTAGCTTTCTTTACTCTTTCCAAAAAATTGGGCTTCCAATTCAGTTTGTTGTCCAGAATAAGACCCAAGAATTTAACTGTATCAGTGATTTTCAAATCACTCCGTTAAGAGTCGGTGGGTCAAAAGGTCCATTTGATTAGAATATCAAGGACATTCTGCATGAGATCTTTTAGGGACTCAGATAATTACCGAAAATACCAATTGCAACGTCGTCCTCATAAGCAACCACTTTAAAATCCTCTCCCTCCAGGTTCAGTAACAGGCCCCAAAAAGAGGGGATAATACACCTTCGTGCAAGGTGCCTTTACAGATAAATATACGGAAGGATGCCTCACCAAAATTAGCCAAAATGACCCTGCTTCTAAGCATCTGATCAATCCAACAGCCTAGTGATACATCCACCCCCAAACCTGAGAACGCCTGCGTGATCGCCTCAGGTTTGACATTGTTAAAGGCACCTTCTGTATTACAAAAAGTCACCAGGGAGAATTCCTTATGTTCGAGCAATTTTTCGATAGGGCATATTAGAGAGTGTTGTGCCGATTCTACCCATTCCCCTTTACATTAAGCATGCTGAGATGCAGACAACTTAACCGGCTTAATTTAGCCTCTAATTTAAACTTCTTTTAGTCTCTCCAGAATTTTTAATAAAAAAGAAGATAAGCTAATTGGCCTAAGGTCTTTTGGATCACAGTGAGAGCGTTTCCCGCCTTAGGTATGAAAATAACATTCACTTTAGTCCATTTTTTTGGAATGTGAAATAGTTCCAGGCTACTTTTGAAGAACACCTCAAGCAGGGAACCGTTAAATCAGAAGTTTGTTGAATTTCCAGAATTTCCTGTCTACCTGAGCAACCGCTATTAAGTCGCGCATGTTAGCTATAGAGGAACGATTTCTTCATCATGCGGTAAATATTCTGATACAAGCCAGAGGTTTTGCTTTTAACCTCAAAGTTAAAAGCAAACACCTAGCAGATTTGCTAGCAGATTTGCATCGCTGTATCTGGAAAGCAGAAAAACCTTCAGTTTGTTCTTTGCAAGAATGCACGAACAAATCCTATCTTTTACTTGCACACACCACAGCTTATAAATAGTAACTCTAGGTCCAAGAACCCGATCTTTATTGACCCATGGTTCTTGAATCAAGACGAAATCTACGTCTTATTCCTCTACTTTGACCATTAGAACAGTCGATGCTGCCTTAGAGTGATAAAGGTTTATTTGCAGTATCTTAAGCATCCTGCTTAAGATCATCCTTCTTCACGTTGACTCCTAAATTCCCAGAATTAGAAAACTCTAGGGGTCCACAGCTGAGTGACTCCATTGACCTGGACAACTCATGATCCAAATTAATAGGAATTGTGTTATTGTCGTCAGGACACTCAGCCGATGATCCGGGCATAGCCGATACAGCTGCGATATTTTCTTCAGTTCGCACTGTACGTAAGCGTGTTGGTGATTTAATGTCCAACAATGAAAATTTGGTGCGAAATTTAGTCACAATAGCCCGAATAGCCGCTTCAGTGGGTCGATTAAACTGACCATAAAATGGAA
Organism: Tipula confusa; assembly: GCA_963556175.1. Taxonomy (NCBI): domain Eukaryota; kingdom Metazoa; phylum Arthropoda; class Insecta; order Diptera; family Tipulidae; genus Tipula; species Tipula confusa. The sequence goes on along the minus strand of OY744478.1, from coordinate 12,809,553 downwards.
GAAGCGCGCGATGAACTTTCTTAACAAAGCACGCATTTTGATAATAAAATTAAATGATTTGCAAGCGTTGTTCGATTCATGGTTAAATTATAGACCAAACTGAAAATGTTTGACAGTGACACAAAACACGAAACATACGTGACCTGTCAAAATCAGTGTTGCCAAAAAGAAAATAGTTAAAAAATCACCCTTTTATATGAAATTTGACAATCCCGAAGTAGTATTCCAATTTATTGTACGTATCCGAATTTTCTCACCTACAAAATATCTGAATTATGTATGCTACCTAGACCGATTATTTTTCATTATTAAGCTGTGAACAATCACTCTTATCAATATATGAAGTATGCATGTCATTAGCAAAAAATCAAATTAAAAATTGCTGCAATCGATGATAATCATAATATTATCAAAAACAAAATCAGTTAATCAAAGCTTAGAGGGATTTAGTTATCAATATTTTATCTAATTTAAAAATAAATAAAATTATAATACATAATCGATATGAGTTGTTGTTGTTATTATACACATAGACTATAATTATAATATATGTATATACATATATACTGATCAACAGGCTAAATATTTATTTAGAATAATTTTGAGTAACATGTTTTCACCGTATATACGATTATATGACTTACTTGAGAGATTAATTCGGATTGCTTTAGTATTTTATAAGGAATTTAAGTGTGCACATACATATTCACATACAAAACACCTGTTCATGACATTTGCCGCTAAAATTGTATTTAGTTACCGAATTATGTGTAAGCAAACGTTCGTTGGGCGACCATCTTAAAGCCAGCGTACTGCTCTTAAGACCAGCTGTCCTTTTTTTTTCATATGAATGAGATCGGGAATTTTCATTAAATTCTTGATCTCGTGGTTGAATAAATCTCGGTAAGTGCCGTCATCATCGCGTTTGGGGCCATAAATCAAGCGCATGATTCTTCTCTCGAATGTCATTAACCATCTCTCATATTCATCTGCCAGTGTCCAACTCTCACACCCATACATGGCAACGGATCTAATCAACACCTTGTACAACTTCAACTTGGCGATAAGACGCGCTTTAATATCCCCTCCCAATCATAAGTCAATATATGATTGAGTCGGGTACCGGTCGAAACTGGATTTGACGAAACAGGATATTTCAAAACTGGATATTTTAAAATAAGATGAGGTACAAAACGAGATATACAAAAATGGATATTTCGACATGTGATTTAAACTTAAAATGATTTTTTAGGAAAGTTCTGGAATATGACCAGTTAGTAAAGATCTCGGCGAGTTCTTAACCGATTATTATGAAATTCGATATGTAGGATGAAAATTTTGATGAAAATTAATTAATTTCTCTCACATAGATTCTCTAAAGTGAAGAAAAGTTATATTAAGTAGAAGAATAAAAAATAAATGAAGATAAATTTTACTGACAGTAAACTCGATCAAGTCCATAATTATTTTAATAAGATGAGAAAAGCAGCAATTAAAAAAAACCATTAAGTGAAGGAAAATTCTATCTTTCTGCTTATTAATTATTCAAGTATGAAACCTTACTGGCCATATTCCAGAGGTTTTCCCAAAAAAGGTTTTAAAATCAAATTTAATTATACAATTATAGAAAAAAAAAACATTAAGTGAAGGAAAATTCTATTTCTCTCCTTAGAAATATTCAAGTATGGAACCTTACTGGCCGTATTCCAGAACTTTCCCAAATAATCATGTTTAAATCCCATTTTCATCCTACATATCGAATTTCATCATAATCGATTAAAAACTCGCCAAGGTCCTTCCTAACTAGCCATATTCCAGACATTTCCCAAAAAATCATTTTTAAATCCCATTTTCATCCTACATATCGAATTTCATCATAATCGGTTAAGAACTCGCCGAGTTCCTTCCTAACTGGCCATATTCCAGAACTTTTCCAAAAATTCATTTTAAAATCCTATTTTCATCTTATATATCAAATTTCGTCAAAATCGGTTAAAAATCACCGAGTTCCTTCCTAACTGGCCATATCCCAGAACTTTTCCAAAAAATCATTTTAAAATCCCATTTTCATCTTACATATCAAATTTCGTCAAAATCGGTTAAGAAATCACCGAGTTCCTTCCTAACTGGCCATATTCCAGAACTTTTCCAAAAAATCATTTTAAAATCCCATTTTCTTCCTACGTATCGAATTTCATCAAAATCAGTTAAGAACTCGCTGAGTTCCTCCATAATTGGCCATATTCCAGAACTTTCCTAAAAAAACATTTTAAGTTAAAATCACATGTCGAAATATCCTGATTTGAAATATCCAGTATCTCGTTTTGTACTTTATCTCGTTTTGGAAGATCCAATTTTGAAATATCCAGTTTTGTACCATATCCAGTTTTGTACCTTATCTCGTTTTGTCAAATCCTATTTTGAAATATCCTGTTTTAAAATGTCCAGTTCTGACCGGTTCCCGATTGAGTCATAGCCTTGTTGGAAGTCCAAGAATTCCTGATGTACGTCACGAGATGTTTTGTAATATTTAGAAAGAACAATCCTCAATGAAAAAACTTGATCAATGACTGACCGGTTTGGGCGAAATCTTTCTTAGGAGTCACCTTCAAACCGCCATATGAACTTTGGATCTTATGATAACACCGGTTCTTTAAACATGTAAATTCTAGTCGTAAAATATAAACTGTTTCGATTTCTTTAAATTAGAATTATGCCCACAAAGTTCTAAGATTCTGAAAGTTCTAAATCAACCATCTAGTCAATATTCAGGCTCTTAATAAACCCGAAAACATCTCTGGCCGATATACATGAATCATTTCGCTGCACATTGGCACAGGAAATGTTCCGCTGATTCCACTTCCATGTTACAGAACCGACATGAATGCTCTTAGAACCATATTCTTGAAATGATGTCTTAGAGGAACAGGGCCTGTGAGGAAGCTAGTTAGTAGCCTCAGCTCAGGTACAACTCCAAGTATAAGGAGTTCTCTAACACGGTTTGATGAAGGTGAAGTAAATCTCTTCGCCTGTCGCAGTCCTGGAAGTCTGCGCCAAAAAGATGACCTTTTAATATCTTCCGACCAATAGATAATTTTTGCTTGTAAACCCCAGGTTCATCCATAGAACCTCTTGTAGTGCCTTAGTGGCTCTACTTTGAATCTTGAGTATGTGTTGTTTCCAATTTAGTTTTTGGTCCAGAATGACTCCTAGATATTTAACCTCACTGGAAAAATTAACAGTAACACCATTTAAGGAGAGAGCTGTAAGTGCAAGCTTTGTCCTCTTGATAAAAGGCACAATAACCGTTTTATTCGGATTGACACTAAGCTTTTTCTGAATACACCAGTGCCATATCAGCCCAAGTGATCCGCAAGTAATCCGCTTACAGTCAAGTCATCCGCGTAACCCTACCGAGGGTCAGCAGTCCACCAACAACCAGTGACCATAGTAATGAAGGCAATACCCCTCACTGAGGACATTCCTTTACAGCCTTGATGGTTACTGATTCACTATACCTAATTGAGCTGTAATAATTCTATATTTCAGCATCGAACCAATCCACTTGACTGTGGGAAGCTCAATTCTCTTTTCGCATGCTGCCCTCTATATAGACTCACATGAGATATTGTTAAAGGTACCCTCAATGTCAACAAAGGGGCAAAGGGTAATTTCTTTAACATCAAATGTGTTTTCAATTTTAGTGATCAGACTGCTAAGAGCTGTCACTGTAGCCTCACTTTTTATATGGTAATCCAAAGATGTCTCCAAAGGCTAATTGGACGATATGCTTGGGGCTGGGGATCTGGACGACCCCTCCTTTTGGTTTAAAGACCGCATTTACTTTTCTCCAGAGTTTTGGAATGTAGTTAAAAGCATAGCCGAATGATCTGGACCAAACTAGGAAGAATTTGTTCAATACCCCTCTGCAGAAGAGCTGGAAAAACACGATTAACTCCAGCGGATTTAAAAAGTGTAAATGAGCTAACAGCCCATCCAACCTTACTGGGCGTGATTATGCTGCTTGAAAGACTCAAGCGGTTCCACCACTATTGATTCCGGAAAGTGGGTTTCTAAAAGCAAGCTTATATTTTCTCTCCGGTTCTCCGTAAAACTTACATCAGCCTTTTGAAGAAAGCCTATGCCATTTGAGTGATTCTTTGCAAGGACCTTCGGGAGTCGAGTTGCAGAGGGCAATTCGTGTATACCATCGCAAAAAACTTTTCCAAGTTGCCCTCTTTGACCTCCTTAAATCGAGATTGTACTTTGTCAGGGCCTTTTTATAATCGACCCATTAACTGATGCGTTTGATAAATAAACATCTACTTTGTTTTCTTAAGTTTTTCCAGCCTCCCAATCGATCAACAAAGTTCATCCATTGCTTCATAGAGTTGCTTTCCTTTCGGAGTCGTCAATCTTGAACCCCATTGAGTATGTTTTGCATTATAATCACTTCCCGCAATGAATTTATTGCCTAGATGGTTAAAATAATATAAGAATTGCTTCTTTTTTATTGCGTGTTTCGGTGGGCAATAGACTGATGATATTACACAGTTTCCAGACCACTCCTCCAGGCAAATATTTGTCGCTTGGATATGATCTTTGTCATATTTCTCAAGTTCCAAGTGTTTTAGTCTTCTTTTAATCGACACAGCGATTAAAAGAAGACTAAAACAGTGCACGGTGGTACATGTGCTTTACCATCAGGATGTTTTGTGTCGTATACTGAATACCCATCAATTTTGAAAAAGTTTTTTTTGGTGAAGTGTGTTTCTGATATTAACATTATGTCAATTGTCAATTGTGCTCGATAAGGAATGCTTGCACCTCTGTTTTGTGTTGGGCAAGGCCGTTTGCATTCCATGTGGCTATTTTGAGGACAGTCATTTTTGGTTTTTCACTACTAACTGCATCAATGTGTTCATATTTTGCATCATTAGATCCATAGTTCTCTCCATCATTGGCATAAAGCTTTGCATCATATCTATAAGCTTGTTTAACGCAGTTGAGATGTTTCCTTCTTCATTAGTTTGATGTAGCTTAAACATGCGTTGTTCAGCTCTTTGCTTAGGATTGATTCTTCTTTTCAGGTCTATATATACTGGGCACCCTCTATAGTTTGCCGTATGATTTCCAGCGCAGTTACTGCATCTTTTTGCAGACTCATTAGTTTTGTTGCATTGTATGGAACTATGAAGTTCACCACAAACAACATACACATCATTTAGCGTGCAGTAAGCTCTAGTGTGCTCGTATTCTTGACACTTTACACACTGTACTGGACCGGTTCTTTTTTTAGGTTCTTCGACAGTGATGCGACGATGCAGTAGATATTTTAAGTTATATATTCTATGCTTCCTTTTAACTGGTTTGTTATCAGTTTCTAATTGCCTTTGTAAAGAAGCATTCAGCAGCGAGCGCAGCATAGATATCGTTAGTGTCTGGTTGATTAGCGTTCTGTAATGTAAGCGGTTGAGTGGTTGAATTTTCGTTTCTTTAATGTTTCCTCTTTTAATCGAAGAAACATAAAAGTTACCCTCCGTAAGCACTTCAATTTTTTTTAGTAAGTCTCTATTTGATTCTTTTCTCAAATAGATTGGTGGCGGTGTTCCAGTTTTCACCTTGTTTTCTGAAGGTGGATCTTCAAAAGTCTCGTTAGTTTGCAAGACAGAAAAACGGTTTTCATGAAGTAACTCGACACTGGCCACTCTACTAAATTTGTTTACACTAGCACTTGCCTCTGATTTTGGGAATTGACCAAAGAAATAACGTTGCAACATGTCTCTGTAGCGATCGCCATTGACTGTAAAGTGACGGTCAATGACACCACTAGTATGAAAACCACACCCTAGTTATTTTTTATGGATAAAGTGGTGTTTTTTGAAGCACATAAGGGTTTTCATCTGACCAATAACACGCATACTTTGTTTGTTGGCGAAACCGTTTAGCCAAAAATGTGCTTCATCACTGAAGATGATTTTGTGATGGAATTGGTCTTATTCTTTCAACATTTCTAGAGCCCAATCCGAGAATATCCGAGCGTATGTCGCTCAAAATTCAAGATCCTTTTGCAAAATTCGCCAAAGTATGGTCTGAGCGATTCCCAATTCTTGAGAATACCGTGAAATTCTTGAGAATACTGTTTTGATCCGTTTGCGACGGACGCTTTGAACGACAGCAATATTTTCGGCAGCGAATAATCAGACTTAAATTTTTTTTACTAGACTATATGAATTGCTTGTCTACTGGGACGATAATTGCGACCGAAAAATGGGGTAAGATATTAAAAGGGGACATAAAGGAAAGGGGCAGGTGTCCTAACTTTAAAACTTCGGTCGAAATGACCATTTTTCAGTTTTACAATTTTTTGTTCTTTTGTCCATTGTGCTGAGATCATTGAAAACATGATTTCAGTATTGGCATTTTTCCCAGAAACAGCCAAAAAGTGAGAAATTTTTAGAAATTCATTACTGCCTTCGTTGAATTTTGTTTAAATTACCTAAAAAGTTTTTAAAATGTACATATATTCATCAAATAAAATAGTTTCACTGATTTTTGTTCCCCTGTTTAACCAAAATAAAAAAAACTTCAATTTCTCTCCAATCTGGATTTTTTTTATGGCATCCACTGGAAATGCTTATATAGTCAATAAAATGTGTGGTCCGGGAAACGAGGTAATTTAAGGTTATTTGATAAAAAACGAAATTTGGTCCTTAAAAAAACTTGGTTCCGCCTCAAAGCCATCCACACTGCTTTGAACGTTAAGCAGCATTCAATTTTTGTCCTGGTTTTCTTTTAAAATATTTCGTAGCGATGACACGATTCCTAGTATTTCATTTTTTTTGAATTTAACAAAAAAAATAAAGAGGAAAGAGGACGTCTGGCAACCCTATGTTACCTATAACTATATCCAGATGGTTACACTGGCTCATAACAAAACGTAATAATATTATATTCATTAGTAACTCTGGATAGCTTTCTTTTCGAACATTGAGCATAACTTAATAGATTGATTTGAACGACTGTTAAATGTTGTATGTATTAATGTGTATCTAATTTTATTTAAATTTCTTAGCTGCCCATAGTCAAAATTGTATCCATTTTATAACTTAAATTCCGAGCGTTAGTTGTCTGATTTAGCGTTAGTGGTTATGATACCTTTAGCAATAGTGATTGTTTACTAATATCTATTTTTATTTGGTCAGATTATTAATTGTTCTCTAAATTTTATTTGAATCACCTTTCAACTATAGTTTAGGAATATCCCGCACTTTACGTAACTTCAATCGAATTTTGGCGATGGTTTCCCTCTTCGGAAAGTTATTTTGAAATAGAAAGCGAAAATGGGGAAACATTGTTAAAATAAATCGTTCCTGCACGACAAGGAAATTAACTTTAAAGGTTTTCTCTTTAAAATGCTTTATAATTATATATACTATTAAGCCGGATATATATATATATATATATATATATATATATATATATATATATATATATATATATATATATATATAAATATAAATATAAATATGTATATATATATATATATATATATATATATATATATATATATATATATATATATATATATATATATATATATATATATGTATATATATATATATATATATATATATATATATATATATATATATATATATATATATATATATATCCAGCTACTTTGAACTCTATTTTGAAGATACGAATTTCTCTAATAAAATTTGTTTGTATCAAATGCCTTTATATATCTATGAAGAGAGCTGTGGAGATGTGCTTTTTCGGTAGATGATCCTTTTGCCTCTTATCTAACAAATAACATATCAATCTAGGTTTAACTATTTCTTCAAAAACCTTTGAGAACGTGTTTAAGAGTGTGATTGGTTGGTAATTATTTGGATCAACGCGTGCATTTGTCTTAAATAGTGGTTTAATAATAACCCTTTTTAATTGATCAGGGAAAAGTAACAACATATTGTGTCGCCATTCGCCACACGACTAAACAGAAAAATGAAAAATATTTATCAAAACATATTAGATTTACATCTACAAAGACCGATCCAATTCATTTGTAATCACTCTTATATTCTGTACAAGTGTATAGACATGTTACATTTGTGTACATTACCCGATCATAATATTTATATTTTGTGAAAACCAGTTCTGCTTTCTAATACAATCAGCTATTGGGATAGTATGGATGGACATTTTATTATTATTTTCAAAACCAACACTAACTACTGCGTGTATACAATGGTTGAGTTTGTTATTTTGCATTAAAACCTGTTTATTGTTGATGATAATGCTTTTACACCTATCCCTCGTTTAACGTAATTAATTCGTTCACGAAATGTTCTTAAGTTAAAATTTTGTAAAAGAAAATTTCGTAAGATGAAATTCAAAAAAGGAAAATATATATGTAAACAAATTTCGTAAATTTTATTACGTAAACCAAATTTTTGGTTTAATTTTGAAATTAGAAAATTTCGTTCAAATTAATTAGAGTTTTCGTTAAGCGAGGGATAAGTGTATAAAATTTGCTCGGTGTATCAATATTATCGTATTTCAATTTTTCATACAAATTGTGTTCGAAGTCAAATTTAAATGTAGTTGTAATGTTTACGGTCATCTACAATTATTTTTGTTTTTACCTAATCGCATATAGTGATTTATATTGCGTTTCTTTTTTTGTGGTAGTAGTATTCATATTGTAGTATTTTATTTTGTATTCATGTTATACATTTTTTATACATTTTTTTACGATAATTTGTTATAATTCGCTAGAACTACTAATGCACTCTTGTTAAATATATATAGAACAAAAATTCTTCATATTTCAGTGCAGTCTGCAGATTATACTATAGTATTAAATCATCGAATCATCGTTTCAAATCCATCTTGGGCATATCGAGTCGATAGCGATTCCGCAAACTCCACAGCGCACGGTAGCTGGCGGCTGTGGTGTTGGTTGCGTTCTATAACGCAACCGACACAACAGCTACCAGTTGCCGTTAGCTGTGGAGTTTGCGGAATCGTTATTCGGCTCGATACGCATTTAAGATGGTATATGGACGATGATACTCGTTGTTTGGTACTCTGAGTATAGCAGCTGTACTTTTTTGTTTAATTATTTTTATTTATTCATATACATATAATCTTTAAAAGAATTAGCATTAAGATTAGAATTAGCATTATAATGCTGGAATAAAAAGTCTGGTCTTATACCCGCAAACCATTGCATTTATATATTTATATATTTATATATTTATATATTTATATATTTATATATTTATATATTTATATATTTATATATTTATATATTTATATATTTATATATTTATATATTTATATATTTATATATTTATATATTTATATATTTATATATTTATATATTTATATATTTATATATTTATATATTTATATATTTATATATTTATATATTTATATATTTATATATTTATATATTTATATATTTATATATTTATATATTTATATATTTATATATTTATATATTTATATATTTATATATTTATATATTTATATATTTATATATTTATATATTTATATATTTATATATTTATATATTTATATATTTATATATTTATATATTTATATATTTATATATTTATATATTTATATATTTATATATTTATATATTTATATATTTATATATTTATATATTTATATATTTATATATTTATATATTTATATATTTATATATTTATATATTTATATATTTATATATTTATATATTTATATATTTATATATTTATATATTTATATATTTATATATTTATATATTTATATATATTTATATATTTATATTTATATATTTATATATTTATATATTTATATATTTATATATTTATATATTTATATATTTATATATTTATATATTTATATATTTATATATTTATATATTTATATATTTATATATTTATATATTTATATATTTATATATTTATATATTTATATATTTATATATTTATATATTTATATATTTATATATTTATATATTTATATATTTATATATTTATATATTTATATATTTATATATTTATATATTTATATATTTATATATTTATATATTTATATATTTATATATTTATATATTTATATATTTATATATTTATATATTTATATATTTATATATTTATATATTTATATATTTATATATTTATATATTTATATATTTATATATTTATATATTTATATATTTATATATTTATATATTTATATATTTATATATTTATATATTTATATATTTATATATTTATATATTTATATATTTATATATTTATATATTTATATATTTATATATTTATATATTTATATATTTATATATTTATATATTTATATATTTATATATTTATATATTTATATATTTATATATTTATATATTTATATATTTATATATTTATATATTTATATATTTATATATTTATATATTTATATATTTATATATTTATATATTTATATATTTATATATTTATATATTTATATATTTATATATTTATATATTTATATATTTATATATTTATATATTTATATATTTATATATTTATATATTTATATATTTATATATTTATATATTTATATATTTATATATTTATATATTTATATATTTATATATTTATATATTTATATATTTATATATTTATATATTTATATATTTATATATTTATATATTTATATATTTATATATTTATATATTTATATATTTATATATTTATATATTTATATATTTATATATTTATATATTTATATATTTATATATTTATATATTTATATATTTATATATTTATATATTTATATATTTATATATTTATATATTTATATATTTATATATTTATATATTTATATATTTATATATTTATATATTTATATATTTATATATTTATATATTTATATATTTATATATTTATATATTTATATATTTATATATTTATATATTTATATATTTATATATTTATATATTTATATATTTATATATTTATATATTTATATATTTATATATTTATATATTTATATATTTATATATTTATATATTTATATATTTATATATTTATATATTTATATATTTATATATTTATATATTTATATATTTATATATTTATATATTTATATATTTATATATTTATATATTTATATATTTATATATTTATATATTTATATATTTATATATTTATATATTTATATATTTATATATTTATATATTTATATATTTATATATTTATATATTTATATATTTATATATTTATATATTTATATATTTATATATTTATATATTTATATATTTATATATTTATATATTTATATATTTATATATTTATATATTTATATATTTATATATTTATATATTTATATATTTATATATTTATATATTTATATATTTATATATTTATATATTTATATATTTATATATTTATATATTTATATATTTATATATTTATATATTTATATATTTATATATTTATATATTTATATTTTTATATATTTATATATTTATATATTTATATATTTATATATTTATATATTTATATATTTATATATTTATATATTTATATATTTATATATTTATATATTTATATATTTATACAAATAAAAATCCAAAGGCGTCAAATCACAACTCCTTGCCGGCCAATTCACGTCACCATTTCGACTGATAATGCAGCCATAAAATTATTGACGCAGTTTCATTATTGTAACGCCCGATGTGTGGCATGGCGCACCATCTTGCTGGAACCAAAGGTCGCTCAAACCAATATCTTTAAGAAATGACCACAAAAAAGATTTTAACATGCCACGGTTGATTAGTTGATTCCGTTGTTCTCGGCCTCGGTTGATTCCGTTGGCTCCGATAGATCAGTATTAGGTACACTTTTCCTTTTTCATTAAATATTTAAAGTTATAAAAGAAATTTTCTTTTAATTTCAATTTTCCTTTCTCTAAAGTAATCTTAAATAAATTGTCAATTTAGGAAACCCGCAAACATTGCAAAAAGTGTAAGTTCTATATTTAATATCAAACATGGATTTGTCGCGGCATATGTCAGTATTATAGCCGTTTACCTTATATTAACTTTGTTTACACTTTGTATAGAGGAATTTGCTGTTGAAGCAATTTTTTGCTCGAGCACTTTTTGTTGTGTTATTGGGCAATTCGATATTTGGCCGATTTTTAGGCCAGCAATTTACAAGGAACTATTTTATTTAATCAATTTTAATTATATTTTTTAATGTTTACTTGACGGTAGTCAAATTCGATCAACATACGGTTTTAATACCTCAAAGGCTGGTCTCAAAGGCTGAGTGTGTGCAGTTGATTTGAACTAAACTCCAGCCCTTCTATGGGGATTTCAAATATACTATTTACCTTTGTCAACTTATTTATAAATTTGACCTATATATTGCATTGTTGGTCACTTGTCCTTCAGAAGTAGTGTTGATCAAACCAGAATTATAGTTTATTACTTTTATTTTTGGAATCAATCGTTTCAAATTAAAAAACCGCATGCGGATTGTTGAATCTGTTAAATCAATTTAACACTGAAATTGTTTGTAAGGTATGTCACGGGATTGCAAATTCTGTATTCGAACCAGAAAATAAAACTATTGCTTACCTTTTTAACCGTATTTTGAATCATACCTATATGCACAACATTAGTTAATATTTTCATATCATTTAATTGCCTCTTTTAGATACGATTTGAACATATAAATAAAAAAAATTATTATAAGTCAATCGAAAATGAAAATATTAAGTATACCAATTAAGCAGTCAAAAATTAATCCTCTTGCTCAACAAAAATATCATAAATATTGTATCAAAATTCGGTAAAATATATATATATATATATATATATATATATATATATATATATATATATATATATATATATATCAATCATAATTAATTGGCCCATCAAACGACGAAATTAAATACAAAATAAATATTTGGTCTGAAATATTTGGTCTGTTGATCAGTATAATAAATCAAATGTTCGAACAACCCAACAACAAACGATATCGTAATTATATTAATTCAAATATTAGATTAAAAATGTTGATAGCTAGCTATAGCTCTCTTTAAGCTCTAATTAACTGATTTTATTTTTGATTCTTATATATATATGTCGATTGCAGCTATTTAAAACCTTTAAATTAAGTAACATGTATGACATTTATGACACCTACGGTTTCAAGGACCTGCGTTAGGCATGACATATTTATCGTAGTTGGACCACTTTTACCGTTGTATATATATATATATATATATATATATATATATATATATATATATATATATATATATATATATATATATATATATATATATATATATATAATTCCCCTAATAATTAAAGGTTTACTTATTTGGTGATAGTGATAGTACACAAGTAAATACATATGGTAAATATTCGGATAACCAATTATGATTATTTGTAACTCTACGAGTGTTTACATATTACTGTTTTTGTTGCATATTACACAGTATATGAGTTGTACTTAAAGTGGCATATGTTACAAGAACATTGAACTGTATGCAAAAATATGCCACCCTGAATAAACAAGCTAACAAAGGTATATAGTGTTATATGACACTGCTTAGAATATATGTATAAGAAACAAGATGTTTTACATACATATATGTATTAGAAAAAAAATAACTGAGAGACATTTTTATGTATAGTATAAGGGTTCGGTGGCAATTATTCACTATAATAATTACATAGTTTTACGATAAAGATTGTGAATGACAATATCTTTACTAAAAATAGCACTGAAGCTATTTCAACAGGGGATTCAAAAGATGAAAAATCGCCATACTGGTTTGAATCAATGTCTTACCTGATTCTTTTACCTAAAAACGAGAGGATGTATGATGAGTTAAACTTTATGATTCTATTTAAAATAGCGTCGGGTTATTTTTTATTTATTTTATTTATTGAAACTAGTGTTTTCAGACTAACCATTAATTTACATCTGAATTCTTAAAAACTAAACTATAATGAGGTCACTGTTGATCCAGCGATGCTCCAATGCCTGTTCGTTAATAGGTAGCTGCTCACATACTGATAAGCTCGAAGGGTTTGGTTCTCTTTAGTTTAATTGTACAATATTACAAAGTTTCGATGGCTCTCTTGATTTAATAAAAATAAGTTACACCAGGTATATGTCGCTGTTTCAAAAATCCCCAGGTATAAAAAATAGATTTTAAACAACAACACTTTTATCAATAACGTTACAATTATATAAATTAATAACAATAAAAATGATAATTTATTTTAGCCTTGACGTTTAGATGCTACTGTTCAGTTTAACAATTTCCTTACTAATGCACAAATTATAATATATATATACATACAAAGCTGTTTATTTTAGACCATTTATAAATTATACTATATAAACTTATTATTAGCGATAGATGTCATTTGTCATCATTTGGTGGATCAATTTAGTACTGCAAGGTCAACTGATCATAAAGATGTATATGGCTATTATAATTTATACTTATTAAACAGAACATCCCGCCACCCCTGAACCATTTTGATTCAGCTCACTTAACTCAACAATCCCCCTCTTCACTGATCGGCAACTTGCATACCTAAGTCACTGGTCGTTGAAACACTGTACTCGATTTCGAAACCCTTACAGTGACAACACGGACCACACTATCTAGTCCTGGATGAACGTTTATTATTCGGGCCAGTGGCCAATAGCAAGAAGACGTCTTGTCATCAATTAGAAGCACTACATCTCCGATTTGTAAGTTTTCTGATTTTTTGTACCATTTGGTTTGCCTTTGAAGTGTTGTTAAGTAATCCTTATGCCATCTTTACCAGAAATGTTGGTACACTTGATTAACCATCTTCCAGCGCGAGCAGTTTGAATTTGCGACAGCAATACTTTCAATTTCTGGGACGTCTGTTATAGCGCGACCAATTACAAAATGTGCTGGTGTTATTGGATCGATGTCTTCATTAGACTCAACATACAGCGGACGTGAGTTGATTGCTGCTTCCATCCTCGTTATAAGAGTAATGAGCTCTTCTAGTGACAATATTCGTCCAGATGTAACTTTCTTCATATTCGATTTTAGAAGTTTAACTGCGGACTCCCAAATTCCCCCCATGTGAGGAGCTGCTGGTGGAATAAAATGCCATTTAATTTCCCACCTTAAAAGATATGAATGAATGTGATCAGTATTAGTTTTTATAAATTCATAAAATCCTTTCAATTGATTATTAGCCCCAATAAAATTTGAGCCGCTGTCACTATAAATGTTTCGACAAAGCCCGCGTCCTGAAATAAATCGCTGTAGGGCGGCTATAAATGCCGATGTTGACATACTTGTTGCTACTTCAGCATGCACAGCCTTTGTGGCTAAGCAGATAAACAAGCATACATAAACTTTAATAGTTGGTTGACCCCATCGATTGACAATTCGAGCTTCAAATGGTCCGCAATAATCGATTCCGGTATTAGCAAAAGCGTGAGTATACTGCACTCTGCATGGTGGTAGATCTCCCATTAACTGACTTTCACGCTGAGAATTTACTCGAAAACATTTGATACATTTGTGTATTATCAACCGGACAATATTCTTGCATCTCAAAATCCAGTATTTGCGGCGAAGGAGCGATAAACAGTGTCCAACTCCGGCATGATAATGTAAAATATGATAATCTCGCACTAGTGGCTACAAATTAATGAATTGTATGGTAATAGTATTGGATGTTTCGTGTTGAAATTATAATTGGAGTTAGCTAATCTGCCACCCACTCGAATTAATTTATCAGTATGAATAAATGGACTAAGCGTTTTAATTAAGCTTTGATTTGACACCGATTTTCCCGCTGTTAATGCCTTGTGCTCTTTAGAAAAGTGCTGCTGTTGCTCGTATTGACAGATTCGATGGGA
This sequence comes from Tipula confusa, assembly GCA_963556175.1. Taxonomy (NCBI): domain Eukaryota; kingdom Metazoa; phylum Arthropoda; class Insecta; order Diptera; family Tipulidae; genus Tipula; species Tipula confusa. Next base: position 12,793,630 of record OY744478.1, on the reverse strand, counting down.
TGCAGCATTAATTTCTTCTGGTGGCGGTCTTAGCATTTTATTAATTTGAATACGCGTATAATGTTTATTATTATTTTTAGTTTTAAATTTGTTTTTTTAGATATTCCGAACATTTGTTGATTAAAACTAAATTGTAACACATTCGATAAAAACGAGTATCTCAAAATGAACTGCTCAAAAAAAATCGTTTTTGATCGATAGATATGAATTTACATGTTCTCGTTCTTCATAATTAATAAGATCATTTGACGGCTCTATAGCATTGTCAGGCCAAGCTGATTTATCTTTACATAGCCAGTTCGGACCAGACTACCATAATTTGTGATTCAATAATTCTTCAATGGTTAACCCACGTGTAGCGCAATCGGCAGGATTTTCCGCTGACCGTATGTGTTGCCAATGTTTCCTATTGTAATGGGATAATATGTATGATGTTCTATTGGCAACAAACGTTTTCCAACGTTTCGGTAAGGATGACAACCAATCAAGAACTAGTTTAGAATCTGTCCACAACGTAATATCTTGTATTTCAATTGTTGTTGTTTTTTGAACAAATGTCATAAGTTGAGCCGTCTGGAGTTCAAGTCGCGCCAATGTGATTTGTTCGATTGGTGCTACCTTGGTTTTAGCTATTAGTATAGTAGATTTTCGCTCGGCCTTATCTCCGGAAATAGCATAAATGACGGCAGAATACGCTAGTTCACTAGCATCACAGAAACCAAACAACTTAACTTGTCTTGTGGTATTTATCCATCGGGGAATTTTGATTATATTTATTTTTGATAAATCTTGTCTTATTTCTAGCCATTCGCGTTTGATGGGTTCTGGTAGGAGATCGTCCCATGTAACTGGTTCCAACCAAAGTTTTTGAAATAAAATTTTAATCTTGATGACGACTGGTGATACCCAGCCTAAAGGGTCAAACATTTTGCTGGCATCAGAAAGTAGTCCACGTTTAGTTAAACAAGGAGAACCTTGTAATTCACATTTAAATGAAAACTCGTCCTGGTATGAGTTCCAAATTAAGCCAAGTACGTTTGATATATCTCTCTCATTTGAAAACTCCTTTTGATTATTAGTTTCATTTATTCCACTTGTTTGCGCCACTACATTTAGATTATTTGACCTTACTTTTCGTAAATTTAATCCAAACTGCTTTAGTGTTGATAACAATACATCCCTTGTATCGATTAATTCAGCAATTGTATTGGATCCACACATTAAATCATCAACATAGATATCTTTGGACAATATGTTTGATATATGTGGATGTTTTGATGCACATCGATTGGCTACGTCTTTAATACATCTGGTTGATGAAAATGAAGCAGGAGCCGTGCCATACGTAACTGTGCACAATTGATATGCTTGTATTGATGCATCAGGAGTCGTTCGCCAGATATTTGACATCATCATCATGAACCCAAACCATTCTGTACATTTTTTCAATGTCTCCGCTTAAAACATACTTGTGCTGTCTAAATCTTAATATAATTTCAACTAATGTTGATTGAATTGAAGGTCCAGTTTTTTCAATATTTTAAGGAACCTTTTCAACTTCCCAAAACTTTCTTAATGTATAATCAACCTCCAATCACATTTAAACTAACCGCAGTTATAAAGGTTGCATCAACATTTAACTTGCCCACTGGGATCCACCCAAATTTTGTATTGTATGCAACAATTTGCTCATCTTGAATTTTACCATCACTCAATATATCAAAGAATATATTCGACCCAAGTAACATATCTACTTCACCACCATTTATCTAATTAGGATCTGCCATTTTTAATGATTCGAAATTTTACAAGTTTTTTTCATTTAGCAAAGGCCTTGCTTGTATAGTTGCTATATGTATGGTACTATATAGGCGTTCACATCGGACCTGTATGTTTGATCCTCATATGAGATGCTTACTTTGACCATACCCTTAGTTTTACCAACATAATTAGAACCTACTTGCATATTTTGCTAGCCCAAGAACTTAAAAGATACTCTCGGAAATGAAACTAACTTCTGAAGCTGAGTCTAACAATGCTCTGAAAGGCATGACTATTCCCTTTGAGTTTTGAATCACGGTAGGTAAATACAGATATTGTTGGATCTAGTGCAATGCATATTGGACACAATTTCGTAAGTCGAAGGGTCTTCCTTCATGTTAATACTTTTGATCTTGGTTATTTCTTCTTCATGGAGAAGGGTGTGGTACTTGCGATAACATTTTTGACACCTTCCTCTAAAACGACAATTATAAACATTGTGCCTAGCATTTAAGCAATTATAACAACGTTGATTTTGAGCAATAAACTTTCGTCGTTCAGTTGGAGACGATACATTTTAAATTGTTTACACTCATACAACTTATGATTATCAATTTTGCATAGTTCACATTTCTGGATTGCTGTGGTGGCAAATGTTTTTAGATTTCGATGTGTCTTTGATTGTGTTGACTTGACTGACATTCCATAATTTTCTAATGCATCAACTCGATTTGACAAAAATTCTAATAATCTTTCAAAACTTGGAACTTCCTCATTTGATGAGAACTCAGCCCAGTCACTTTTTGTGTCGTTATCCAAGTTTTTGAGTGCCAAATAAACAAGCCATGGATCACATTCCTCTGCCTCTGCACCCACGCACTTCAGCTCTCTAATGGCCTCATCATACACATCATGCAGTTTGCGAAGGTTGTTGGAGTTTGGTTGTTGTACTGATGATTGCTCTATAAATTTGCTAATAAATGAATTTATAATGTAACGCTTTCGATCGTATCTTTTGCGTACTTTGTCCCAAGGCCTCAATATAATTTGCGGATGTTATGGTCATATGTTTTACCAAATTTGAAACTTCTTCTGTTAAATAGCTTTTCAAGTATCTAAATTTCTGGACATCCGAAAGTCTAGCGCATTCATGGATTTGTTGTGTAAATAATTCATGAAATGCTTGCCAATCAACATAATTACCTGAAAATTTTGGTATTTCAAGCTTTGGAAGTCGTATTTCTGTTGCGTTACGCGCTTCACATATCATTCCAATGTTATGTGCTGTTGTATCAGTAAATGACTGAGAGCCCGAAGTTTCATTATTTTCTGGTGATTTTACCTTTGATTTGATTTCACTGAAGTCGTTCATTGCAGCGTAATACAGTTCTTCAACTTCAAGGTAACTTAAAGGTTCATTGCTATTAACTTTCAATAATTGAATTTCGTTATCAAAATATTGAGATAATAATCCTTCCACGCGTCTCATACGAACATTGACCTTTTCTAGATTTTTCTCACCCGGTGTTATGCATTCACTTGCATAATCTCTGATTTTTTGAATTGATCCTCGTAATAACTTCAATTTTATTTTGAATATTTTGGTTTCAGCATCGGCCATATTTATTTTCAGTTTCACACACTTTCAATCCGTAATGACTAATCGGATTTTAATTGGCAATGCAATTTTATTTTATATATTTATTTGAAATTAAAGTTAAATAACTTTAATATAATAATTATGATTACGAGATATGAAACGATTACAATAATATGCGAATACTACTACTACAATGGATTAATAGCTAAACCAAATTTTTTGAAGATGGCGAATTATTGCACCTCAGTTATACGAACGAAACCACATGGTTAGACAAGACAAAACAATATAGAATAAATACTTCTCGCTTTAACGGTTAAACTGAACTCCCTTTGTTGTGTTCTATTAGAATGTGCCCGATTCCTGTTGTGTAGAATATGGACGCTCCAAATGTGTATCGGGTTGGAGAATCCGGCTCGAAGGACCAATGTTGGCTCTCTTGATTTAATAAAAATAAGTTACACCAGGTATATGTTGCTGTTTCAAAAATCCCCAGGTATAAAAAATAGATTTTAAACAACAACACTTTTATCAATAACGTTACAATTATATAAATTAATAACAATAAAAATGATAATTTATTTTAGCCTTGACGTTTAGATGCTACTGTTCAGTTTAACAATTTCCTTACTAATGCACAAATTATAATATATATATACATACAAAGCTGTTTATTTTAGACCATTTATAAATTATACTATATAAACTTATTATTAGCGATAGATGTCATTTGTCATCATTTGGTGGATCAATTTAGTACTGCAAGGTCAACTGATCATAAAGATGTATATGGCTATTATAATTTATACTTATTAAACAGAACTCTTCTAACCAAGTGTTCATTATCCAGTAGCCGAGGGGCTTCCTCATTAACATGTTGCAATAGCCTCGATTCATGCTTCGTTGCATATCTTTTTATTTCGTGTTTTACATCCGGTATCCCGAAATCTCGATGCAAACTCTTATTACGAATGTACCAGGGTGCATTGACTATACTCCGAAGTACGTTATTCTGGAAGTTTTGTATAGGTTTGACGTTAGCATTTTTAGTACAGCCCCAAACTTGAATACCATATAGCCAGACCGGTTTTAAGATTTGATTGTAAATCAATATTTTGTTGTCTGTGCTTAATTTTGACCTTCGTTCAATTAGCCAGTACAATTGTCTATATTTAAGATCAAGCTCCTTTCTTTTCTTCTTCACATGCTCTTTCCATTTGAGCTTAACGTCCAGTGTCATACCCAAGTATTTGGCGGAGTTCCCGTATGGCACCATGTTTGATTTTCCATCGCTTGGTCCACTGATGGATTTCTCCACTTGCATATTAAAGTTTATTCGCCGCCTCTTCGACAGTTTTCGCTGTTGCTAGTATAGCGGTGTCGTCAGCAAACGTTGCTATGCTTACATGATCGGACTGTGGTATATCACTTGTATAAAGTAGATATAGTAGTGGACCCAGAACACTGCCTTGTAGGACTCCTGCCCATACCTCTCTCAGTTCAGAATACTCATCTTCTTGTTTTACTCTGAACAGTCTTTCAGATAAGTACGACTCCAGAAGGTCAACATATGGTCCCGGAAGCATAACTTTTAGTTTATGTATTAATCCCTCATGCTGCTGCCACGTCCAGAAATAAGGTAGAACAAATTTGTTTATCTTCTAACGCCTTTTCTATAATGTCTGTAATTCTGTGAACCTGGTCAATTGTTGAATGTTTACATCTTAATCCAAATTGGTGATCCGGTATTAGGTTTCTACTTTCTATTATTGGTGTCATTCTTCTCAGAAGAATACTCTCCATTCGCTTTGTGATGATAGGAAGCACGGATATCGGACGATATGATTGAGCTTCATTTGGCGGTTTACCTGGTTTCGGTAGCATAATAACTTCTGCAACTTTCCAGACGGAAGGAACATGCCGTAATCTAATAACAGCATTAAACAAATGGGTTAGTTGAACAATAGCTCTCTTTGGTAGTTGCTTTAGAACTTCTCCTGTTAAAAGATCATATCCAGGAGCCTTTTCAGTCTTGAGATTGAATTTTATTTCCCTATTAACTTCTTTCTGGGTTATTAGAGGGATTCTGCCCCCATAGTCGTTGCTTCCATTTTCGGTTATAGTATCTGATTCGGTCTCATTCGGTTGGCAAACACTTCAGCTTTTGATTTGTTATCCCTGGCCCACGAGCCATCACTTCGCTTAATAGGAGTGATCTGCATAATTAGGGTTTTCATTCTTTTTGTTGCCTTCCATAATGAGTAGTCTGTATTTTCATCAGCCGTCAACTTTCCAAGAAACAAAGAAAACGATTTTTCATTTAACTTCTGAATTTCTCGCTTAAGCTGCTGTGATTTGTTATTTAGGATCGTCTTGTCAGATGGACTCCTCGTTTGTTGCCATTTTTTCCTAACTTTCCTTTTTTCTAAGACCAGGTTCCTAATTTCTCTTGGGTAGCTTTTACCAGTAGTTTTGGATGCTGTTTCTTTAGTGTTATTCCACGTGGCTAATTGGATGATATTTGTGAAGTTTTCAACCTTTTCCTCTAGCTCCGTTAACGTTTTTAATCGTGTTTGTATGTTAATATTGCTTTCTAATTCAGATCTGAAGCTAATCCAGTCAGTTGTTTTATTGACAAGAGTTGGTCTTGTTTCCTTTCTAATTATCTTATCGCTTATGGTAAGTATCACTGCAGAATGATCAGAGACCTTATCTGAATTATCCTCTACTTCAATAGAATTTGATGAATATAAATCTACCATTGAAATGTTGTAGGATATTCAAGTAGTTTGATTTCTTCAGGTTGTATCTAGGTGGAAAATATACCGCTCCTATCTGAAGGCGTTGCTTGGTACATGTAATTTCTACTACGGTAAGCTGGCAGGAGATTGATAATGCTGGCATTCATGGTGTTTAATATAGTTTTTTATTATAACAGCGGTTCCACCTCTTGCTTGGTTACCCGGATGAATTGTTTCGTAAAGTTGGTCACCCTAAATTTTTAAGTAAGATTGTCTTGTTGAGTAGGTCTCAGATATCAGACACACATCGATATTTTGCATTTTTAAAAAGGCTTCAAGTTCATGTTTTTTATTTTTAATACCGTTAGCATTCCATGAAGAAATTCTCAATTTTTCTTGATACATCATTTTGGGAGAAATAATTAGAATAATAAAGCAGAATTGCCCTGCTCCAATCTTTGTAGCCTTTCAGAAAGGTTGCTTATGGCATTCGAAACATTCTGCATCATTTCCATCAGAGTAGTCGAATGTGTAGGGTTCAACACTGGTCCTGAGCTGACCTTTCCTGTCGCAGCCACCTGTGCATAAGATATACCACCTCTGACATGATGACTAAAGGATTCTGTTGGTTGACTCTTTTGTAAACTCATTGGTTTATTTTGATTATTTCTTTTTTTTTTTGGAGATTTTTCTTGCGGAATTGTACGATTACTTCTAACCGCCTCAATCTTTACTCCCATATGGCATATATGTTTTATTTCGTAAATTTTTCTTATATCTTCTTTGTTATCGAAGGTTAGCATGAATAATGGAAGAGGAATTCTTATTTCTTCATCCCCTTTCTTAGACCTTTTAATTTTATTGACGGAATCAAAGATTTTAAAACCCCTTTCGCACAGTTCAATTTTAATGTCTTCTGGGTTGCATGATTGGTGTAAATTTCTAACCATAACCCTTATCGGTCGCGTATGCTTATTTTCATATGAATGCCACTGATGCTGCGAACCGTTTAAATATTCTGTTCTATAATCTGTCTCGGTGTCTACATTTATTTTCAGTTGATTGTTGTTCAACATTCTAGCTTGAAAATTGATGCTGTTATTCTGTAATGACTGGTTAATGACTAAATAGCTTGCCACATTGCTAAGTATTACGGGGGGAGGATTTTGTTTGCTTTTTTTTAGGTTCTTTAGCTTTTTGAAAAGTTGTATGCTTTCCTGGTGTGTTATTTTTTTCAGGCTGGGATTTTGTTTTTGGATTTAGATGGTTATCCGTTTTGTCTGATGCAGTGTACCTGCTTGATTACCTTTTTCTGATTACCTTTTTCTTCGCTCGAATCAGGTCTAGTATATATCCGAACTCTGTCTTAAAACATTTGGAAACGAGTTATCGATTCCGGAGCATAAGAGTTGTTCTGCTAATGTATTTCCAAAATTTTAATCCACGTGCGAGGCACAATAAAATGGATGGACCTTGTTTCGTTCGCAAATAATTTTAATCACTTTTCACTTTCCGATGGTTGGTATGCTGTTGATTGAACTAAATCACGAAACTGAATGAACGAGTTGTAATCGCCTATACATTTCATACAAAATACATATTCATATATAGATAACAGGGAAATATATATGAAACCCAGGGAAATCCAATTAATCAACATTTAGGACATTTATCACACTGTTAGAAAAAAGTGTAAGTTTCGATGACCCGGTCGAGTTTCCATCGAAGTGGTGGTTGATTTTCGTCGACGAGAACCACAAGGTCACCGACAGTGATATTTCTTGATGGTTTTGGTCAATTTGTGTTTCTGCTGAAGGAATCGCAAATATTCAGTTGACCACCTTTTCCAAAATATCCGATGGTAATATTCTAGTTGCGTTCAGGTATCGAGGGGTGTTCGTTCACTTAGCTCCGGCATCGGTACTGCATTGAGGGGTCGCCCAATTAAAAAATGTCCAGAAGTCAGACAAAATCATCAATGCTATTCGTGAGTGGCCGAGAATTGAGAATTGCCTCTACTGGTTTAACCAAAGTTAGCAAAGTTGAAATGTTTGCCAGTATGCATGTAGATTTTGGGCAAGTACTTGATCCCAGTCCAGCTGTAAGTTCCATAGTGACTAAATTAGCAATTTTCCCAATATGACTACCAGTGCCAATAGACCAAGAGGGTCGTAAATTCGCGCAATTTCAGGTTGATTCTTCGTTAAAGTTGACAGCAAATGTAAATTTATCAAAGGTTGAATGCCAATAAATCCCTAATGTTTTGATTACAACATTTTCGTCAATCTTCAGCAACGTTTCTGTGAATTCCGGTGGGATGTCGTTTATAATTTCAGGGATGTTGGCGCACCACTTTCTAAGTTCCGTGCCTGCCGATTGCAATATCTTTGAAATTCTTCAACTCGGTAGCGGAATCGACGGAAGTCGTACCAGTTAGTATATCGTCGGCATACATATCATTGTCAATTGCGTCGGCGGTTACAGCGAATAATTTTTTGTGGTCTATAGCTAATTCCTTCAAACATCTTGTGGCAAGATACGGCGCGAAAGCCGTACCATATGTCACAGTTTTCAGCTTCAAAGTTGACAGTGGATCGGCAGGAGAATCTCGCCACATGATTAGTTGAAACTTCTGATCATTTTCATGCACTAAAATTGGCCGATACATCTTGGCAATATCGGCGCTAAACACGTATGCGTATGTGTTCGAAAACGAATCAATATTGAAAATACATCGTTTTGAACTACTGGTCCCACCATCATTATTGTATTCAATGACTTTCCGGTCGAGGTTTTAGCGAACCCATCGAAAACTACCCGTAATTTTGTTGAAGAGCTTTCGCCTTACGCAATGATGTGGGAGGTAAAAATTCGGTGATGTGATGGATTTTCAGCAATAAACTTTATAGCTGGATAATAGTTCTTCTGACTTGTGTAAGCGTTTTTCTAGATTGTAAAATCGGCTTGTAGCCAAAAATTTGGAATCGCCCAAACTCGCCGGATCTAATGAAAATGGAAGTTTAACAATAAATCTTCCATCACTGTCACGCGTAGTGAATGTAGTGAAATGATTTTCACATTCGATTTCTTCGGGTGACAGCGATCTATTAGAATCAGGGAGATTTCCGATGGTCCAAAATTTCTCTATTTGCCCGCTCAACTGGGTCGAATTATCGACATCCACATGACAAGTGTGGTTAGATTGAGAGTGAGACGATAATTTTCCGGGTAAACCACCCACCCTAGTACGGTATTCTGCAGCATAGGCAGATGATCAGCTAACTTGATTTGTCCCACTGACAGTAGTTCCTGATAAATCTCCGCACTTAACAACAAGTCAATATGTTGGAGTTTAAAAAATTCAGGATCGGCTAGCTTGATATTCGATGGTATTGCCCAAGATTTGATGTTGTGAATTGATGTGTTTGGTTGATAGCTGGTTATTTTTGGTAACACTTGGACATTCAACGTGGTGGAAAAGTTAGTCGTGGTCGATCTTAAAGTTATGGTTAAGCATCTAGAACATGCGACAGTTTTGGATCCAATGCCATGAATTTGTGTGGTGCTATTGCGATGTGGTATCTTTAATAAAATATAAAATATCTAGGGCTAAACATAAATTGTCGGTTAGATTGGAAATGCCATACATCTGAATTAAAAGGATCACTTTACTCAAGTATACGGAAAATGTACCTTTTGCGTTAATATTGTTCGTTTGAAGTTCTTTTTCTCTTTTGCGTATCTGTTGTTGGGGTGTACATATTTTGAAACCTTTAAACCACTAGTTATTGCTCAAAAGCATGTTATCCGTGTAATGCATTTTAAGGATAGATGTAGCTCTACTTGGCCATTGTTTAAAAAAAGCTACATTTTACCATTAAAGCACTTGTATGTTTTTAAAGTACTAAATAAATATTTCAAAATTACTATCAACACAACCGAATTCAGACCAGCTCAGACAATCAGGAGTGAGACATTGTGATCATTGCTGCACTAGTACTCATCCAGTCTACCGGTGTCATCAGATTCTCAAGCTATCTACTCACGATCGCATAAATTGTGTCAGAGCATTAAATTTATGTTTAAATTGCTTCAGTCCATACCACAAACAATACCAGTGTACAGGTGGTAATTGTAAACGTTGCAATAAACACCACAGTACATTACTAAATCTAGTAAATCAAGATGGGCAGTCTACCACAAGCAGTTATCAGCTAACAGTCATCAACAATGGTCAAGCCAATACTGAAATGATCAGGACCAAGGAAAATTCATTAAATCTTGACACGAAAATATTATTAACACGTAAAAGCAATGGTTTACCACCACAAGCTTCAATAAATGGAGATTCAGTACTACAAAATCAAGCTACGTTCCATCAATCTCACGGAACTCATCGAACAAACAGTCAGGTCTGATTGTCAACTGCATAACAGTGAACTGCACAAAATGCAGTGGTGTTCGCATTTGATTCAAGTGGAGCAGTTCATCCTTGTCGATTATTACTTGATTGTGGCGCACAATCTAATTTCATAACAGCCTACATGTGTCAACTGCTCGTCTCAAGCTACACAAAAAATCAATTTCAATAAGTGGAGTCAATCAATGTACATCCAAGGTTCAACAAAGTGTGAATGTTAGAATTCAATCTAGATTCTAGATAATGACATCAGTGGTTGGAACATTCCGGATACAATCAAGTTGGCGGATTCATCATTTTACATACTTAGTAAAATTGATATGCTTCTCGGTTCAGAGATGTTCTTTCAACTGTTAAGTGTTGGACAAATCAAACTATCCAACGATAGTCACATTTTTCAAAAAACTATTTTCGGTTGGATAGTGGCCGGGAAAATCACTGATTTATCAATCAATAATAGTCATGTTACTACTTGCAATACATAGATTAGTTCTGACAACACTTACCAACTAAATCAACAAATCGAAAAATTTTGGAAATTAGAAGAAGTTCCAGAAATTAAACATTTAACGGCCAACGAACAAAGGTGTGAGAAACATTTTCTAGATAATTTTAAACGTGACTCGAGTGGGCGATTTATTGTAAAACTTCCATTCAAGGAAGATAATGTTGAATTGAGTGATTCATTTAATGGTGCACTTAGACGGTTCCACCACTTGGGGAACAAATTAGAAAGAAATGCAGCGTTGAAATCAATGTATCATGAATTCATTCATGAATATTTGACATTATGTCACATGGTAGTGACATATGGGACTACTTCAGCACCATACCTGGCACCTAGGTGCTTGCAACAACTAGCCAACGACGAACATGGACGCTTTCCAATGACATATACTGCAGTCATCAATGATTGTTATGTGGATGACATCCTGACTGGCTCGGAATCATTACGCACTGCGATGCAGCTCCAAGCACAACTTTGTTAAATGCTACAAGGTGGTGGATTCCAGCTCCGAAAATGGTACACCAATTCATCTGAATTGTTACAGTTGATCCCTGAAGATATCAGAGGACAAAACGCAGTAATTACGTTTAACCAAGACGAAACCATAAAAACTCTTGGCATATTCTGGAGTCCAAATCAAGACACTTTTTCATATAAGGTGATTAAACCTATTAACAATCGCCATATAACAAAAAGAAGTATTCTTTCAGACGTTGCTTCTATCTATGATCTACTTGGCCTCATAGCGCCGGTAATTGTAGTAGCTAAAACAATTATACAAGTATTGTGGCAAATTTGTTTAGGTTGGGACGAGTCGTTGCCAACACATTTACAAACAAAATGGTTACATTTTTGACAACAATTAGATCGATTGAACACGTTGCAAATTAACAGGAATATCGTGTGAGAATTTCATCACAATCTATACGAGAAACCAAAACATCGCGAATAAAGATGTGCTATAAAGAAAATACTGCTGCTGTAAAGGTGAATGAATTCGGAAAAAAGAAAGTACTTTACATTTACCAAAATTCAATAACAGTTTTTGTGATTAATCGACCAATTACAGAATTTATTCAAATCACTTTGCAATTTTAAACAATCTGATCCATTAGCAATGGGGCTAAACATTTTTAAATCATCAGCGTAAAAAAGACATTGAGCAAATTCAAACTCCTCAATGAGGCCATTAATGAATAAGGCAAATAATATAGTGGACCAATGTGGCTGCCTTGTGGAACACCAGAGGTAACACGAAATAAACGAGAACAGAAGAATCAGAAATATTCACAACGATCGGAAAGGTAAGAATGCAACCACCATAATAGGGATAAACTCACAATTAATTTTATCGAGCTTATCGATAAGAATTGAATGATCAATTTTATCAAAAGGCTTTGAAAAGTCTATGTGTAAATAACATCAACTTGTTGCTAATTATCTAATAATATAAAATCCGTGCTGAGATGGAGAAATAAACGTCGTCACGTGAAAATATAAAAATTTCTGTACCAACGCTTCGAAAAGTTTTGGAATTGCAGAAAGAATTGCTATTCCGCGATATTTTCCCAGGGATCAGGGAAAATTCCAGACCGGATGCTTTCATTAAAAATTAAGGTCAAAGAAGGAGCTAAGGTCTCAGCACAATGCTTGATTAGGATAGGTGGAAAACCATCATGACCAGCTCCCTTACTAATATTAAGTTGCAATAAACCATCATAAACTTCTGCTTCGGTAAAATTAAAATCATTTTTAAAATAAGAAACTAGAGTTGAGATATTTGATGTGAAGAAGTTTCATAAACGGAAAGAAAATAATCGGCAAAGAGATTGCAGATATCTGAGAACTAACTAGCAGAAGAGCTCTAAATGTCATATGTGTGGGGAAACCCTGCTACTTTCCTATTACCATTTATGAAATTCCAGAACCTTTTTGTATTTGAACTTAATTCTATCTGCAAAATATAATTATTATACAGCAACCAATTTAAAATTTTAAACTCCTTTCGAGCTACAACAAAACTAGAATGAAAATCCGCACCGTGAAGTCTATATAGAAAATGATATTTGTTACGGCGTTTTTCGAGACGCAATAATTCTTTGTTGTACCATACGGTTCGCGGTATCGCGGTTTGTTTTTAATTAATGGAACGTACCTTTCAACACCAGTCTTGAGTAGTTCGTTGAAAATTGTCTTGAATAGACACCAGTTCAACACCAGTCTTGAGTAGTTCTTCTTCCGAGAAAACTCCAGTCAGAATTAATAAGAGATTCGTTTAAAGATACATATAGTCAGCATGCCTAAAATCAAAATGAATAGAATTATTAGATGAAAACTGGATAAAGCATTTTTCATAAATCTGCAATGTAGCGATACCAGCAAGGTAGTTCAGTACTGCCAATGCCTTGTAATCGGTTGAAGAAGACATGAAAACTCCATCAACAATTATGAACCAAGTAACATCGGGAATGTTAAAGTCTCCGATAACCATTAATTGTTCTCCAATGTGCATCAACGGTAAAACATTAAAAGTAATAAAATTAAAAATTTCAAGATAATAACACAGAGCATGATTACTAATCATACTCTGTGATAATAATCCAAAATTGTTCCATTGGGAATGTAAACAGCAACCATTAGAATAGATGTATTGGCAACCTTAATCCGTACAGCAATAACATCAAAAATTTGATGGCATGCAATAATTTAATTTTGAATCGAGGTCTTATCAGCAATCAACACACCTCCTTCCTTAAGGCTATTATATCAAAATCATGTCGATCTTTTCTATGGACCACATAGCCGAATGGAAAAAATTCTTCAGAATTAAAATTTCTGGTAAGCCTGGTAAGCCATGTTTTAGTGATAATAATCACATCATAATCATTGTCCAGAACACCAAACAAATATAATTTAGCTTTACCACGAATACTGGAGGCATTGTGGTAGTAAATGGAAGTGACAGCATTTTGTACAGAACTTTCTCAGCTTTGTAAACACACAAAAAATTAAAATTCGGCTGAGTTTAATATCACAGCCGGTATCCAAAGTTTTACATTTGAGACCACTGGATAAAAATTTCGGTTATAGATGGTTTAATACTAACACCAATCGGCCTAGTTTCAGTATTTAGAGCCTTTTCACGAAGTTGTTCATTAGTTTATCTCGTAAAAGTCTTTATCCCTTCGCAAACTTTTTTTAAAATTCGAATAATTCGCGAACTCGTTGGTAAAATACCACTAGATATGCATATGCATACATGGCCGTATATATGATCCAGGAACTCTAAAACGGAGAAAAAGCCACTAAAATGACATTGAAAACACCGTTTATATATGATTTCCAAAACCTATTCTGTAATATATCAAGAAAATTAATTTTCTCTTTATTTTTATACAACAAACATTACAAAGTAGTTTTGTTGGTACAAAAAGGCGTGGTACGTTTTTCCAGCGAACAGCATCAACTATACAAATCTCGTATTCACATTGCGCATATATAACTATACGCATATATTAAAATATTCAATGCTCCGCCTCTCTACACTCTAAAAACTATTGTCAAAATTTTTTACCTCAGATATAATCCAGAAAACAGTTTTGATTCGGTTTTTCCGTTATCCAATATAATTTATTGTAATTTTATAGCGTGAAAAGACAAAAAATTTTTTATATTGTTATTGATTTTTAAAGACATTTTGTCGGTGATAATATGTCAAGTATCTAGTTCATATTTATGTGTTGAAGTTTTCAACGTCAAGTGACTTTATTATACTCGTATAAAGTGTCAGTGCACAATGGAATTTCTAGTAAGTTTGCTTCACGATTAGAATTTAAAAGTCATAATTTTTTTGTAATTCCACAGATGAACGTGGTTTAAAGTGAAAATACTAAGAAGAGCTTATGTGTATATATATATATATATATATATATATATATATATATATATATATATATATATATATATATATATATATATATATATATATATATACATATATATATATATATATATATATATATATATATATATATATATATATATATATATATATATATTTTTTTTTATTTCATTTTCAGGTGCTCTATTATATAATTACAGTATTTTGCTTAAAAAAACCTAATATACAAGATATAAGTAAATAATTTATGTTGAGAATTCAATCCAATATAGTAAAATAAAACTTACTTATAATTAAAATACAGATTAATAACTTATTAAGTGAAAAAAAGATAGTTTTTTGAAAATTAAACGAGGGGATTCCAATATTTAACAGAATGAACAATTTTTGGAACCTCCGTCTAAATTAAAGTTGTGGTTAACATAGCGTTTGAGAGGGGTACATTAAGTTACTTTAACAACAAAATGTTTAACAACTAAAAATAAAAGTTAAAAATTAAAAAAAAATAAAAATATATATGCATATAACAAATATAATATTTGTTTTAAATTATTTTAGGACTTTTAAGAAAATTTCAGCATCATCTAAGTTAAGCAACCAAAGTTTTAATGACCTGAGAAATTCATTAGTAATTGTGAGGTAACTTATTTTAAATGGCAATTGGTTAAAAAATGTAGGTGCTGGTGTAACTTCAAGCAAGGTTTCGAGTGACTCTTTACGACCCGTTGTATAGTTACCATCGGATTTCAAAAGAAGCCAAATCTCGTTGGACTGGTCCTTACCTAGAACTTTATGGAGTCGAGCAGCTTTAGGTATATCATCGATATTACCTTCTAAGGCTGATAAAACATTTTCATTGCTGGAGCTGATTTCAGTAGTTTGAGTGGTGGAGGGGGGCTCACTCTTTAAAATTAGTCTAATGTGGCCGAAGCGGTAAGCCACATTCCCCTTGGACTCGCGCAGTGTCTTCATTGAAGTATCAACACACCTATGGCCATGACCAAATGGACGAGTGCTCCAGTTGTCATCCGTTGTAGAATCTTCCATGAATTTGCCGCGAGACCATTGTTCTGCGCGGCTATGGTGGCGATAATTTTCTCGCTCGACAAGCTAAGGCTTTGTGGAAAAACCCCTTTAACTATATTTGGCCGAGGGAAATCTTCCTCTTTCACCAAAATTATGCTTCGACCACATTTTGATCTTAGCCTGTCAAAATTATTCCTCATCTATTCCGCTGTGGAAAGATCGGAACAAATGAAGAAAAGCTATCCTGTTCTCCGAAAGGAACTAAGGAATTGAGGCTGATGGGTTGGACCTTGCGTCTCAATGATAAGGTCAATGACACACTCCTGTATGTTTACAATTTGCTCCTTACTAAAAGGGGTGCCACTGAGATCCGGTAAGATGCCTAGCCAAACACTGCCTGCTACTTGGTTGAAAGAGGCCTTGACCGGAGAAGGCCCACTTTTAGTTTTTTTTGCAGGTGGTTTGGAGGATTCCAAAGCAACCTCGAAAGACCTCTCGCGCTTACCACCAGACCTACTGTCTAGGGTAATTGCTACAGGTTTTAGAGGTGGTTTGACAGGGCGCTCGGACTTAGCAGCAGCTAGAGCTTCCCTGAGCCCCTTTTTAAAACGCATTCTTTCGAATGAGTTGAGCTTCACCCATTCACTGAAGTTGAGGGACATGTTCCCAATACCAACCCCAATGGTATTGAGATGCCCAATGTTTGTGAGATGACCCTATTATTGTCATCGTAAAAAATCTCCGTTGTAAGAGTAGTGGACTGATTCACTATTTCCCTTATCCCAGTATCAAGATATTCTTTGGAGGTGGCTCCAGCCTCTTTAAAAGCATCAATTTTGGCAAAATTGGCATCACACTCTATATTTATATTTAAAGGATTCATAAAAGTCCCACGAGTACCCAAGAAATGAAGGTCACCCACAGCAGAGATCGGTATACTGTGGGAAGTCAAGATTTAAACCGGAGGTCGCCTGGTATCCGGAGTTCACATACTAAAGACTAAGCTCCCCCTTAGCCACGCAGTTCTCGGCGAATGTTGTCCCACCAAAGCTTGGGGCAATTGAAATCCGCCATTGCACGGTTGTGTACGGTTACTTAGCTACATTCTAGGATACATTGCTCGGTTGTTGCCACGAGGAGGCGTAACTACACTAAGGAGAAGTCTTACGAGAATCGCGTATGCCTAGAAAGCTTTAATTCCTAAGACCAAACCCAAACAATCTTTCAAAAGCCATACTCAGTTAACTTTAAGGAGAAGACATAAAACTTCTACAAAAATATTTTTCCTTAAACTTCCTTAAACACTTTCACTTAAAACATGTAAGATGAATGACATTTTTTCTAGTCATGTTAATAGTTTTTTTTAATCTTTCCAATTTCATACAGTAAAAAGTCTAGATCTTTTTTTTAACTATATAGTTCGACAAATTAAGTGTCCCATAAATATTAAATATATAGTTATAACAGTAACTCTATATATACATTCAAAAAACTATACCATAAAATGTAAATTAAATATAGTTATCCTTGAATATATAACGTATTCTAAAAAAACAAAAAAGGATTAAATCCTTTTCATTTTCATTTCGAAGGTCACATACTGTTTTACTAACATTTTTTTTAACTGTTTTTGTAATCAAGGAATCTATTATGTTTCGTTTTATGTTTAACATTTTATCTATCTCAATTAATCAATTTACCGCCTATTTCCAGTAAAATGTTTAAGTGTTTTGATTGACTTTTGATATAAAATTAACACATCTTTTGATGTTTTCACTGCACGATTTAATTTTATTAATTTATAAACTGTTACTATCTTTAAATATCGAGACTTTTGACAAAATCATTTAGTTTTTGTTACTAACTATATATGTATGTATATAGTAAAAAAAGAACAGATGTTAAATCAATCAACGAAATATGACATAATCACTATATATGTCATCTCATAAGGATATTCAGATTTTGAAAAGGTGATTAACCATAATCTCTATACTTTATGACATCATACAAATCAAGAGGAATAATCCTTTAATTATAATATTTACAAACAAATTAATTTAATCCTTTACTCACTGTTCTAACCCTTTTGTTTCAAAGTATTGGTATCCTGCTAATTTTAAAATATTATAAAAAAACCAGCAAGTATTATTTTAAAAAAAGGTTCGTCCTCTAACATCTTTGATTCCGCATCCCAAATTCTGACAACAATTTTATATTGTTCGCAATGAAAAACTATAGATCGAATCCTTTTCGATATTTTATTATATGCGCATCGGTAAAAAAGGTTTTAAATCCTTTTACTTGGGTAATTACATCGCGCAGTTTATTGATCTTATTTAGGTTTTGTGTCGTTAAGAAAATATTGACACACCATAATATATTGTCTTATTGGTCATAATATAATCCGATATTCTACCAATATTTTTACCCTTTTGCAAATGTTTAAAGGGTGTAATTTAATTAACTAATTGTGCCAATCTTTTCATCCATCTTTATTTTGTTGAAATTTTCTGACTATTGAAAAATTCAAGGTTATTTGAAAATATATTGGACCTTTTTGAACTTGTCTAGTGGTTGAATTACGATCCTTCTTTCATCGATTCAAATTACTCGTGCCTGAAAAACAACTTGCAGGAAAATATTAATTGAATGAACACAAAGTGAAATTTTTTGAGCATTTCTACAAATCAGCTCTTGAATTTGGCCTTGAATCCGTTGATTCAATCAGCAATCTGCACAGATTGTGAATTGGTCGTCACAACACTCCTGATTTTGTCCTCTTACTAAGCCATCATCAAGTTGTTGTCTTTAATGAGCACGACGTATCACGATTAGAAAACACTTAAAATCATGTTTAAGATGTTTACTTTGCTATATCATTTGCCATATATCTAATTTATTGACTGTACATTATTTCAAGCGGACCTCTGAAACCAACACTGTTAGTTTAACAAGTTACTATTTGGTTTGTAAGACCAAACTTTGTTAGACTAGCGAAGTGATCTAATTAAATTACCACGGGTGGGGTTTAATTAGATTTGCGAGAAGTAAAACTGTATTTCTTTTATGGTCAATTTTATTCTTCTTTTATTTAATCATTTACATGAGTATTTATATAAATTTTAAACGAAAAACTGCTGATCTACACAATAAAACCGTTATATTAACCGTTATAATAAAACCGTATTATTTCCTGTGGCATATGATATTCATGTTTTTTCGTCAACAGGAAACAAAACTGCTTATATTGCAGTTTTATATTATTTGATTTAAAGTTAAAACCCATGTTGAGTAGTCAACATATTCCGCGGCCATCCTGATGTCTCTTAACTGGAATTACAAGTTGTATTTCGATGTTGTTTCGGATGATGCTGTTCCCAATATACATAATGTAGCTAGCGTACATAATGTACCTTCTGATTTGAATCTGTGATCATATTACACTGGCCTGTCTCTTGCGGCTCATCTACTGGTAGTACGGATATTTTGGTGATTGCTCTTTTGTAGAGAGCATTTCCCGGGCCTCGAACAGAAACTACACGTACCAACCCGTCCGCTCCCGGATGGGTTTCTACAATCCTACCACTTACCCATTTTGTGGGAGGTAGATTATCTTCAATTAGAAGTACAAGATTTCCTATTTTAAGCTGCGGCGTGGGTTGAAGCCATTTTGGTCGTTGTTGTAACCGTCGCAGATACTCGTTACTCCACTTATTTCAAAAGTCTTGCCTCAGTTTTTGTAACATCTACCATCTTGACAAACGATGCATGTTTGTATGAGCTAGATTTTCTTCTGGTATCGCAGTTAGTGATGAACCAATTAAAAAGTGGCCAGGTGTTAGGACTTCAAGATCTGATATATCATTGGACATTGGACATAGTGGCCTTGAGTTAAGAATGGCTTCTATTTGATTCAGCAATGTTGTCAATTCCTCATAGGTTAGTGTTGTATTTCCTTTAATCTTTTTTAGATGGGTCTTAACTGATTTTATACCAGCTTCCCATAATCCACCAAAATAAGATGATGCAGGCGGTTGGAAGTGCCAGGTTATTCCTTCTGTTGATAATTGTTGGGCAACAATATCATTGAATTTTGTTGTTTGTTCTTTTTGTAACCTTTTCAGCTGATTATTGGCTCCAACAAAATTCGTGCCATTGTTACTGTATATGTCAGTGCATTTTCCACGCCTAGATATGAACCTTTTAAGTGCTGCAATAAAGGATTCTGCAGTGAGGTCCGTTACTAATTCTACATGTATTGCTTTGGTTGCTAGGCAAACAAAAATTGCCATATATGCCTTGTAAGTTTTGCACCCTCTTCCTTTTGTTGTTTTTACTTGCACCGGACCGGCGTAGTCCACTCCGGTGTGTGTAAAGGGTCTTGATGGAGGTCTGTGTAAAGGGTCTCTGAACTCTTGCCGACGGTAGCCTTCCCATCAGTTGATGATCCCCTGGATTGATTTTGAATCTGTGACATATAACGCATTTTGAAATTATTGATTTAGTTGTGATTTTGCCTTTTATAATCCAATATTTTCTCCGCACGAATGAGTGGTAGTTAGATTGGTTTTTTTTATTTCTGTTTCTTCTAGTT
Organism: Tipula confusa; assembly: GCA_963556175.1. Classification (NCBI taxonomy): domain Eukaryota; kingdom Metazoa; phylum Arthropoda; class Insecta; order Diptera; family Tipulidae; genus Tipula; species Tipula confusa. The sequence continues at coordinate 12,773,076 of OY744478.1, read as the reverse complement.
CCTCCAGCTTAAAGTAGCTTGGAGGTTCCGACAAGTTGTCATGCTTGGTTTTGAGCCAATGAGGCCCTGACCACCAGAGTTTATGATTTATCAATTCATCAACCGTTGTTCCGCGGCTGGATTATCTTCTGACTTAATATGTCGCCATTGCTGTGGTTCAGTGAGATTTCTAATTCCTGAAACTCTGTTGGCAACATAAGCTTTATGTTTGTGAATGTCTCCTTGTATCCATGCCAAAGCTATGGTTGAATCGGTCCATGCAATAGTTGGTGCTTGTTGTATCTGCAATGCTTGTTTTACTTCTTTAAGTAACTTGGCCAACAGAAGAGTGCCATTTAGTTCTAGCCTCGGTAATGTCATTTTTGATTTTGTCGGTGTGACTCTTGCCTTGGCAGCTATGAGACTGGTGCTTACTTCGTGATCTCTGTTTGTTACTTTTAGATAAATACAAGCGGCATATGCTTGTTCTGAAGCATCACTGAAGCCGTGAACCTCGATTTGAGATTCGGGTGTGGTATTTGTCCATCTCGGAATTTTCAGATCGTTGAGTAGTTTTAATTTGTCTGTGAAGTTTAACCACTGTCGGGCTATTGCATCCGGAACTGGTTCATCCCAGTTTAGGCCCATGAGCCACATCTTCTGCAACATTATCTTCGGTGTTATTATTATTGGTGCTAGCCATCCTAAAGGATCAAATAGCTTAGCAGTGGTGGATAGGATATTCCGCTTTGTTAGAGAGTCACTCAAAAATGATAGATTTATCTTAAACTCAAATATATCCGCATGAGGCTTCCAAAAGAGCCCAAGAGCATGTATGCTTTGATCGACCTCTATTTTATGCGATTCAGTCAATGCTTTATCATCTACGTTGCTCAACAGCTCTGTATGGTTGCTTGCCCATTTTCTTAAATTGAAACCTCCTACTTGAAGTAGTTTAATTAGTTGGGTTTGAATGGTTAATGCTTCTTCAATTGTACCGCAGCCTGTCATGAGATCATCGACGTAAAAGTCTGTTGGTAGCACATTGCATGCTCTTGGAAAATTCCCTTTTTCGTCTTCTGCTAGCTAATGTAAGGTTTTCACTGCAAGGTAAGTGGCAGCAGTTGTTCCGTAAGTAACTGTTTTAAGTTGATACTCATGAATTTTTTCTGAAGGCGAGTTTCACCATAAAATTCGTTGAAAGTCTCTATCTTTTTTGTTTATCAAGATCTGCCGAAACATTTTCTCTATATCGGCTGTGATGACGTATTTATGCTTTCGCCATCTCATTACTATATGCCATATATCTTGTTGTATTTTTGGACCAGCATACATAATGTCATTTAACGAATGCCCATTGGTTGTTTTGGCGGAGGCGTCAAAGACTACTCTTAACTTTGTTGTAGTGCTTGATGGTTTGAGGACAGCATGATGAGGCATGTAGAATATTCCGTCTTTTAACTTTGATGGGTGAACCTTTTCCATGTGTCCGAGATATTCATACTCTCGTATAAATTGTTTATATTGTTTGGCCAGTTCATCGTTCCTCATGAGTTGTTTTTCAAGTTGAAGAAACCTTGCTGTCGCAATTTTTTTAGAATCTCCTAGGTCTGGTTGCTGTCGAAATGGTATTCTAAGGTTGTATCTACCGTTTGATTCTCTTTTGTAAGAATTTTGAAAATGGTGTTCACACGCTTCCTCGTCAGAAGTGTGTTTTCTTGGTGGATGTAGTTCCTCTATTTCCCAGAATTTCTTAATGGTTTTTTCAATTTCCTCTATTGCGTTTTCCTTGGTTGTGATTGCGACGGTTTTTGTCAACGGATCGTTTGTTGACTGTGACATATTAGACCTTCCCAAAATTATCCAACCTAACTTGGTGAGCTGAGCAATTGGTTGTTGGTTGTTTACTCTTAATATATCCGGTAATACTATATCGGCATATAGTAATCAGCACCAAGAAGCAAGTCTATTGGAGCTGCTATGTGGAAATGAAGATCAGCCAACGGGTTTAGACTACCCCAACTCTGAGTTACTATTTTTTTTCGTGGGTGGTTGTCTGTTATTTTATTCACAACATGTGCTTCTATCTGTAGATTATACCCTGATTTAAATCGAGGCATAATCGATAGTCTGGCAGATTTTTTGATTACTTCTTTTTTATTGGCGCAGATGCCTGTAATCTGCAATTCTGCGCTGCATGTTTTTATTTGCAATCTGTCTACTGCGCTGGAGGTTATGAACGTGGCTTGTGAGCAAGGATCTATGATAGCACGTAAATAATAGTCTTGCCCATTTTTAGTTGCTGTCTTTACTAGTGCGGTTGGTAATAGCACGTACGTATCATTTGTTCTAATTTGTAATGAAGTACTGCTGTTGTTTGCTGATTCGGAATTGGTTGTTATTTTTGTAGTTTTTCAACCTTCCTATCGTGTAGTAGTTGGTGATGCCATCCTTGGCATTGTTGACAAGATGGATGAGATCTGCATTCAGTTAACGCATGGTTGTTTTTGAAGCAATTTCTGCATAGTTGTAATAATGTTACTAGTTGATTTTTGTCGAGTATGTTCATTGATTTGAATTTAGAACAGTTTTCAAGTTGATGATTTTGCTTGCAGAGATCACAGGTTTTTATTGGATTCGTTGTCAATAAAGATGTTCTGGTGCCCATTGCTGGTTTCCGAACATTCGCAGTTTTTTCTAGAAATACTGCTTCCAATGCCATAAAGCGTGATTCAAGAAACTTCATGAAACTATCCAGTGATTGAAGTTCTCTTGAATTTTCTAACGACATTTCATATGACCTTAGAGAGGCATGATCCAGTTTTTTGGCCAATACGTAGATAACTATTTGATCCCATGAATCGGTGTTGATTCCAAGATGTTTGATTGCATGTAGACATTCTCTAGTGGTATCGTATAAAACCCTTATGGCTGTATTTCGTTAGATTTGCTCTGCGATTATCGTAACGTTCTTTATATTCCATGCGGTTTCGTAGTTTGCTCCCACAGACTGTAGGTGATTTATTAGTTTAGCTGCTTGGCCTCCACTGTGGGTCTTCAAATAATTAATTTTGTGGGTATTACTTAGTGCTCCGTTGTTGTGCACTAATTGTTGAAATACGTCTTGAAATGCCATTCATTTCATGTGCTCTCCACTAAAATGGGGTATTTGTATTTCTACCGGCTTTATGCTGCCTAATTTTTGTGATGACTTCTACTACTATGTCATCATATGCTTTGCGTATACCATCGTAGTACTCATCTGTGAAGTATTTAGTTGTTGTTTCTTCGGTCTCTGATGCCTCCAGGCATATGGTTTTGTGCACATCTGTGATACCGTTTATCATTTTCTCCATGTGAGTTAATGATAAGTCCAATGATGCATGAACTTCTTCGCTTTGTATTTTTTCTTGTGTGAGTCTTATTTCCTTGTATAAGCTCCTCATTTTGATGTCTTCGGCTGAATGGTGTTGTTGGTTGATGTTTGGCCGGCTCGGTTGGAAATTGAAAAGATTTCCCCGGTTTGTTGTACGATAAGGTTGGTGTAGATGGTGGGCCGCTATTGAGACGCTTTCGCATTTCATCTATAAAGGTTTTATAGGTGTCCAACAATTTCTTTCTATTTTGAAAATATGGATGGGTCGTCTCTAATGTTGGTGTAGCGTCCCGAAGTTTGCGTACTCCTGATACACTGCTTTTAGTGCTGCTATCTTGTCCTCAAGATATCTTGTAGTCTTTCTCGAGTCTCCATCTTTTTTATAGTTGGAGTACAACTGGAACAACTTTTCCGCTATTTCGAAGGACCAATGTTAGTTTAACAAGTTACTATTTGGTTTGTAAGACCAAACTTTGTTAGACTAGCGAAGTGATCTAATTAAATTACCACGGGTGGGGTTTAATTAGATTTGCGAGAAGTAAAACTGTATTTGTTTTATGGTCAATTTTATTCTTCTTTTATTTAATCATTTACATGAGTATTTATATAAATTTTAAACCTAAAACTGCTGATCTACACAATAAAACCGTTATATTAACCGTTATAATAAAACCGTTATAATAAAACCGTTTTATTTCCTGTGGCATATGATATTCATGTTTTTTCGTCAACAGGAAACAAAACTGCTTATATTGCAGTTTTATATTATTTGATTTAAAGTTAAAACCCATGTTGAGTAGTCAACAAACACCATCGAATGTACTAACAAAAAATGTTTGGAGCGTTTGACAGCATGAAATGACACTGAAATGTATCCTTTAATAATTTGAATAAATTTTGCAGTTCCTTGTTAGCCCCAAAAAATTGCTACTACAATCAAAATATATATATATATATATATATATATATATATATATATATATATATATATATATATATATATATATATATATTTATATATATATATATATATATATATATATATATATATATATATATATATATATATATATATATATATATATACAGTATAAATCCACATAATGCAACTCTCGATAACTGCAAATACTCAATAGTTGCACTTTACTAAATATTGTACTACGAAATTTTTAAACTGCAACAACTGAAAAGTTACTCTCAATAACTGCAATTATTTCTATACTCATGTTGTTAAACGAAAATAACTATGTATACATATTCACTAGTTTATTGTTTTGTTTTAAAATACCGGATAAAATATAATAAACCGAGAAGGATGTGTTAATTATACTCTTACGCATATAACGCATATATTCACACCCTGCGAAAATCAGTTAATCATATAATATTTATCTCATATTATTCATAATAGAGAAACAATGTTTGTCCTTTTTTAATATCATAATGTTAATGTCATTAAAAATTGTTTTTTGTATCGTAAATTTACTTCTAGTATTCTAGTTGGTGCGTTTGGTTAGATTTTATTCAAATTTGTAATAATGGGTAATTTAAATCGGCTTACTCTCAAAGAAAAGTGTGACATTTTAACTAAAACAAAAAAAGGTATTAGTTCAGCGGTTTTAGCAAAGGAATATAAATGTAATAAATCAACAATATCCCGAATTAAACAGAATAGTAGTGCAATTACTAAATTTGCGAATTCTCAAATAAAATCTTTGTCTAAAGTAAAAGCTATTAGATATGGCGAATATCCTAAAATGGAGCGCGCATTATACAAGTGGTTTATTCAACAACGAGATCGTCATATACCGATTTCCGCTGAAATTTTAAAACAAAAAGCCAAAGCTATACACTCTAAATTCCAGGAGCACAATAGACAGTTTCAGGCAAGTAATGGATGGTTTATTTTGTTTAAGAAACGGCACGGTATCAGACTTCTAAAAACGGTTGGAGAAAAATTGTCAAATAAATCAGATGGAGTTGAAAATTTTAGAGAAATTTTGAAGAACAAAATTAATGACTTAAAATTAAAGGCCGATCAAATATACAACGCAGGCGAATCTGGTTTATTTTGGCGAATACTTCCTAATAAAACCCTGGTTTTTAGCGTGCACAAATGCAACGAAAACACAAATTGACTCCTTTTGTAATTGGAAAGGCACAGCAACCGAGAGCATTTAAAAATTTCATTAACAACCCTGTTATATATAAAGCGAACCGAAATGCATGGATGACAATGGAATTGTTTAAGGAATGGTTCGAAAACTATTTTGTAACCGAGGTAAGTTTTATGGAGGGTTGTGTAATACAGCAATTCTTATTCTGGACAACGCTCCTTGTCATCCGAAAGACGGGATGCTAAGTAGCCCAGATGGTCGAATAAGTGTGTTGTGTCTTCCTCCAAATAGTACGGCGTTGATCCAACCAATGGATCAAAACGTGATCAATTTGACCAAATTGTACTATAAAAATTTTTTATTGAACCATTTGATTGATTCTGGTGGCAACAACTTTGAATCAGCGTTGCGCAGTATTAATTTAAGGCATGCGGTTACTTATTTATTTCAAGCGTGGCAAAAGGTTGATTCGGATAAAATTGCGAAGTGTTTTAAGCCTATAATGCCGTCATATGAAAACTACGACTCTGAAGATGACATACCCTTAAGTATCATTCGTGATAGAATAAATAATGAACGAGCAACCAATTTAAATCAATTTAATGATTTATTACAAAAAATTTCTCCGACTGATTTGTTAAGTAACAGAGAGATTATCGAATGGATAACGGAAGATAATTTGCCTATAAATATAAACAATGGCGATGATGATGAAAACTCGGAGACCGATGAACCTTAAGAAGTAGAAATTGCTGTTGTAAAACATGAGCATGCTGTAAACTGCTTCAGTGTTTGCTTAGAGTGGGCTGAAGCAAACGAAATTTCAGTTGAGGATGTTCTGGTTTTGAGAAAGCTGAAAAATAGTGCAATAAAGAAATCTTATGATGTCAAGGTTTAAACCAAAATATCATCCTTTTTTAAAGCCGCGTGACATAGCTGGAACATAATATCCAAATGTCAGTAAATGACCTCGCAATAAATTAACTTATGAGTTATGATGGATGTTTTTTTTTTTTAATTTTTGATACATATCTTTGTATGTATGTATATTGAGCTAAATATGTATGTATTTTTTGAAGTGAATTTTATTTGAATTAAACTAAAACGTATATCTGTGTACTTGAAATAATAAACAGATTAATATAGTTTTTAGGAACCCAAAAATGTTAGTTTTATTTACATAAGACATTTGTACTCGCTATTTGCAACATTTCGCATTTTGCAACCAGCCTCTAACATTAATTAGTTGCAATAAGTGAGTTTGTACTGTATATATATATATATATATATATATATATATATATATATATATATATATATATATATATATATATATATATATATATATATATATATATATATATATATATATATATATATATATATATATATACTAGCTGAGCCCGGTCCGCCTTGCTGGCCCTAAGTAAACCTTGTCTTTTGTATTGTTTCTCGATTTAAATAGATGCAGCATTTAGTTATTGAAAATTCATTTTTCGTATATCTGCACCATAAGTACATTGTAATAGAGTGTAAACATTATAACGGGAAATTGATTTGACAATATTGTTAATGAGCTATTGGAATGCAATCTGCTGTTAAATTATGACAATGGAAAGATAAATTTAGATGTCTTGAGCAGGCCACATATAGCTGAAGCGTTTGTTTGTCCTTGTGCCTTATTGATAGACATGGCAAATGATAGACGCATTGGGAATTGCAAACGCTTAAATTCAAATGACATGTCTGTTGTTGGAATTAGTTGAATACGTCGTCAACATTGTGGCTTCAATTAAATTCGGCATCAATTTTTTTACTGCCAATCTTGTCCATTGCGCAGTTTTGATGCATTTAAATTCCACAGTAAAATAATTAATGAGCCAACCTTTAAATTCAAACAATGCGGTGACATACCAGGTGGTTCCAATGAATTCAAAAATTCAATTGGATAATTCACCGCATCATCTGCATTCATTGAGCTATCAACAGATTTATATGGTGTCACTGCACCTGGTAATTTTTCGTGAATCTGATAATTGATTGCATTGACGTGTACATTTTTTGGTGCCAGTATTGTGATTCCTGTAATTTTCCAACCAAATGTGATTCCTGTAATTTTGAACAATATTTGGGGACACACTTTCAATCAACTCTTCTGTTAATTGGATAATGGTACAAAAATTGTTCGGCAATGTAATCAATCCATTTGTATTATCGACTCGAACTTTGCCATTTCCAATATCTAACAATTGCTTCGAGAACCGATCTTCAGATTGGTCGTTGTGCAATTGAACTCGCATATTTATGTTCAATGTCAATTTTTGCACATGTCGCCACAGAAGAGAAGACTTTAAGCATGCATTGATCTCATCCGCCGGTGTTGATCGTGGAACCACAGGCAATATTTGACAAAAATCGCCTGACAATAATATCAATGCACCACCAAAAATTTTTTAATTCTGACGTAGACTTTGCATTGTACGGTGTAATGCTTCCAGCGATTTTTTATGCGTCATTGTACATTCATCCAAAAGAATAATTGCTACGTCATTTAATTTGGGAACATTCAAATTCACAAATGTTTGCAATTCATTGGAATCATCCTTTCGTTCACGTTGCAATTCTCGATGAAATAAATCATGCATTGGACGATTGGGTGGTGACAAACCTCATTGCCCTAATGCTTGATTTGCAATTGTTAGGCACATATCTTCAATCTCTATCAATGCCTCATTATACATTTCCAATAAAATCAGCAAATCAGCGTTTCTTGTGTGATGACGCATTCCAATCAAATAGTCTTCTGCCATAAAATCTTTGTATTTATTCCACAATTCAAGTGGATTTGTTGGAAAACATGTTGATATGATTATGGCATATAACATACGTATTTGATGTGGGGAAGAAGCAATCGATGCATCATAAAGCGTTAAATCCCAATGCGCATCATTTTCAAGTAAACCTACACTCAAAAAAAAAAGTAGTGAAATTGAGGAAATTGGTGATCATATTGATAAAACAACCATCTATATAGCGCCAATAAACTTTTTTATCAATATAAGTAAAATTTAATAAAATTTCTTCAAAATGACAGTATTCATCCGAACGAAATTTTTATCAAATTTACTACTAATGGTTATCAAATTTACAAAATTTTATAAATCTGATAAAATAATTTTATTAAAATTAGTAAAAAAAGGTTCTCAAATTGATAAAATTTATTCAAAATAATAAATTAATTTTTCGGTTGTATCGGTTCTAGTTTTCATAGAATCAATTTTAGTAGTATATAAAAAAAACAACAATAAGTTTATACTATAAAATTCCCAATTTATTATTCTTATGTAAAATAAAATGTAATTTTAATCATAAATATTTAATATAACATAATATCCAAAAAATAAAAATAAAAAAATTTAATATAAACATTAAAACAATAAATTAATATAAATATTAATTTATATAACATACATACTCGTATAATAATTTAATTAATAATTTCAATGTTTATACATTAGTATAAGTTTCAAACTTGAAAATAGGCCTAATCTAAAATAAAAATATAAATAAAGCTGCAGAATAAATTTGATAACATTGATGACATTTAAATCTAAATTATTCTTGAATAAGTTTTTAACAAAAAAAAGTATAAAAAACAGCATTCAATTGTATCACAAAAAAGTTAATTAATCACAGAAACAATCGGGCTTATATGTAAATTTTAAATAAACTTAGTTGATGGAAATAAATTGAAAAATTATAAATTACTATAAAATTATAAATTTAAAATTATAAAATTATTATTTAAAAGAGAACACAAAATAATTATTTGTTTAATTCAGAAATTAGGTTGCTAAGCAAAGGATGTTTTTATCTGCATCTTTTACTTAGAACCGATTTATAAAAAAATTGTTGGATAAAATTCCAAACTAATAACGATTCCTTAGGGTAACTTAAATTTAAAACATAAAATAACTTAAAACACATGTCTACAGCTCTGACGATGGAATAAAAGCTGAATTGGCCAGTTGTTATTTTTTTTGTTGGGGAGCTTCTTCAACTTCTTGTGTTATCCTGCCAATCAACATAAACGATTTTTGCGAATCTTTTATGGAAACTTTAGAACACATATTTTCGCCATTAATTTTTAACTATCCTGGTGGTTGTCTGTAAAACAGAAAAGCATTAGCAAATTAAATTCATTTATTTTTAAACTGATTTTGATAATATTACTTACTCTCAGATAAACTTTCTTTGTGCTTGATAATAGTATCCAGCAAAGATTTAGCATTTTTATTTTTTATTTTTAGTCCAAATATGTTGATAATTTTTGGCGTGAAACTTGAAAATGCTTCTTCAATTTTATTAGATGCTGGATAAGTAGCACGAAAATCAAACTCAATCCAACTTATATCCGTAATGCTTTTTATATTGAATGCATTTTTTTAAAATGACATCCGTTGACTATGCCGTTGAAATTTCTTGCAGTCTATAGTTTGATGTAGCTGCGTAATGTAATTCCATTTCGCCCCAGGCACAATTATCTTTGTAAATTTCGCTCAAATGTTCCTCAAATCTTCTGTATTGGCAGATACACTACACTTTTTATTACATTTGGTTCTTCATTTAAATTATAGGTTTCTTCTGGAAATTGGAAATTAGGATTTTGTTCATTTGAAATGGAGCTACATGATTCGACTTGTCAATAATATTAATTTCTGCGTTTAGTTCTGTATTTATGTTTAACCATAATTTGTTTTCATGTTTTCAATGTGTTTTCTAAAATTCTTTAAACATCCAAAATACTGAAAACACAAGGTTTCACAACACTGATATTCACTAAATTCACTTAGTGAATGGTTAATTTTTAAATTAACTATTAATGCAGTTGTTGACAAATATCTCTTGTGGCACTTAAAACACTTCATTTCGCGTAAATTTACATTAAATCACAAATTATAAGTTTTGCTGCCTAATTTTCTTGATTAGAAAAGTCTTTAATATTGTTTTTTATAAATTTAATTCACACCGTATAATTTCAGATAATAATCACAATTGTTTATATTACTTAGAACTTTTAAGTACTCCAATTTAAAAAAGATTTATGGAAATATATCATTACAACACTGCACTTTGTACGATACGGCTTCTACGATTAGTATAATATACGATAATATATTATTTTAGAAAGCGAATATGTTTTACTACAAATAATAAAAATATTAAATTACATCAAATTAATAAAAAAATTTCAAACGAACAGCAGATATCTGTTAATTTAATGATATTTTCTATACCGTAACAAGTATATTTGATAATCAACTATCAAATTGAAAAAACAAAAATTGTATTTCCTGTAAATTTGATAGAAACTATTAAAAATGTAAACACATTTTTTAAAAAAAATTTTAATAGAATTTTTTTTCTATATGATAGAGTTTTTTTCTTATTGATAAAATACTAGACGATTTCTTTCATTTTTACAAATTTTCTTCAACGATATTTAGGGATCGTTAAAATAAACGAAATATTTTGTGTTCGCCTAAAACAATTGGGTTTTTACGTTTTTTTAACAAATTTTTACTCAATTTAATAAACGATTTTGTTGGTTTGATAAAATTTCCTGGAAATTGATGAATTTATTTTATTAACATTTTACTCAATTATTTCTATCAATTTTACCTACTTTTTTCTTTGAGTGTAATTGCTCACATGCTTCACGATACGTCACACATAAATGACCATTTACTCTTCGCAAATGTTGAAATGAACGTGGTCCAACAACATTTACTAACAACAACCGCAAATAATAACATTCTGCATTGTTCGGATGAACTGTGTATAATCTTCCCATGGTATCTGCAAAAAAAACACCCGGATGGCCATCAACAGATGTTCCTTGTTTACGTCGTTGCCATTTCTTTGCAGTCCAAGTGAAATAATGCGTTACCTCTGAATACTGCAACGTTCTGGCAAATTCATCGCTTTCACCATTTTCGCTTGGACATTTCCAAGATGAACAGCCAAATGAACAACAGCAGGATATCGCTCATGAATTGGAAATGAATAAATTCTCCAAAGAGCTTCATTAGTGCTAATGTAGCGCCCCATTTGATATTGGGCGATTTCATCATTGCTATTGTCATCAGCTACTCCAAAAACAGCCATATCACTGCCTTTATTCACATATTTGCTAATGTATTTAATCGACTTCACAGAATTACAGTACTCCACATTTATGTGAGCCTGAAATACTTTTGACAATAGTGGAGAATAAGGCACAATCTAACGATTATCAACTTCAATGTCTTGATTGCGTATTTTAATTGTTGTTGTATGGCCATTATCCTCCGATGACCGACGTCGGTACAACGGTTATCCGTCGTCACACCGTTTGGTACATTTTCCATCGATCATGCATGGTGAATTCATATTTATTTGACCGCAAGGGCCATGGATCATATTTTTCGTGACAACTTCAAATAATTCTGGATCGCTGATTTCATCTGGAATTTCAGCTGATATAATGTTATCAATTTGATCGAGTGTTATTTTACGAACCAGCCAAAACAAAATGTGCGCGTGCGGCAGCCCTCTCTTTTGCCATTCAATCGAATACATCCAGGAACGCACCTCTCCAAAAATTCGCAATTTGATAATCAATTCCACCAGTGCTTTTACTTTCTGTCAAAATACACGTGCTGTTATATCGTGTCGATCTGTTGGATTCTGACCATCAAATAAATTGTTTTTTATGTCAGCCCACTGTGGATTGCATTTGAATGTTATGAATAGGTCGGGACGACCATATTTTCCAAATGTATGACAATGCATCCTGCGTATATTCGTGCATGTGGCTCGGACTGCTAACATATGTCGATGGTAATATTGTTAAACGTCCGATATCATTAATATTACCATCATTCATTATTGCATCTCGCAAGTGTATGTATGCTTTCGATCGCAATTTGACTTGATTGAATCGAAGGTAATTAAGGCGTTCTGCTTCAATTTTTGCATACATGTCAACAGCGTATTCATCCCAGTAACTTTTTTTCTACCTCACGACATCATTTTCTATGATGCATACATTATCAGAAAATTAAAATCATTTCCAGTGAAATAATGGATATTGTAATGCATCATAGCTACGGTGAAGCTCTGAAACACGACGTAATTCTTCATTTCTGCGATGTAGCACAATATCGCGAGATTGAAACTGGTCTCCAACAATTACAATGGCCACTTCATCAATTGTTGGTGCATTAAATCGTCTCGCATGCTCTCCGAAGGGCGTTTTGTCAGCCCTGATAACGATTCTGTGATCATCAGATGGCATACGATCGAGAGCGGTTTTAAACAATCGAATTAATTCATTGTGCTGATGTAAGAATGTTTGAAGTTCAGAAACAATTTGTCGCCTTGCACGCGCAGCAATTGTACAACGCCGATCCAATTCACGGTTTGCATCTCCGATAAAATTTGATTTGCAAAAATTGATGATCAGCATCAGGATATGGCAATAAGGAACCAGTTCGATGATAAATCTGACCTTGAATCTGTAATATTTGTGAAATATAATTAGATGCTGGGTCAGAATTCTTGAACACATCAAAAAAATTGCTGCTCAGATCGCATTTTTCATATGATATTCCGCATGAAGTAATCACCTTAAACGTCGGCATGAAATTGTCTCTTACAATTTTGGTCGCACCAAAAGAAGTCATTTGAAATGCCACATTGTATTCTTGAATATGAAACAAAAAATGCTTAGACGTTTGCGACGTTCCAAAAATGAATGAATTAAGTGGATCGGGGGGGGGGGGGGGGGGGGGGAGAAAGTGACCTTATTTTTTCACTCAGACATACCATATAGAGTTATGGAGTGACAATCAAAATGTACACTTCTTTTATATATATATATATATATATATATATATATATATATAATATATATATATATATATATATATATATATATATATATATATATATATAATATATATATATATATATATATATATATATATATATATAGATAGATAGATAGATGTGGTAGTAAATAAAACAAAATATATTTTATTCCATTTATCAATATTGTGTTTAAAAAATTACAACTCCATCTATCATTAGATAATTATGTTCAAACATGTGTCTTGGATAGAAATTCGCTGACATCATTTCGTGTATTTGGCTTTAGAAAATAGCTTTATGAGATAAGAAACACTTTTCTTTATTTAACACGTGTAAATTAAAAATTTTTGATTTAAAAATAAAAAATGCAATATATTGAAATTTACCGATTGCATTTTCTTTTATGTAATGTTTTCGATTAAATATTTAAAACTAATATTATGTATACACACTCACAGCTGCCATTCAATAAAAAATTCACTATGAAGCAATTGACAAATATATAAAAATTTCTTATCAGAACTCAACGGCCGTGGAAACTGTTTGAGTAATGCATTTGTTCATGTAAATTTGAGCTTAATTGTTCATTATGACCGAAAAGAGTCAATCATAACGACTATTTTGTTTTTATCCAATTGCGGGAGGATTAACACTATTTAAACCGGATCAGTATCAGTCAGATCAGTGTACATTTGTCAGGGTACCGAGTTGGTTTGTCTACAAGTTGGACAAGACTATTCAACATATTCACCTGTTTGATCTCTTGGTGAGAAAATCCTAACCATGTGTCATTATGAATATTAAAATCTCCCAAGACATCCACTTCAGACATTGGATAGATCTGGTAAATCATATCAGTTGAACTTGAAATTATATCAAACTCGTGACATGTCTCTGCATGTGGTAGACTACTGTACAGAGAACAAATAAAAATAGAGCGAGATTATAATTTAATTTCAATCCACAAAGTATTAAACGCAGGATTGGAACATTAAAGTGGAGATCATCCCTTATAAAAAGAATCACCCCTCGATATGGAATACGCACATAACCCGGACCCGATGTGGATACGCGAATAACCCGGACATTTGAAGTCATTTGGATTGCCTAAGTAGGAAACTTGAACTTTACCTAAACCCCAAATTAAATGTCATTTCACATTAAATATTTATTACATTTTTTAATAATATTCTTCCATCAGGTGTCACTGTGCGGCATATAATACGAATCATCTACATTTATCTTTCCATTGTCATCATTTAACAGCAGTTTGCATTCCAATAGCTCATTAACAATATTGTCAAATCAATTTCCCGTTATAATGTTTACACTCTAATACAATGTACTTATGGTGCAGATATACGAAAAATGAATTTTCAATAACTAAATGCTGTGACGTCTATTTAAATCGAGAAACAATACAAAAGAAAAGGTTTACTTAGGGCCAGCAAGGCGGACCGGGCTCAGCTAGTAAATTATAAAGTTGCAGTATATGCACTCAAATCTAGATGTTTTGCTATAAATAACATAACAAATTGCTATAAAACTATTATATTTTTCTGTTTTTCGATAACAACTTCACGCTATAACTCATTTTTGTCATTGGACCTATTTAAATTATGTTGTAGTTGCATGTTGTAATTACCTCGTGTTTTCCTCTCTGCCAGATACAATAAAAATGTCCCCACTACAACATGTTTATATGCAGAGAGCAAATAACTTATATTACTATAAGGGAAATCGCGTCGATTTTATGTGCCAACATGATATTAGTTGGGATAAAAATAGTAGATGGCACTAGAGTAGTTGAACGAAATGTTTACATTTTTTTATCTACAGTTTTTTATATTGAACGAATTATTAACGAAACAAAAATTTTAAATCTAAAAAAAAAATTTTAAATTTTATAATCGGGATTGGAGTACATGGGCTTATATTTATATACAATAATAAATAAATAAAACCAAATTTTATTTTTTTTTAATTATTTCATTTCATTAAAATGAATTAACTTCGTTAATTTTTTTCTTACACCAATTTTTTTTAAATTCTCTTGTTTTGCAAAATGAAAAAATCTTATTTTATAATATATATTTATGATAGTTTTAATTAACACGTAAAAATGATTTTCTATATCATTAATATTAAATCTAGAGTATAAGTGATTGCTATTATCTATAAAAATTAAATCGATTAAACTAATATTTTGTATTGATCGTAAAACTAACTTACTATATTCTAATTTTACATTAATATTAACACTACTTTTAAAAATTTTCTCACATTCGACTAAAATTTTGTATGTATTTAATGATGGGGTCATTAATTTACCCCATTTTTTTAAATTTTATGAAAAAATAAAAAATAAAAAAATTGGTTGACGTGCCATCTATTGTTCTCGTTAAAAACGTTTGGTATGCCATCTAGAATTTTTATCCGAAACAAAATTGAACGAAATCATGTTGTCGTTAGCATTTACTATGGAAATGTTCACGATTTCCCTTATAGTAATATAAGTTATTTGGCAGAGAGGTAACAAACGAGGTAGTAACAATTTGTCAAATTTTAATTTTCAAATTACACTAACAATTTTATTTGTCAAATTACACTAACAATTCCACATTCAATTCCAATTTGGAATTCACCCAATACCAAATAATTTGTTGGTATTGAAACCCAATTAAATTTTTTAGTTTCAGTGTCCGTTCCTAAATGTCACAATTAGTGATTTTTCTTCTAAGTGTTGTCAAATTCCAAATTTTAATAACTTTAATAACTATTAATAACATGGCAAATAAAATACAACTATAGGGCAATTTTTAGTTAAAGTTTTGGTCGCAAAATGCGACATCGTGAGGGATAAATATTGAAATGTCATATTTTTGTATGGGAAAACATGTTTAGCCTAAAGTGGAAAACATAAAAATTATAAATGGATTTGAAGAAATTAAACTAATCAGATAATTTTTTTTTCGTGAAAATACTTTTAACTATATTTAACTAAAAATATTTGCAATTTCGTGTGTTTTTAGGCCGCAATGCAACAGTAAAGTTAATCATTTTTTAGAGTAAAGCGTATTATTCATGTAAACAAAACATTTTTGGGAGTTTTATAATAATAAAAGTTTTTATACAGAATTTAGTAGAGAGAATAGAGTTCTTATAGAAGTAGTTACATTATGAAGAAAATAAAACGTGCGTTTCATATTAAATGTTGGATTTGTTTTATTTTGAATAATATTAAACGCATATTTAATTTTCAGATGTTATATTAGTTTTACGCTATAACTAGATAAATTGCATATCTAATTAGTGCTTACTTGCAAGTAAAAATATGACGGTAAAAATTACCCTATAAAAATTGCCCTATTACTAATAAATGTGAATATCCCAAGTTTGTGTAGGGTCTTTTTGTGATAATTAAAAAAAATAAAATTTTGCTACTCCTTCCGAAATCGATGACTACTGTTATAGAGTTGTAATTTTACTATTATTATTGGAAAAACTATTTTTTACTATTTATTTCCAAAACAAAGAACACCAGTTTACGTCGAATTTTGCAAAAATCTCGGTATGACACCTTATAAAGTTCGAAAATCTCGGTATGACACCTTATAAAGTTTCAAAATCGACATCAACGTGAAGAAACTCCACGATGATGTCGATTTTGCCAAAAAAAACATCTTTTCGGATGAAGCTCATTTCCATCTTGGTGGGTACGTTAATAAGCAAAATTGCCGTATTTGGGGATCAGAAAACCCACACGTGGTCTTACAGAAGCCAATGCACCCATTACAAATAACTGTTTGGTGCAGCTTGTGGAGCGGAGGCATCATTGGCCCATATTTTTTTGAAAATTAGGACGGCGCAACCATTACGGTCAATGGAAACACCTATCGCACCATGATAACCGATTTTTTTGCGCCCGCTCTTAATGGTATTGATGTGAACGATCTTTGGTTTCAACATGATGGTACAACTTGCCATACATCTCATGCTACAATCGATTTATTGCGTCAAACGTTTGATGGCCGTTTAATTAGCCGAAATGGTGATGTCAATTGGCAAGAAGTTGCGATTTCACACCATTAGACTATTTTCTGTGGGGCGCCGTTAAAGACAAGTGTTATGCCGACAAACCAGAGACAATTGAGCATTTGAAGCCAACTTTCGTTATATGTGCACCGTTCATTAAATTATTTGACTTTACGGTATAGAGATGATAATGGCACAAGTGACAACAAATGGCCTGTCTTTATTTTTGTATAATTATCACTGCACTTATCCCCGTATAAATGATTATTCTATAATAGTCAGAATACAATTATCATACATAAATGTTAAGTATGTACAAGGCTTGATAATTTGGTTGCATGCAGAATGCTGTTAAAATTATTACAGGAAAAACAATGTTAACAGAAATCGAATGGGGCCTTATATATTTGGTTTGGAGTGTTAAAATCACTGGCTTATAGGTAATAAAATAAACGTCAAAAACAATTTTGTTTACAATTTTTTTTTAGGCATAAAATAAAATTGACTGTCGTCTCAAAATGGAAGAAATTAATAATTATAACATCTTTTGCCAAAACGTATTTTAGTAATTATAATAATTAATAATAATTTTACACTTGTGATTTTTGTTGAAAGAAATAAGTCAAATGTGAAAAAATAACAACAACAATCAATTACCTTTTTTTCTTATAATTTACCTTTTTACAAATAATAACACGAAGTTATTTAGGTATAATACTATTTAAATGTGGATCATTTTAAAATTCCTTTCGTACGTAATGAATGTAATACATTTATTTACTCACCTGTGAATTGTTTTCAATAAATATGTAAACAAATATGATTGTGATATAAAATTGATTTTCGAAATTGAGATATTTATTCGTCCCGAGTTCTGTTTCTATGGTTACTTGGCGTTTTTCGAAATGGTTTAATGGGATAACATTCACAATGTTATTACATCATAAAATAAGTTTAATTTGATTGGTTAAAATACTACAGCATATTTATATATATATATATATATATATATATATATATATATATATATATATATATATATATATATATATATATATATATATATTTATATATATATATATATATATATATATCCATGTATGTTTTTATCGTACACACACATTTTAACATTTTATACAATTTGAGGTTTTGAAAAACATAATACAGCTTCGTATTATTGTTTTTTATACGAGAAATAAAACAAAAAATAAAAAATAAATATATTTGTGTGGATATTAAATGCATTTGTGTTTGTGTAATAATGTTTTTGTTTTCCTTTATTTTAATTTTTAATTATAGTAGAACTGTCATACAGTAGAAGAAGTCTTTAAGAAATTATTTTATTTATTATTAGAAAATTAATTATTGTACAAATACATAGTTGGTGTAAAACTAAATATTTTAAAATTATTGAGAATCTTCCAAAAGATAACACGTTATTTTACTGTATAGTTATTAACAAAATTACGAATAATGTCTTCACCTAGTGCTGGGAAAAGGCGTATGGACACGGATGTCATTAAATTGTGAGTTCATCGAAAAAGGAAACTGAGTTTTCATAATTTTTAAATAATCCGGATATGTTTTTAATTAAAAATTTTAGGATTGAAAGTAAACACGAGGTTACTCTGCTAGGAGGGCTTAATGAATTTTGCGTTAAATTTTTTGGCCCTCGAGGAAGTAAGTAGTAAATCATTCTATTTGTGGAATATATTTTTGTTTTTGTGTATATTTATTGTTTCATATTTTGTGTTTGATCCAAGGACAATAGAGCACTTTATTAACTGCACTTGAAACTAGTAGCGAACATTTTCTATATATGTATATAAGGTACCCCTCTTAGGTAAAGGGGAAATCTTAATAAAATTATAGAGACAATGGCGCTCTTTGTTCTCTTTGCTACATAAAAAGTGTATCCATATTTGGAGTTGATTTTAAAAATTGGCTAGATTATATTTAAAACGTGTTACAAATTACAGTTATATCCTAATTATATATTGTAAAATTATATGGCCAAAATATTAGAGTCAACGCATTGAACAACTTGGCTGCTCAGTTTACTTCGTTTTTGGTGTAGTTGATTACCTTTATAGTCTATTTCAGAGGGACTGTTTTGTTTTAGTGTAAAATACTGCATAAAATAATCCGAATTGTTATATTGTCGTTGAGTGACCTAACAATATTAGAGGTAACATAATAATATTTCAATAATATTAAAGCGAGGAATTTCGATTGAATTATGATCATTACTGATTTATTCACATCTAACTTTATTACTGTAAAAATATTATTTCAGCACCATATGAAGGGGGTGTCTGGAAAGTTAGAGTACACTTACCCGAGCATTATCCATTCAAATCACCGAGTATTGGTTTTATGAATAAAGTTTATCATCCAAATATTGATGAAGTATCGGGGACAGTATGTTTAGATGTAATAAATCAAGCGTGGACTGCCTTATATGATCTATCGAATATATTCGAATCATTTTTACCACAACTTTTAACTTATCCAAATCCAGTTGATCCATTAAATGGTGATGCTGCTGCCATGTATTTACATAAACCAGAAGAATATAAAAAAAAAGTTTCAGGTATGTTTTATTCATGCATTAATTTATGATTACAATAATATTTTATTTATCGAACATATTCACTTAAAGATTATGTTAAGAAATTTGCTACCGAAGAAGCATTACGGGAACAAGAGCAAATAGAAAGTAGTGAAAGTGAATCAAGTATGTCCGATTTTAGTGAAGATGAAGCTCAAGATATGGAATTATAACATCAATTTACAATTATTAATTTTAATATAAGAAATAATTATTTTATAAAATTGTGTTACATTAAAAAATGTTGTTAATTTTAATTTCATTTAATATTAAATACTAATATATTATTGATTTATGTCAAAATTTTAATTTTTACATTAGAAAATGTAAATTTTGATTAAAATAAGAGTCTAAACGGCATAATATGTATATTTAGTTTATATACCGGGTGTTTTGTACTTGAGTGTAAAAATTTTCGTGATTCATAAAAAAAATTTTAATTACTTCCAAAGTTAGGTCACATAAGCCATATGTTTAAACCTTTGCTTTCATGTATTATGAAAGTACGTAGCCGTATATGGTTATGTTTCATAATAGACCCCCTAATAAGAGGTTTTCTAGAATATTTGAGTTTTTACGAAACGAACTTCAATACTTTTGATGATATTACAGCAATTTTTGGTCGCAATGAACTGACTCATTGATTCACAAAATCGCCATAGTATATAGTACTAAAGTAAGGGAGATTTCGGATAATAAAAATATGTTTTTACTAAAGTACAAAACACTTTTGTATAATGAGTCCGTGTTTAGACTTCTAAAAACCACAAACCGACATATAATGTTAAGTTTAATAAAATATCATCTATTTTGGAAAAAAGGATATGGTCTATATAATATAAATATTCAAACTAATGATTAGTGCGTGTAAAGTAAACAAATACTAAATTAATAAATAAAATAGTAGAATAGCAATTTATAACATTTTTTAGTGATTAAATTATGATTTACTAAAACTACTTGACTAACAGCAAATTTCAAATCCACCGTTAAAATATTTTATAATCGCAAAACGGATTTATATCTGGCAGCTAATTAAAGTACTTATTGAATTGTATCTAACTTTTTTAGATCCGTTTCTCGACAATGGCTTTAATTTTCTGACACGAAATAACTATTATACCAGCATTAATTACTATCTTATATTATTTTAGACAAAAACCAACTTCTAGAGAAAGATATCATAGTTCCATCAGGTACTACATGATTTGAATTCGAGATTCACATTTTTCTAGTTGACTTAACTCTGTGCTTTGTATTTATTTAAGTCGGAAGTTAAAACCCGATTATACTAATTTTGTACACTTTTTAAAGTGGTAGCACTGCTTACAATTGAATCATCAGTTGAATTAAAAACTCACCCCAATGCTCGTGCTGTTTAACTCTTATCATCAATATTTACATTATATTTGCTCACTCCATTTTATTTTTAACAAACATTTATCAATTAATAAATAAATATATATATATATATATATATATATATATATATATATATATATATATATATATATATATATATATATATATATATATATATATATATATATACATATTATGAAATATATAAATTTTAAATTGTTAGGTAGTGTTTCTAGATTGACTAGTTTTACGATAGCGATACTATCTATTTCAATAAAACTATAAAGTTATTAAAAATAGTGTGATTGTTAAAAAAAAATATATTTCTAAGGTTAAAAAAATGTAATACATACTTGTCATAAAATTGTAATACTTAGTCACCTCTCAGGATAAAATTCAAAAGAATAGAATCCGTTAAATTTTAATATAAAAACAAAAAATAAACAATAATATACATATAATTATAATTAAAAATATAAATTAAGATTTTGCCAAAATAGATTGAGATAATATATATTTTTTAAATGGCATAATATTATATCTGTGAAATTAAGCAACACAACACAAAAAACAGCAGGACTTTAATATTAATCAAATATTCCGTTAAAAATATACATAAAAATAAATATTTTGAGTAAATAAATAAAAAAAAAATATTTAAAATAATGATTATAAATAATAGTAATAATTTGTTGCTAAATATGATATGTATAATTGTTTAATCACAAATATTTTAAACCATACCAAATTATGATTGTTTTTGTTTATAGGGCCGATATGTTTGACTATATATAGTTCCGATTCTACTAGTGGCGCTACAATCGATTTAAGTTAATACAATAAGCGTATTTTATTGGTCAATGGAATAAGAATGAGAATGAACAATTTCCCCTCATATTGAATTTCTCCTCATTTTAATATAAAACCATCAAAAAGTTGGAATGAAATAACCCGAAAGAAAACAATACTTACAAATCGTAATGCTTGGCCAGTATTATATATTATATGTAGCGACATAAGCTAGCATGTTAAAAGGCAATTAAGTGGCTCGGTTTAAAATCGAGAGGTACTAGGTGTCAACAAAATAGCAAGACTAATAAACTTCATGTTACTGTTTCCAGGGTGTCATTATCTTAACGTATAGTCTAAATTATTACGAAGCTATTGATAAAAGTCTGCATTATCAGTCATTTCATTTGTCCGACTCAACGGATAAATCAATGTACTACTTTATCATCGTATGAACGGAGGTACCGGGTCCAATAGAGGAAAGATAATCGCACATCTTTTAATTTACTGGCAACGGCTTTGCCAGTAAATTCAACAATTGGGTACTTTCAACATTAAAACACTATAATTAGTGTAAATAAACCGAAATTCAAAATCACAACGCGAAAGGTCTTGAATATTTTATTGTGCTACAGTATTAAGTTCGAAATAAAATGAACCGTCACCATGAGTTAAATATCGAATTGAAAATTATAAAACTCTACTTTTAAACTAATTGTTGTGTTTCTAGTCATCTTTGTGATATTTACGCTTTCCTAAATGTTTTAGTCGAGCCTTCGACATGTGATTCATTATCAAGTAAAACCCAGGTAATATCAATAGAAGCAGATACATCTTTAATACGGTTGGCATATCGAATATCGTATTGAATTTATTAGGCATTGTCAACGAAAAACGTTTGGTTTCTTCAAAATATGGTATATTTCGTAATATAACAATACTCTCGCAAAGTATACCAAGTGGATATAAGGGTATCCAGATTGTGTAGCGTAGCCATGTTAATATACTAATCGGTCGATTTATGATTGTCGTGATGTAGTATGGATATCTATAAAAACATTAATCGATTACATTTTAGTTGAGGGGCTATCATATGCTATAAAATACTTACCGAAAAACTTCAACTAAAGACCAAATTACAAATAAATAGAATACTACAGGTTTTGTTTGCATCCGTTCTTCTGAATCGATCATTATAAATAGAATGAAAGCTCTCCCAGAAACCTGAAGAAATGGCATTAGGGCACCACCTTTACTATAACCAAATATTGGATGCATAACTTCTAAATACTGTATAAGTTGGCAAAATTTAAATGCATTTCCAACCGCTTCGTATGTGTTCGGTATCGAAGCGCTTCCATCTCTGTAGAATCGTATTCCAATTACCAATAGAATGTACAAAAACCCAATGAATTGGAATAGATTATAAAATACTAGATAGACATGTTTGCCACGTTCTAAAAATAAACACAATTTGTTAATATTAAAACGAAACCGGTACCTAGGTTCAATCCGAAACTAAACTACCTTTCCGATATCCATACTCTTGTTTATGAACATAATCGGATACTCCTGGATAATCTTCGATTACACTTCGTGTCTCATTTGGATTTTCTGTATCTTCTTCCGACCGCCATCGATCAAAATCAATTTTTAACCAATGCGGTTTTTGCGGCTGGGCTATCAAACGTGGCCACCATCCTAATTTCGATTTCGTAATCACAAACTCGATTTTTGTCTCGAACAATTTATAGACAGCCGCCTGAACATCAATATCGTCGTACAAATCTAAACTAAATGAATATATACTTTGACCCTTGGCTCCACATCCATGTCCGGTAAACTTGATAAATCGCTTATCGAACACAATATCAGGCTCCTAGCCATATAAATAATTTCATTGATAATTTCTATAGTAACATTTAGCGAACTTTGAACTTACCTTTACATCACGCAAATCAATTTTTAATGTTATCAATTTTTCGGTTTGCGCCCAATATGCAAACGGTCTTAGCACTTCTTGTGGTGACTCCTTCATTATCAAACTTCTAATTTACTTTATTATTTAATATATTGTTTGAACCTATTTATTTTATTTTATAGATAATATTAATAATCTTTACGTCATTTTATCGAATAGTTGTCAAACTGATAAGGGTTTGACATTCCGTAAAAAAAATATGTCAATTATATAGTTACTTATAAATATTTTTGTTAGATGTCACTATTTATATGTACGGTTTATTTTCTAGACTGCGTTTAGAGACATCTACGCAATGATAGTATAACTAAAAATGTTTCATTTTTTTAACGACCATTTGAAATTTATCTTGGAGGAAGACTTACTATTTTTATTAGGAGTGCTGAATCGTTGCAGCAATTATGCATGAATATTCGACGATCCTTATTTAGCAAGATTTAAGATAAGATTAGAATTCTAAACGGTTGACACACAAAGCTAACTGTACGGTTTCGATGACTG
This sequence comes from Tipula confusa, assembly GCA_963556175.1. Classification (NCBI taxonomy): domain Eukaryota; kingdom Metazoa; phylum Arthropoda; class Insecta; order Diptera; family Tipulidae; genus Tipula; species Tipula confusa. The sequence continues at coordinate 12,748,411 of OY744478.1, read as the reverse complement.
AAGAATTCAGTCTTCGAAGAATTCAGTCTTCTTTTGAGAATTAACTTCACCATAATGCGAAACTAAGTTCCATAATGCGATTGCTGAGTGCGATTATTGATTTCGCGTATGCAAGGATGCTTTGGTGGAATTCTAAAGATAACATGCTAACATTCTAAAGATTCATTCCAAATCTGGTATCTGATTGTTTAATCGCCTCCTTCTATACCTCCTGAGATATCCGGTATGATGATTTTGTGTGTAAGAGGACATCATTGGCATAATACGATGAAAATAATGTTTGCTAAATATCAACTAGAATGGCGTCCCTGAACTCAACCTTATTCGAAAAATGTATGTTGCTGATATAATCATTATGAAAAAATATCTCAACATTGAAATGATTTCTCGTCTAAATGAACTGACTTATATTTTTAGAGAGTGTTTTTGGCACAAAACCCAAATAATTAGAAATGACATGAACTACATTATAGTAATATACATAGACAAACAAAAATCTAAAAATACATCCCACTATATTTCGATCGTGTTGAATTTTCCGAGGATTTTTCAATTTTCGTTAGTATTTGTACATTTAAACTTTTAGCTAATTATCGCAATTTTCATAGTGCACTCGATACAAATTATTTGTTGTGTAGTGCAAGGCAGTAACAAAACGATTTTCGTGGTACATTGAAAATTTATTCTGAACAAAAGAAAACTTGCGATCCAAATAAAATCACTTTTCAAATTGTTGGGATTACGGATTAAAGTTATTTTGAATTAAATAAAATTTTTCGTAAGTAAAAAAAAAATTGAATGGTTAAATTTTTGTTTTCTATTAAAGTTGCATAATTTTAATAAAAATTTCTTTAATTTTTTTGTTTTAAGAAAGTTATATAATTTTCGTGACACAATAAGTGAAAAAAATGTTATTTAATAACTTATTGGAAGTAGCCAAAAATTCACCATTTAAAAGTCCTATTACAACGGCTAATTGTGATAGCAACACAAATGGGTCCCAACAACATTTTGAACGTCAAATACAGGCGGCGGCCACACCAACAGGTGATTCATGTGAATTTGGATCCGGAAAATATTTTGCTCTATGTGGATTAGGTGGTGTTATATCATGCGGTCTAACTCATACAATGGTCGTGCCATTAGATTTGGTCAAATGTCGGTTACAAGTCGATTCCGCCAAATATAAATCGGTTTTCAATGGTTTTCGTGTAACCTTAGCCGAAGAAGGCGTTAAAGGTTTATCAAAAGGATGGGCACCAACATTCTTTGGTTATTCGATGCAAGGTTTATGCAAATTTGGTCTATACGAAGTATTCAAAGTATTCTATTCGAATTTAATTGGTGATGAAAATTCATATCTATGGCGAACATCACTTTATTTAGCCGCATCTGCTTCGGCTGAATTCTTTGCCGACATTGCTCTATCACCCATGGAAGCGGCTAAAGTAAGAATACAAACTATGCCTGGATATGCAAATTCATTACGAGAAGCGTTACCTAAAATGTACGAACAAGAGGGAATGAATGCATTCTACAAAGGTTTAGTACCGTTATGGATGCGACAAATCCCATATACAATGATGAAATTTGCATGTTTCGAACGTACTCTTGAATTACTCTATAAATATGTTGTGCCAAAACCACGCATGGAATGTACCAAAGGCGAACAACTTATTGTCACATTTGCTGCTGGTAAGATAAATTAAAGAGAATTACAATTTTAACATAAATATTAATTTGCACAACTTGTATGCTTTAAGGTTACATTGCTGGTGTATTTTGTGCTATTGTATCACATCCAGCTGATACAGTTGTGTCAAAATTAAATCAAGAAAAAGGTGCTTCTGCCGCTGATGTAGCAAGAAAATTAGGTTTCGCCGGTTTATGGAAAGGTTTAGTACCAAGAATAGTAATGATTGGTACTCTAACTGCAGCTCAATGGTTTATTTATGATGCTGTTAAAGTATATCTTCGCATGCCAAGACCACCACCACCAGAAATGCCCGAATCATTAAAAAAGAAAATGGGCTTAGTATAAAAGTGGAAGTCGAACAATGATAAAAACGATTTATATGTAAATAAAAGAATAAACATTTATTTTTAGAATCAAAACTATCTGACCTTAGTGTAACTATATAAGTACACTAGCTAGCCCAGACATTACGTTGCAATGTCCAATAAGTTTGGTCTTTCCATCTTTTGTATTGATTTTCTAGATTTAATCCATACACATATAGCTATTAACCTTGATTGATTGACTTGCCATTCAAAATTAAAAAAATTATCAGCAGAAGAATTAAAAGATCTAAAGATCCATTGATGATACTTTTAATCGATTTGTAGGTGACCCGCCTGCAATTTGTCCGTGCATTTATTCGATACGGCTAGTTGTGAAAAAATAAGCCTTAAGCTTCTTGAGAGAGAAGCCTTCTTTGATTTTTTCCCACAGATCGTTAGGGTGGGATGGTGAACATGTTGTCAATCAGTCTTTCTGAAAAGGGGTTGTTAATGTCTAAAAAGAAAATTTGAATAAAGAATTAATTTTTGCGTCATTTGTATTCATAAGATCGGCTGTGTTGGCTATATGGGGTATGATTCATAGGCATGTAATTTCCATTTTTGATCTGGTGGTGATAGCGTGGCTGTCATATGGTTTTGCTGCAACATGTGGTATGCTACACTCGATTTGTTATGGTTGGCTTTTTTATGATCGTTAAGTCTTGTGCTAAATTCTCTTGATCTCTGTTCGATACAAGTGTCCTGGCAATCTAAGCATTTAATTTGATAGATTCTGGATATATATATATATATATATATATATATATATATATATATATATATATATATATATATATATATATATATATATATATATATATATATATATATATATTTGATTGATTGATGATTTATTAGAATGTACGACGAAGGACATACCAGGAACTCCCAGAATGCCGGGCACCACCGTATACCCGTTTTACATATAACAAAACCGAAGGAGTGGAAGGTATGTTAGTTATGACAGACTCGACCCGGTTACTGACACCTAAGCGATCGAAAGTTAGTGTTTTTTTGTGGGGTAAAGAAAGGAAAGGTATATCAGTATCGACAGAGTTGGTCCAGTCTCCCGGTAGCCAATATTCAAACTACTATTACCGAAATATTACCGAAATTGATTTAAATAAAATTTTAATAAAACAGTTAAAATTCGATCAAATTAACTGTTTTATAACAAATACACAAGCACGACTTTGAAAATCCTATTTATATTCACTTAAATAGAAATTATTATATTATTATATTATTATATTATTATATTATTATATTATTATATTATTATATTATTATATTATTATATTATTATATTATTATATTATTATATTATTATATTATTATATTATTATATTATTATATTATTATATTATTATATTATTATATTATTATATTATTATATTATTATATTATTATATTATTATATTATTATATTATTATATTATTATATTATTATATTATTATATTATTATATTATTATATTATTATATTATTATATTATTATATTATTATATTATTATATTATTATATTATTATATTATTATATTATTATATTATTATATTATTATATTATTATATTATTATATTATTATATTATTATATTATTATATTATTATATTATTATATTATTATATTATTATATTATTATATTATTATATTATTATATTATTATATTATTATATTATTATATTATTATATTATTATATTATTATATTATTATATTATTATATTATTATATTATTATATTATTATATTATTATATTATTATATTATTATATTATTATATTATTATATTATTATATTATTATATTATTATATTATTATATTATTATATTATTATATTATTATATTATTATATTATTATATTATTATATTATTATATTATTATATTATTATATTATTATATTATTATATTATTATATTATTATATTATTATATTATTATATTATTATATTATTATATTATTATATTATTATATTATTATATTATTATATTATTATATTATTATATTATTATATTATTATATTATTATATTATTATATTATTATATTATTATATTATTATATTATTATATTATTATATTATTATATTATTATATTATTATATTATTATATTATTATATTATTATATTATTATATTATTATATTATTATATTATTATATTATTATATTATTATATTATTATATTATTATATTATTATATTATTATATTATTATATTATTATATTATTATATTATTATATTATTATATTATTATATTATTATATTATTATATTATTATATTATTATATTATTATATTATTATATTATTATATTATTATATTATTATATTATTATATTATTATATTATTATATTATTATATTATTATATTATTATATTATTATATTATTATATTATTATATTATTATATTATTATATTATTATATTATTATATTATTATATTATTATATTATTATATTATTATATTATTATATTATTATATTATTATATTATTATATTATTATATTATTATATTATTATATTATTATATTATTATATTATTATATTATTATATTATTATATTATTATATTATTATATTATTATATTATTATATTATTATATTATTATATTATTATATTATTATATTATTATATTATTATATTATTATATTATTATATTATTATATTATTATATTATTATATTATTATATTATTATATTATTATATTATTATATTATTATATTATTATATTATTATATTATTATATTATTATATTATTATATTATTATATTATTATATTATTATATTATTATATTATTATATTATTATATTATTATATTATTATATTATTATATTATTATATTATTATATTATTATATTATTATATTATTATATTATTATATTATTATATTATTATATTATTATATTATTATATTATTATATTATTATATTATTATATTATTATATTATTATATTATTATATTATTATATTATTATATTATTATATTATTATATTATTATATTATTATATTATTATATTATTATATTATTATATTATTATATTATTATATTATTATATTATTATATTATTATATTATTATATTATTATATTATTATATTATTATATTATTATATTATTATATTATTATATTATTATATTATTATATTATTATATTATTATATTATTATATTATTATATTATTATATTATTATATTATTATATTATTATATTATTATATTATTATATTATTATATTATTATATTATTATATTATTATATTATTATATTATTATATTATTATATTATTATATTATTATATTATTATATTATTATATTATTATATTATTATATTATTATATTATTATATTATTATATTATTATATTATTATATTATTATATTATTATATTATTATATTATTATATTATTATATTATTATATTATTATATTATTATATTATTATATTATTATATTATTATATTATTATATTATTATATTATTATATTATTATATTATTATATTATTATATTATTATATTATTATATTATTATATTATTATATTATTATATTATTATATTATTATATTATTATATTATTATATTATTATATTATTATATTATTATATTATTATATTATTATATTATTATATTATTATATTATTATATTATTATATTATTATATTATTATATTATTATATTATTATATTATTATATTATTATATTATTATATTATTATATTATTATATTATTATATTATTATATTATTATATTATTATATTATTATATTATTATATTATTATATTATTATATTATTATATTATTATATTATTATATTATTATATTATTATATTATTATATTATTATATTATTATATTATTATATTATTATATTATTATATTATTATATTATTATATTATTATATTATTATATTATTATATTATTATATTATTATATTATTATATTATTATATTATTATATTATTATATTATTATATTATTATATTATTATATTATTATATTATTATATTATTATATTATTATATTATTATATTATTATATTATTATATTATTATATTATTATATTATTATATTATTATATTATTATATTATTATATTATTATATTATTATATTATTATATTATTATATTATTATATTATTATATTATTATATTATTATATTATTATATTATTATATTATTATATTATTATATTATTATATTATTATATTATTATATTATTATATTATTATATTATTATATTATTATATTATTATATTATTATATTATTATATTATTATATTATTATATTATTATATTATTATATTATTATATTATTATATTATTATATTATTATATTATTATATTATTATATTATTATATTATTATATTATTATATTATTATATTATTATATTATTATATTATTATATTATTATATTATTATATTATTATATTATTATATTATTATATTATTATATTATTATATTATTATATTATTATATTATTATATTATTATATTATTATATTATTATATTATTATATTATTATATTATTATATTATTATATTTTAAGTTAAGTCTAAAGAGTGGTATATTTCCAGATGCTTTAAAAGTAGCTGTGATTATTCCAGTTTTTAAAAAGGGTGATGCTCTGCTAATGAATAATTACCGACCTATCTCTCTATTGAGTACTTTTTCTAAAATATTTGAGAAATTTATAAAACGTCGATTGATCTCATACCTTAGTATGATAGTCTTCCTGATCTTCTAAAATGTAGTGTTCCTCAGGGCTCAGTTTTCGGACCATTATTGTTTTTAGTTTATTTCAATTCAGTCTTTAAAATTAATCTCAGAGAGTGTGCTATAGCGTTTGCAGATGATCTGGCTTAACATATGCATCTAATGATTTCGTTGAAATTCAACAGTTTATTAGTTTTGATTTGTGCACTCTAAGTAAATGTTTTTTTTTATCACCGACTTGTTGCGAGTGAAAAATCAAGAGTTATGCATCCATGTTTTGATCTGCCGTGCGTAAATGAGTTAAGATACTTAGGTGTAACGGTTGACTCACAGCTGAATTGGACCTCCCACCTAACAAATATCAGGAAAATTGTCATTATTGCAGTGCATAAATTTTATAATCTTCAGCCTTTGTGTCCGTCTTATATATCAAGAAGGTTATATCCTGCTCTTGTTGAATCAATTATAATGTATGGTATAACAAGTTGGGGTGGAATTTACTTTGCTAACATTGCCGATCTGATTATAGCGCAAAAGAAAATTATTAAATTAATTTATGCCCGCCCGAGAACTACACCCACAATCCCGCTTTTTCGCGAGTTAGATTTGTTGCCCCTAAGGTACCTGAATGTATTTAAAGTATTGAAAATTTTTTTGTTCGTAGCTATAGTTATCATAGTCGAATATATCATGTGTATAATATGAGGAATCCAAACAATTTTGTCGGTGCTTGTGTTAATAATGAAAAATTTAGGGGATTTTATTTATATATGGCTCCTTATTGGTTCCATCAATTACCTAAACATTTTTTTTTTATTTATTTTTTTTTATTACAATCTAGTCTCCTGGACTAATGAGCTTGTTTCTGACTTAATTTACTAAGATAATTATATCTATGACACCACCCATTGGCGTTTCACAGTTTCTGGTAAGTTGTTGGTTATACCACATCGATATTGTGGATTTAAATCAGCAAGCCGCTGTTTGCATTAACAATTAAACCAGTTTAAAGGGTTTGGTTCTTTTCAATCTGCGTATAATATTGGTGTTGCTTAACAGGTGAATTGCCTCTATATTCACATGTTCGTTAGTACCCTGTTGTGAAACCTTTGAATGATACTGACGTTGCTGGGTTTTGTACAACCCCAGAGTTCAATACCATAAGTCCATATTGGTTTCAGTATTTGCTAATAAAGTAGCAGCTTATTGTATCATGATAGAGAAGAGTGTCTGCCTATCAGCCAATGCATTTTTTTATATTTTAGTTTTAGTTCTTCATTTTTCTTTTTGACGTGGACCTTCCATCTAAGTTAAGCATCCAGGGTCCTGCCTAGATTCTTAGCTGTGTTCGCATACGGTATTATTTCTCGATTTATTGAAACAGGTATATGTTCAACTCGTTTGTTGGTAAAATTTATGTGAACTGATTTAGTTTCATTCAGCTTAATTCGCCATCTTTTGGTCCATTTATATACTTCGGAGATGGCTGAGTGTAATTTTTGTGTTGATTCTTCGTTGCTTTTTCCAACAGCTAGGGTCGCAGTGTCATCAGCAAAAGTTGCCACTGTGTTGTTTTCTAATTCAGGTAGATCATTCGTGTATAGTAAATATAAAATCGGTCGTAATACACTGCCCTGTGGTACAGCTGCTTTTATTTCTGTTAATTCAGAATAAGTTTCAGCCAATTTAATTCTAAAGAATCTATCTTTTAAGCATGATTCCAGTATTTTAGCGAATTGCATTGGTAAGAGGTTTCTTAACTTATGATTAAGTCCTTCATGCCAAACCTTGTCAAAAGCTTGCGCCACGTCTAAAAATATCGTGGAGCAGACATTTTTCTCTTCAAGTGCTTTCTCAATTACATTGATTACTCTGTGTACTTGTTGTATTGGTGAGTGTTGACGACGAAATCCGAACTGATGATTTGGGATTAAGTTATTCCTTTCGATTATTGGATTTAACCTTTTAATCAGTATTTTCTCAAAGAGTTTAGACATAACTGGCAACAACGAAATTGGTCTATAAGATGAAGTTTCGTATGGTGGTTTTCCAGGTTTTGATATCATTATTACTTCTGCAATTTTCCACAAACTGGGCACAGTTAAGATAAGTCAGCTTTACTAGAGCCTTCCTTGGTAGTTCTTTTAAAATTTAGTAGTAATAAGATCATAACCAGGGGCTTTTTTCGAATTTATATTGAATTTTATCTCATGCATGACTTCCTTTGGTGAAGTCAATAGAATTTCTTCACTTTCTTTTTCAGATTCCACCGTTATTATTTAAGATTCTAAAGTTTGATCATCATGTGGTTGGAATATTTTTTCGAGGTGCTCCGCAAAACATTGAACTTTATCTTCGTTATTTCAAGCCCATTTTCCCCCTTCTATTCTTATTGGGGGTTTTGCATTTTTGGTCTTTAATTTTTTTGGTTGCTTTTCATAGTCCTGCTATCATTAGTTAGTTTTTTTAGACAGTTACTGATTGACTCATCTTTGACTTTTTGGATTTCCCTTCTTAACTGTTGGGTTAAATTGTTTAATTTAGTTTTATATTGAGGAGCTCGTGTTTGCTGCCATATTCTTCTCGCTCTTCTTTTTTCTGCCAATAGTTCTCTAATTTCTTTAGGGTAGTTGTTTCCTTTTATTTTGTATTTAATTGTTGGGGTACTTTCCCAGGCTGATTGTTGTATATCATTTACAAATTTTTGAACTTCGTTTTCTACTTGCTCCTCGCTTTTTAATGGAACTTTTAGGTTAATTTTTTCTTCTAAACTAACTTCGTTTTCTAGAACTTTTATTCGCTTCTGCATCCATGCAATTGTTTGATTCAGTTGCTTGTTTATATTTTTTGAATCGACCAATGCACTATTGGCTTTGCACAATTCACTGTACAGTTTTTTCTCAATTAAAGAACGATTGCAGTTCTCTTGCAAAAGTTCGTTTTTCGGGGTTTCCTTATTTAACAGGACGGTTTGCTCCTTCTGTTGCACTAATTTGATGTTGCCTTCCAAAAATGGGCTAGTGACTTTTGTAGGAGATCGAGTTAATTTCTGACTCCTTTGGAATGGATATGAAATATCCTTTTCTTTTGTACTCAGTTGAGTATTATTATTTTTCCCTAACATATCTTGGGATTGGTTGTAATAATTATAGTATAGCAATGATTGGTCTCCCCCAGAATCCATGAGACCGATCTCCGAAGAGAGTAGATTTCCCTGAGCATCAGGTATACCACCTGGGGTAATTGTTTACTTGTTTGTTACACTCATTGCGTTTTTATAGTGTATTGATTGCACTCGCCTCTAGTATTTAGCCGATGAGTATTCCATCGTTGCCCGGGTGTTACCACTTGGAGGTATACTAGACACATTTGGTGGTTTCTACATAGTTCCAAAGTTGGAATATAAACCATGAGTCATGGCTATAAACAATCAACCCCTACCCCTGGGAGACACCCAACACCCATCCTAAACATTTGAAAATGCTTCCATCTGTGCGGAAACACAAATTTAACAGGGAAATTCGGACTTCGTTGCTTGACATCGATGATATTAAACAATATTCTTATTATAATATTTACATTATGTGCTAATGTGCCTTCTTGTAATTTAAGTTTTCAATTAAAATATAAGTGAGCTTGTATTTTTGTTGAAGATTATTTTTTTGATCTCTTTATAATGTAACCAAAGAATATTATATTTTATTATAATTCTTTTTTCTAATTGCTCCACTATATAGACATAATGTCTATAGGAGCTGTACTTTATTTCAAATTTATATTGTATTCCAGAACTTTCCCAAAAAATCATTTTTAAATCACATTTTCGTCCTACATATCGAATTTCATCATAATCGGTTAAGAAATCGCCGAGTTTCTTCCTAATTGGCCATATTCCAGAACTTTCCTAAAAAATCATTTTAAAATCCCATTCCCATCATACATATAGAATTTCACCATAATCGGTCAATAACTCGCCGAGTTCCTTCTTAACTGGCCATATCCCAGAACTTACCCCAAAAATCATTTTAAAATCATATTCGCATCCTACATATAGAATTTCATCATAATCGGTTAATAACTCACCGAGTTCCTTCCTAATTAGCCATATTCCAGAACCTTCCAAAAAATCATTTTTAAATCACATTTTCATCCTACATATCGAATTTCATCATACTCGGTTAAGAACTCGCCGAGTTCCTTCCTTATTGGCCATATTCCAGAACTTTCCCAAAAAATCATTTTAAGCTTAAATCACATGTCGAAATATCCTGTTTTGAAATATCCAGTTTTGTACCATATCTCGTTTTGTACCTTACTTCGTTTTGAATTATCCAATTTTGAAATATCCATATCTTGTTTCGTTAAATCCAGTTGTAAAATATCCAGTTTCGACCGGTACACATTCTGCAGATATATACAATAAAAATACCACACTTGACTCACCACATTTTTCAATACTTTTTCCCAAAAAATGAATTAAATAGGCAATAATATCGCCTGAAGAGCGATTCTTACGCCACCCATATTGAAAATCTTATAAAAGCGCATGCTTTTCGTGATAGTTCATAAGGTGAAAATACACTACAGATTCCATTACTTTAGATAAGGTTGACAACAAAGCAATTGAGCGGTAATTGGATAAAGATGTTACCTTTTTTAGGAACCGGTTTAATATTTACTGTTTGTCTAATAGAAGGAAAAATCCCAGAGTTCATTGATAATTTAAACAGTTTGGCAAGAGGTTTAGCTAGAGATAAATGACAGTTTTTTAGGACAATTGATGGTAATCCATTAAGTCCAGTTGCTTTATATGGGCTCAGAGTTCTAAGAACCTGAGGAAACAACTCGAGATCACCGAGCAATTGGCGCAGTGGTTAAAGCTGCGGTGTTTGGGAGGGGAAGTACCGGGTTCAAATCCCAACGGGGGAGAGTTGCAAAAGGGATTTTTCATCACCTGATTACGATCGGTGGTGACGATGAACACACAACTATGACCCCCTGTTGGAGTGCAGAATCCATGGGCCGAACCATCGTTCATGCCAGTACAGGCTCCTGGCTGGAGCAATGCAATGTGCAGATGGATATATAAAAATTGCAAACCTGTATTCGCGCGTCCTCGATTTGGCTATTAATAGCGTAAAGTAGGACGTTAATTAACCGCGAAAGAGTTGGGAGAGTTTCGGTCCCAAAAACAGATTGCACTTTACTTTATGTACTTAAGTACTCGTTTCTCGATACAAACGTATTGAAGAAAGAAGTAAGTGAGAGATACAAAAGTAACAAATAATTTTATTTTAATGTAATCGTTACTTCGGGTATTTAGAAGTAACAGTATTAAATACCGAATAGTTACTACCCGCACATCTCTAATATATATTTTGATATTAGAATTCCTCATTATTATAAGGCCGATCTTCTAGTTTACGGCGTCAGTATTGACGATAGCTGCTATCACCAGAGCGGCCTGGGATTACTACTACGTCATATTATTTAACAATAAAAATAAAAATTTTGCGCGATTCTAGTGCGAGGTTTGCTGACCGGCTCTTATGTTCCCCGAAGAGCTAAAGCCCCTCGAAGAGTTATCCAACCCGTCAGGCTCACCAATTCTACACATTTTGAATTGTACGATTCCATAGTTTCGACTTGCGTTGATTCTAATCTAAAAACGAATTCAGCTAACAATATTTGCAACTACAGTTACCTTTCAGCGCTAATATTCATTGTTCAATATTTATTTATGTATACTAACGGACTAAATTACCGTTCTATAAATTACCGCTATTTAACATAAGCCAATCGAAAAAGAAAAATTGATTCCATTAAAACAACACATTTCTTATTCAAATTCAGTGATTTATTTTATATAGAAAAAATATATAAATTATTTAAGAGGAATAAATCTGGAACTGTGTGTCGCACCAATACCAGGCCGACCGTGCTTTACAGGCTTGTATGATAACGAAAATTCTCCCAAGTAGTGTCCAATCATTTCTGGTTTCACTTCAACCTGTAAATAATCAAATATTTTACATTAGTCAATAAGAATAAATATAAGTATAATTTAATATTTATATATTTTCTATCAGTCTGCCTTAAATAATCTTGTTTCTAGTTTTCGGTTAAATAAAGAATAACTCTAAATTTGAACCTTAAAATTAGAATCAGTCTCGTCATCGAATCATCATATAGAATTTAATGTAACTTTTAATTTTAAATCATAAATATCTTACTTGATTAAATGTTTTTCCATTGTATACTCCAATTATTGATCCTACCATTTCAGGTACAACAATCATATTCCGTAAATGTGTTTTGACAATAGCTGGTTTCTCTAGTGGTGGCGCTTCTTTCTTTGCTTTGCGTAATTTTTTGATTAACGCCATAGGTTTGCGTTTAAGTCCTCGGGAGAAACGTCTTCTCACTCGACTGTGCATTAATTCAACTAATTGATCATTGGGCATATCAAGAAGTTGATCCAGGTCAACGCCACGAAACGTGAACTTCTTAAAAGTACGTTTCTTTTTCTGTGATTCATCTACCTGACAAAAACAAGGGAAAAACCCACATAAAGAAGATATTTTAATATTTATAATATTTTTTTAACGCTAACAATTAAATTAAATTTTTCCAATCCATGTGTGTTAATATTCACGCACTAATAAATAAATAATCTAAACAATGAAGACATTGTATTTACAATAATGCATTTTAATTATACCAAAATAAATATTTAACAGTTAAAACACATTAATGTTATATTTCAAATCGATTAAATATATGTATATTAACACTGGGATGGCGTAGATAATATAAGTTATAAATTTTTTTAAATCAAATAATTATGTGTGTACCTCCGCCATGTCTGACTGTTTCGTTGATCGTTTGAACGTAAAAGAAGTTGACAAAATCGATTCTTTCGCTCATCACATTTGGGTACCAACATAAAGAAATTATAAAAAAAAAATATATTATTTAGGTTGGCAATATTTTTTGTAACCATCAAGCTATGTTCATGAGGCGCTTTCGATTCACATGAAAGGCGCTTTCGATTGACATGAAAGGCGATTTCGATTGACATGAATAAACAAAATTAACTGAAGTGATTTGACTGTTCAATTCGGACCTGCCAATTCAGTTAAAAAAATTTTGAAAATTAGAATATATATATATATATATATATATATATATATATATATATATATATATATATATATATATATATTTATATAATGTATATAGCAAGTTCTAATAATTTTATAGCAAGTTCAAATGATTTTAATATATGCATGCATTTATTTTTTATTTTCATTCCCGCTGTAGTAAACAAAAGCCAAATTAAAAATGATTTATTTTTGACATTTATCTGAAGTGATAAATACTATTTGAACACCCAAATCACTTCAGTAGCTCAATTATCAAAATATCAACTGAGTTATCTAAATAGTAACTCAATTTCAGTTCTATTGATTCATGTCAATCGAAATTGTCTATGGTGTCGGACGAAAATCAAAAATTGTTGCATCCGACTGTTGCTCAAATAATATTGATCTATTTTATGTGGAATTTTTTTTTTGCTAATTTTCATTTTCGTTTTGCTTTTGGACAGTGTTGATTGTTTTTTCTTGATTATTGCTATTAAATTTTTTCGGCGAAACCGGTTTTATAGGTAAAGGGGAAAAGAATGAAGGATGAATTCGGTATCAAAAGACCAAGTGTAAACACACCGATTGGGATTATTGTGGGCGTATATTTTCGCTCGTTTAAATTATTTTATTGGCTAAAACGTTGGATGCAAATTTTTTTGTTTTTCGTCCGACACCATGAACCGAACTTCAGACTAACTTTTAAATTTTTTATGTTGGTAATACGTTTTTCAAGTTATCCATCCCATATAAAAAATTAATATAAATTTTAAGTGCGTTCGTTGCGTTCGAAAGCTAAATTCGATAATTCATTTGGAAAGATATATCAATTTGTTGTTGTTGTTGCAGTTTATGCAAAGATCGTTCTTGTGGTTAAAAAAAAAAAAATTGAACATTTCCAACATACTGTTGAACTTGAGTTCATAAAATAATTAAATTGATTAAAAACAAACCAAATACTTGAATGATATTCCTATTCAATAAAATGGGTACCACACCTAAACTAGATCAAGTCAATGATTATTTTAATAAGATGAGAAAAGCAGCAATTAAAAAAACATTAAGTGAAGGAAAATTCTATTTCTCTCCTTAGAAATATTCAAGTATGGAACCTTACTGGCCTTATTCCAGAATTTTCCCAACAAATCATTTTAAAATCCCATTTTCATCCTACATATCGAACTTCATCATAATCGGTTAAGAACTCGCTGAGTTCCTTCCTAATTGGCCATATCCCAGAACTTTCCCAAAAAATCATTTTAAAACCCCATTTTCATCCTACATATAGAATTTCATCATAATAGGTTAAGAACTCGCCGAGTTCCTTCCTAACTGGCCATATTCCAGAACTTTGCTAAAAATCATTTTAAGTTTAAATCACATGTCGAAATATCCTGTTTTGAAATATCCAGTTTTGTACCATATCTCGTTTTGTGCCTTACCTCGTTTTGAATTATCCAATTTTGAAATATCCAGTTTTGTACCATATCTCGTTTTGTACCTTATCTCGTTTTAAAGTATCCAGTTTTGAATTATCCTGTTTCGTCAAATCCAGTTGTAAAATATCCGTTTTTGACATATATATAACGGTTTTTATATGTACTATATTGTATTCACACAAACATGTGTATATTTTTTTCTCGCTCAGTTAGTTTTTTCTAGCTGCTAGCAAAGTCGAAACAAAGCCAGTGTCAATATGTACCATTAACGTAAATTTTTACGTACACATTTAATTGCTTGAAGGGTAGTTGCATATAGTGGTATATCGGTATCAATATGTACATGGTACCAACATGCCAAAACCAATATAAAAAAATGATTCGTATTTATAATTTTGAAGTCGTAACTATTCGGGCATTTTCACCACCGGGTAGAATGTAGATGTTATTAAAAAGCACATTGTTTAATCAATCGAGCAAGATCTGGAAAGTGAATAACATCAAAGTAAGACGGAGGAGAGTGATTTACCATCTTTATTATCACTCGGAATAAAGAGTCAAAATAACACCATGGCTGACTCCGAGAAGGCGCCTGAACAGCAGCAGCAACAACAAATACCACAACAAAAGGCGACGGCCCAACAGCAACAAAAGCAAGTAATCGGTAAGTGATGTTTATATTATAAAATTTATAATGCCGGTCATTTTCTAAAACGCCATTTTGCAAATTTATTTTTATTCTTTTCTAATTCTATAAATTTATGGTAAATTCAAAATATAAGGTCATGTTGTACTGAAAATGGTGTTTTATCTACATTAAGCAGTATTACTTCAGAACCAACAAAACATTTTGTTAATTTAAAATTTTTAGATATCGCCATTTTGAGTTATATTTTTTTCCACTGCGTAAATTTTCTAAATGTGCACATAGTCACAAGTATATTCACAAGTTAATGACCTTAAGTGTATTTTTATTTATTTAAAGGGTCAACGTAACTTTTAATTTGAATCTGATAGTCGATTTGTTCACAGATGAGTAGTGCGGCTTTTGTTATCAAACATACATTTCTTTATAGATAGTATATAATATGTCTTATTTATATGATTATGCTTATTGTCCATAAATTCATTTCGCACAACGATTTATCTAGTTGCAATTTTCGTTTTTATAAACTTTTATAATTTGTATTTTAGCAACCAAAGTAACTGGAACTGTTAAATGGTTTAATGTGAAGAGTGGATACGGATTTATTAATAGAAATGATACGAAAGATGATGTATTTGTTCATCAATCAGCAATAATTAAAAACAACCCGAAAAAAGCAGTCCGCTCAGTAGGCGATGGTGAGGTCGTCGAATTTAATGTTGTAATTGGCGAAAAGGGTAATGAAGCAGCCAATGTAACCGGGCCTGAAGGTGAGCCCGTTAAAGGTAGCCCTTATGCGGCAGATAAACGTCGTGGCGTACGTCTTTGGTGGCAAAGACGTACTCGTCGAGGAGGCGGCCAGAAAGGAGGAGATGGTCATAGTAATGGAGGAGATGATGCTCCTGTAAGTGATGGAGGACAAGGCGATGAACAACAACGCCAATTAAGAAGATATCGTCCTCGAGGTCGTGGTCGTTATGGTTATTTTAGACAGCCCCAACAACGCCGTGACACTGGTGGTCAAAGCGGCAACTCAGATGGAGGCCAAGAAGGTAATTTAGATATGGATGGCGGCCCCGGAGGAAATCGTGGTGGGCGAGGACGTGGAGGTGGAGCCCCAAGACGATTTTTTAGACGTAATTTCCGTGGAGTACGAGGAGGCGGTGACCCACGTCGTAGTAGAGATGATGGAGGTATTCCACCAATGGGAGACGGTGGTTCGATCAAAGGAGGACAAGGAGGTCCAATTAATAAAGGTATTGGAATCAATCGTCGTGGCAGACCACGTTATCGCCGCGCTCCACGTAACCGTGGCAGTTATACCAACCAAGGTGGCAACAATTATAACGGCCAAGACAAAGATGGACAACAAGTTCAAAATACCACAACCGAAAGCTCTGCATAATATTTTATTTAAACATTTTTCCAACTATTGAACCATCAGTACAATAATTTTTAATCATATTGAGAATATTAAACGATGGGAATTATA
Source organism: Tipula confusa (assembly GCA_963556175.1). NCBI lineage: Eukaryota > Metazoa > Arthropoda > Insecta > Diptera > Tipulidae > Tipula > Tipula confusa. Next base: position 12,730,923 of record OY744478.1, on the reverse strand, counting down.
TAAAATCTAACGAGTTTGTCGTCTAATTGTAATCAATATATTAATTTTTTTTTTTAATAAATGATTTCACTCTAGAAATTATATATGGACATTTTTTAAATATTTAGTTTCGTTTCGTAACAAATAGTTTCTAAATTCTAGTGTTTTAATCTCAACTATAACAACATACATAATTATAAATGTGAATGTAATTCAAGAAAAACTTTAGCTAAACAACATTTCCGAATAACTTGCAAACTTTTATCAATGGACCAAAATAATAACCGTAAAATGTTTTATTTTAAAAAGAAAAACTGAAATAACAAAAAGTTTAAAAAAAAATTGTTTTTGTGTTAAATCAGATGCTAATATCTAATGAGAATTTGTGTACATCCTGCAATTTGCAACAATCAAATTGAACAATATTAAGCTTATCTCTGGAATCGTCTCCAAATTTTGGAAACAAATTATAAGCCACAAGAGCTTTGGCACAAAACACGGCATACATTTATAAACATAACGAGTATAATTACATTACGAGTGGCTAATAAAAGGTTAGTTTTGATTTTTATAGAAACTTAATCCAGTTTATTACATTAATAATAGTTGCTTTCTAATCGACATCTTTTTGCTCATGCAAAATATTGAGTAGTTAAAATTTAGCGGTGGTCGATTGGAAAGCAACTAATATAACTATAGTAAGCAATTGATAGTTTGACTTAAGCATGTTAAGTCTTACTTATTTAAACCAGATAAAATTTCGATTTGCTCCTACAAAAATATAAAGGTTAAGGTAGGCCAATTAACCGTATCAACATTCTGGCTCTGTCAAATTCGACCCCGAGCTAGTTCCTCGTATTGTTCTAGACAACCCGACGAAGACAAGTTCGTTTCGGATCGGCTCGCGGAACGTGACCGAGCCAGCGTACTCACTGTCTTTTTATTTCATGAACAAGATCAGGAATTTTCATTAAATTCTGGATCTCGTGGTTGAATAAAACTGTAAGTGCCGTCATTGTCGCGTTTGAGGCCATACATCAAGTGCATGATTCTTCTATCGAATATCATTAACAACTCTCACACCCATACATGACAACGTATGATCAACACAATATTTATGGTTCCATCGATTTTGGACCAATCGAAGCCGAGAATTGCACAAGTTGGCTCCAGTAGTTCATTAACACCGTTGCCGTTCAGCCAAATTACACAGATATCATCAGCATATGCCAGAACCTGGTTGAACTGACGGTACAAGCTGTTGTCCTGATGTGTTTCACTTTCACGAAAGATAAATTCTAACATGAGATTAAAGAGTATCGGGGACCGAGCATCCCCTTGCCGTACACCAGAGCTAACTGCAAAAATTCCTGATAGCTTGTTTTCAACTTTGACACAACATTGTGACTGCATTACTGTCATTTTTCATAAACGCACGTATTTGTTAGGTATTCCCAGACATCGCAAAGTAAACCATAGGCTATCCCGAAGGATTGAGTCTTGTTGGAAATCCAAGAATACCTGTTTCGTAATATTTAGAAAGAATCATCCTCAGCGAAAAAATTTGATCAGTGACTGACCGATTCGGACGAAATCCTCCTTGGAAGTTACCTACAATTTCCTCCGCTTACTTCGCTTTGCCATACTTATCGAATAAGATTGAAAAGATAGTTCCATAAAGTATCTCCTCCGAATATCAAGACCTCGGAATTAATGCAATCAACCCCATTTGACACTTGTTAAACATTGAGAAAATGCTCCTTCCATGTGTCGAGCCTTCATCGATGTTAACATTGAGGTTTCCATCCTGGTCCCTAATGGCGGTAGACCTAGGTCTAAAGGTTATAGTACAATCCGGTAACTCCTTTAAAGAACCTACGAGAAATGCGCTCATTGCTAGGTTTTTGTACTCTTAAGACTACAATTTTCTCCTAGCAAGAATCGCTTTATTCTTCCGTGTGATTGTAAAACGCATTCGCGCTTCTTTATAGGCTAAATTCTGTTGCTCGACAGCAAGACGATACTCCTCAAACCAATCAGTTTTGGGTTTAATTTTTACCATACCTAGAGTCGCCTGGGCAGCATTGACAACCGAAGTTTTCAATACCGCCCATAGAGCTCACATCATCTGCCTACAAATTTAACAGCTCACCGATAAGATTTCAAATCTTGGATGCCTCGAGACTTTTCCTTTGTTATTAACACATGGTGTCCATGTTTCCAAGTGGATATTTTTATGAGGAAAAAATATGCTAGCCACAATGAGATCGTGGGCGATCGCAAAGTACATAATTCTTTCCCCATTATCGGTCGCTAGATCGTGTCGGTACCAATCACTATTTTGACGTGCTCCGGTATGGATCCCATCAGATCATCCAAATTGTTGTAAAATGAGTATCTTTGGGTTTGCTTCCATCAGTGGGCCCATGAACACAAATGATTGACAGGTTGGCTAGTCGCAACCGTAAATGTAGCTTACCTGGGGCCCAAGGAGAAAACCAACACCAAAATTGCCGAGGGACTCATGGTCTCCACTTTTTGGCCATCGAGTTACGAGTTCCAAGCGAAACTCTTTCATGGCTGAAATAGTGACATCAAACACGGCTGGTTTTCTTAGATACTGCAGATTCTATGTACCAATCACTGCGTGCCCGTTAACATAAGCGGGGGTCAAGGTTTCCATTTTTCTTTGTGTTAATATTTTTACAAATGAGGGTAGTCAGCCCAGCGATACACTCTTTATTTAGTCGCCTGCTACGACAAGTCAAGGATTCTGAGGTGGAATTCTAAGATGGAAACATGGGGAGTGTCCCCCAAACACAAAGACTATCATAAATAAAAATCATCAACATTTTTCTGAGTTCGAATTTTATCTTTTGTATTACAAAATAAAATTTATATATTTATAATGATATAATGTCAAAAAACTAACTATAATTAATTCTATGGACGGATTTCACCTGAATAAAACAGATTGAGTTATGCGAAGTTAACCCCGCATGCAACAGGTCGAACTGTTCATGCTTCGACCTACTGATATAAGATGATCGATAATATTAGACAATAACCTATTAAAATCCAATCATTACGATTATTTCCTACCGAATTTCGTGCTTGGGTCACACCCATTTGGAATGTATGTGTGGGTGAGCTCATTCGTCCGTCACCTCCATTACTGTATGCTAGTACACGTAGCTTATACGTTTTGCCTGGGGTTAAAGTATCTACATAGCATTCAAGTTTTTGACCTAATTCCACAAATGTGTCGTTAGCCGTCGACATATCTTGATCCGCTTCCCATACACGAACTTTATAACCAGAAACCGGCTCTTCGTCAATCTCTGGAGAAATATAACGCCACACAACGCGCACCGTGGACGGATTAACACCATAAACATGAACTGCTGATGGAGGTTTCTGTGGTGCCTTGCGATAAGTACGCTCTAAATATCGTTCACTTTCTGGACCTTCGCCGGCAGAATTAAAAGCCATTACTTTAACGAAATAATATGTATCGGGCTCGAGACCAACAATTAAAGCCCAATTTCGTGTTTTACGCGATAAATAATATACAGCATCTTCTTCGTTATGATCTTTTTTCCAGTACTTTAAACGATGTCCAATCAATTTGCCACGAATTAATTCGCGTCTCAAATCGACCGGTTCCCATGACACATTCAAGGCCGTTGAATTGTAGCCAACCGCAACCGGTAGCTGTGGTTGAACTTGCGGCATACCCTCGGCCGAATATATTACAACAGGAGATGATTCAGGCCCCGAGTCTACATCATTAAACGCTTGAACCTTAACTTCGTATTGTGTATAATAGTTTGCCGCTGGAACATGAACTACTGCAGTATTAGGATTTCCACCATCTAAACTCCTGATTTCCTTCTTTTGCCACTCGCTTTCGTTTTTATACAGACGCCAGAATACTTTGTAATAAATACCTTTGCTATTTTGTTCTTCGGATTTAAGTGCGTCCCATTTAATTGAAAGGTCGCCGATTTTACCTCCACCACCACCAACATTTCGTGGTGCTATATATGGTCTATCGTTTAATGTGTTGAACAGCGGTGATGGAGCTGATGCCAGGCCAATACCTAAATCATTAACTGCTGCTACACTGAATTCGTAACCACTCCATGGATTTAAATTTTCAACGGTAAATCGTTGACGTTTTGATGCACGATCATAGACAGGTCGAATATTGTCGGCAACTGTGACCCAAGTTTTATTCCAGTTGGTGCGTGCATATATCGTATACGATTCGATTGTGCGTCCATTATCTGTGCCATCGATCCAATCTATAACCGCAGACGTTTTTTTAACATCGTACACCTGAACACCACCCGGGGCACCTGGTGGTCCTTGAACTAAAACCTTTGCTTGTGATGTTATTTGATTTACTGCCGACTTTGCGATACATTCATAAGTTCCTGTATCATGTAAACTAACATTACGAATCTCTAAAGTATTGTAGTCGATTGTCTAGATGAAAAAAAAAAAAAAAAAATTAGCATTACATAGTGCCTCTGATTAGACCCCATATTTAATTTTTGTATACTAACAATTCTTTTATCTTCTTCGTCGATAAGTCGTAACCCGTTAAACGTCCATATGAATGCTATGTCTAAAATTTCGTCGTAAACAACATCGCACCTTAACGATAGATAGCTACCGATTTGTGTAATAATTCTCTGTCGTAGGGCAGCCGTGAAACGAAGTTCTTCTGCAAAATAAAACAAAAATAAATCGACATTCTTTAAAAAATATTTTAATAATAAATTTCTTACGTAATACGATTAATCTAGCATCAGATTCACTTGATCCATATGAGTTTACCGCAACGCATGTATAAACCCCTTCATCATCTCGGGACGTAGGCGATATAATTAATGTGCCACTGGGTAGAATACGTCGGTGACCACCCGATCCAATAACATCGCCATTTCGCTTCCATGTAATTTTAGGGCGTGGCGCCGCCTCTGGATTACATTCAATTGTTGTATTTCCGTTATAAGTAGCATAAATTTCCGATTCTAAAGGTTGTTTTTTGAATGATGGTTTCATTCCAAGAACTCGTAACTGAGCCGACGAATAAACACCGTGAAGTTGATTTTCTGCACGACACTGAAACATTCCATCATCTTTATTCGGATCCAAATATTTAATTGTCAGCACATTATCTTGTATAATGTATTTGTCTTGATCAAGTGTTTCACGATTCAATTTTTCGGCATTCTTGTACCATGTATAATTCGAGTCTGGTACCGAAAATGCTTCACATGTAAAACTAACTTCACCGTTATTGTCTTTGATTCTATCTCGTAACGATATCGTAAATTGTGGTATCATCTGTATATTAATGGCAATACTCTTTTTAATCGATTTACGATCGTTTTTAGCTGTACAAATATATTCACCGTTATCATTAATAGTTGCATTTTTAATTACAAGCACTCGATTATAGTTTATGATTTGTGAATTTCTCGGTAGAGCACCATCACGCCGTGTCCAATTATAATGTGGAATGGGATATCCGAACGCCATACATTCCAATCGAATATCTTGTCCGGCGATCGGAGCTTCGGGAAATACTTTTGGAAATGTATTTGCCATAATTAAGTCTTGAAAAGCCTGTGATGGTCGTACGTTTAACTGAAAAAATGGTCCATTACGTCCCGTATCCGATTGACTTGTTTTAACTGTACACGAATACGATCCATGATCAACCGCTTCCAGAGCTGAGAAATATAGAGAACCATCATAACTGACGAATACACGTTGATCCTCATCGACGAAATTAGGGAAATAACTACGAGACCAATAAAAGTCACCAGAGGGATAATGTTGTGGTGGATCACAGAAAATCGATTTTCCCCAAGTCATTTCACCGTATTCCGCTGATCTTTTTAAATTAAATTCCATAATAAATCCAAAATTAAAATTGATTGATTCGCTTAGTATGCGACCAAATTTATTTTCGGCAATACAATGATATCGTCCTTGATCGAATGATTGTTTCGGATCGGTGATAATTAAATTTCCACCCGATACTGTATACCTTGAATTCTGTAGTGGATCAATGCGTGTAAAAGTCAACGAATCATTCAAATACTCTTCTTTAAACCATTGATATGTTGGAGTTGGATAGCCACCGGCCAAACAATGCATAGTCACTTCATTTTTACGCCGATTTGTATCAAAAATGGTGTTCTTCGGTTGTTTAATAAAGTATGGACCACGCGGAATTTTTTCAATATCGATCACATCGTAACCATAATCGTATCCTCGTTTGTCGTCCGTATAAATATTATAATTATTTGCATTGTATAGCGGTTGCGATTCACATATGAATAAATTTGGTTCGAAATTTCGGGTCGGTATTAATCCCCAACGATTATCGTATGTCGAATATCCATAAACCAAACGATCTTTATCATTATTAAGATTTGAATCAGGATCAAGCGCGTCATAATTGTCTCTTTCGTATTGACTGTCTTCTTTTACTCGGCCAATTTCACTTGGTAATGATGATCCATCGTCATTTAACCAACTTCCTTTTGATACTTCACGAGTCGATACATAGTATCGATTTTGCCGTTGATTTTGTAAAATTAATTCCTTTATAATAAATCCATGCTTATCGACAGTGTCAACATTTACAATATTTGCATTATAGGCTTGGCAAATTTTTTTCGCATCATACCAATTTCGTCGAGGCGATTTAACAAAACGATAACATGTTTGTCGATATGCGATCCAATATTCTGGGCAATATAAATTTTGATCGATACTATCATAATTGCCATTTAGAGCATTATTTCCACCGTACGGTGTAAATGAATACTGATAGTTTTTACTATTTTCATTTTGATCATTTTGATTTGTACTGTATGGATTGTATTGGTTTTGTGTATTAATTTGATTGCCATCAATATTTTGGTATGGTGAGAGTAGATTATTTGGTTGTTTGTTTATTTGTTGGGGATTTTGAATTTGTCCACTACAAATATTTAATGCTAATAGAATAAGTAAATAGGCTTTCTAGAAAGAAAAAAAAAATAAGAAAACTCTATAAGTAATTTTGAAAACTGAGTAATCAAGAACTTAAAATACCAGGACAGACGAGTGGACATTTGCTTGCCTTGTACTCAAAATAAAAAGTTACTTAACATCAATTTGGATCCATGGAAACTAATTGGAACCCTGTAATCTTTTCTGGGGCCGAAGCTCACCCAACTTTTTTGCGCTTACTTTAACATCCTACTTTACGCCGTTAGCAGCCAAATCGAGGACGCACGAATATAAGTTATTGACATGGAGATTGGTTCGGCCCATGGGTTCTGCACTTCAACAAGGGATCATAGTGGTGTTCATCGTCATCACCGATCGCAATCAAATGATGAAAAATCCGATGATGTAAGCGCTCTGTGGTTGATATTAAAAAATTGCACCATACCTGCAGACTCAGGTCTTATAGGATTCGGGACTAGGATAGAAATCTCTGTTAACATCAATGCGGCATCGATACTAAGAAGAGACATTTCTGCGATGTGAATAGCGGATCTATTGTATTTATACAGTATGGCCAATCAGAGACTGAATTCATTCATTCGGTGGGAATACTTTTCAACCTTTTTCGATTTGTTTGTCAAAGCAAAGCAAAGAAAATTGTAGGTAACCACCAAGGTGAGTTTTACCCGAATTGGTCAGTCTATGTTCAAGTTTTGATGATCAGGCACGGTTTAAATCTGATGAAGCCCCAATACTTCTTGAAATGTTCGGGCAAGTTTTAATTTTTTAACCTGTTTATTATTTTTTATTAACATAAATATTTTATAAAATATTAATCAAGCAATTAGCGCAGTGTTTGGACAAAGAAGTACCGGGCAATCGGTGATGACGATGAACACAACTAGAACCAAGTCAGATGGCTGGATTTGGCTAGCGGTGTAAAGTAGTACGTTAAATTAACAGCGAAACAGTTGGGAGAGCGTCGGTCCATAAAATATTTCATGGATTAAAAAAATGTAATCGGTTTAATAACTGTGTAAATCACCGAAAGTCACATGGTTTCTTAAGATATGTTAAGAAATTCGGCACTTTTGAGATTGTCATTTTAGTGTAAACAACAAAATATCTCCAACCATTAGAAAAAGTATCGAATTATTAAATTAATAATCAATTATAAATATAAACAAAGTGTGTTTATGTTTAGTTTTATTTCCAAATATACAATCTGTTAATTGATCAAAAATAGATGTATTTAATATAAACATATTTAAGGTGTGGCTGGAATGCTTGTCATTTATCTATCACATATAATGAAATCATAGCAACAAATAACAATTTACAAACTATTAAAGCATTTAATTACTAAATATGATCACACATCAACTTTTAAATTTCTTAAGGAAACATTAATTAATAAAAAATCCCAATATATTCATTGTCTCACCGTCATTTTGATTATTTCAATATTTAACGTTTTACATATTTAACAAACAATATACAAATAAATTTATATAATATACATATATATATATATATTACAAAATGTTAATAATTAAAACTTCACACAAATAAAATATATACACAACAAAACACAAAATAAGGCAAAAATAAAACAAAATAAAATTTCTTCAGCTTATCGTTCTGTTCCAACAAACTATTGCAGGTGGTTGTTGATAATTTGGTACAACAAGTAAGCAAAACAGGCATATGAAACAATTGTTTGTGTATGAATAATAATAATAAGAATTGTGCTTATAGGGTCACTTAAAAAATGGGTCCGTTCATTTATTTTAAGCGTAGCCCTTTTGGCACGGCGTTACGTTTACGTACAGTTTACGAAGACTTAACTCTTCGTAAACGTTACACTAAAACAGTACACTTTATGTTACGTAAATGAAACATTTGTCATAAGAGAATTGAAACTAATTTACGAACACCTTTATCAATTAGAACTGACAGAAACTATACTAACAGATACAGATACAGATGACGAACATGAAATAACAGAAATAATAGAAATAGAAGAAACAAAAGAGTCTGATGTACAAAGACATAAAAGAAAATTAATACAAGAAACAAACGAGAGTGAAAAAATAAATATAAAACATAGAAAAAATCATATTAAGAATATGGACGTCATTACCTTAGAACATAATTACACGAGGTCTAAAATGACAAATCATAATGAAATGGATATCAAAATATTAAGCAGCGATAAGGATAATATAAATGTGGAAAAAACAAAAAATAAACAAATTTAATAGGCAAGACATAGGGCCTTTTAAAATAATAATGAAAAAAGAAAATCTAAATCTACGACACTTAGGGAAAACCCTCAAAACAAACAAAAGTGAAAATGTAGTAAAGGTTGAATCAGAAAAAATAGAAAAAATTCGATTGCTATAACTGCTTCAACCCAAATAATTTCTACAAAACCATAGGTAATATTAGAAATAGATCAGGGATAGGCATCTATGAGAAAGATAATAATAGAAAATACTCAATACTACTAAAAAATAAGACAGACCTAAAGACAACAGAAACAATAGCCATAAAATTAGCTCAACTAACAATAGCTCAACTAAACAAACATGAGAAAATAATAATATTTACAGAGCTCATGCATATCGTTAACAACAGCACTGAAACATAATACAAACAAACATTACGAAAATCACATAATAGGCTTTATAGGTCACAACAACACAAAATAGATAATAATTCAATGGATCCCAGGACATATCGATATACACGGAAACAAGTTAGCAGACTATTTAGCTAGAACATCAATAATCAACACACGTACTAGACAATGAACCGACAATTAAAGACAATACAGAACAAATCGCGGGCCAGATAAACACGAAATGGAAGAAATCCAGACAAATGACAACTATAGCTGGAAAATACTACAAACAAATTAAACCTATACCAATAAAAATCTTTGGTTAAAAAATAAAACTTTAAATGGACAGGAAATAAAACAGATTATAAGACTAAGAACAGGACACACATTTAATAAAAAATTCAAACATATGATAGGACTGGAAGACTCACCAAACTGTACTAACTGCAACAACACCGAAGACAATGAATACGTAATAAGCGAGTGTTCGAAATATGAAAATATACGCAACAAATATCCAATTCTGAGATAAAAATCCCTTAAGGAAATACTACAGAGACAAGACGAAACGGAATACAAATTAATAATAAATTATCTAAAAGAAATAAACTACAAACTATAAAAATAAATAAATAAAAAATTTATTATAATATAAAATACCGCTAAACATCCATAAATGACTGGGTTTTTATTGTAAATGTTTCTAACAATTCGAATAAATAACACAACAAATAATAACTAAAATACTAAAATATAACAATACAAAAATTTACTAAAAATTCAAATTAAGTATTGTAAATTTCAAAATTAATAGTCTAATTTAAATTTAATTATATAAAGTAAAAATATATATACATATATGTATGGAATAGGGAGATAAATGAATTGAAAATAGAAGAATTTTTAATATATTGAATTATTGAATTATATAAAAAATAATAAAACCTATATTTAATTAACTAAATATTAAAACATAAACCATTAGTATATTTACAGTAAAAGAAAATATCTAAATACAAGAGAAGAAAAAACAAAAACAAGGCAAAACCGTTACTATCTGTTTTAGGAATAAAATAAGATTCAGTAAAGAAAATCAACAGTATAAAAATCCAATGCTGCAGACCTTCTCGTGAGAAGTATCTGTAAGCCGAAGAAATGCATTGGACTCTGTGCGCAATAACAATGGAGAAAGACTTGTCGACTTCTGTAGCACAAATCTCCATTCCAAAAATCTTCAGTCATCAATTGACATCATTAACGAAACTAGCAACACTCATCCACCAAAGGAACGGGAAGTTAAAGATGTCATTAGTAGACTGAAGAGCAATAAGGCCGCTGGAACAGACAATATAACCGCCGAAATATTCAAAGGAGATTCATCTACAACTGCAAGCATATTAACACCAATAGTCCAAGAAGTCTGGAATTCTGGGAGAATTCCACTGAAATGGAAAGAAGGCTTGATAATTACGATACCCAAGAAAGGTGACCTAAGAGAATGTAGAAACTGGCAAGGTATCTCCTTCCTCAACACAACAATAAAGGTACTTGCAATGATTATCCTTGACAGAATATCACCTACGATCAATGCAATATTAAGAAACGAACGAGCTGGATTTAGACCAAGAAGAAGTTGCACTGATCACATCAACACAATCCGTACATCACTGAGCAATCCAATGAATGGAATTCACCATTGTATATGCTATTTGTCAATTTCGAACGCGCATTCGATACGATAAACAGGAACGCAATATGGCAGACACTTTGTGAAATGGGCATCCCAAAGAAATTAATTGAACTCATACAAGAAATGTATCGGGATGCTGGGAACCGAATTCAATACAAAGGCAAACAAAGTGAAACATACTACAACACTCGAGGAGTAAGGCAAGGTTGAGTACTCACCAATGCTGTTCCTAATCGTATTAGACAGTGTAATGCGGAAACTAGATAACAAGTCCCCTAATGTCATTCAATGGGGGTTAACTGGTAAACGCAATGATTTGGACTAGCAGACGATATATGCTTGCTCACACACAAACACTCCGACGTGCAGCAGAAAGTGCAACAGCTATCAGATCTAGCTAACGAAGTTGGTCTTAAGATTAATATCAAGAAAACCAAGACGATGAGACTCAACACAAGTATAACCACACCGATGCACATCAACAATATACAAATTGAAGATGTAAATGAATTCGTATACCTTGGTTGCACAATAACGAAAGCAGGCTGAACAGAAGAAGACATGCTACATGCTACACAAAGTCTGGAATACTTTTATCCTGTCGCGCAAGACCAAGATACGAATGTTCAACTCATGTGTGAAATCGGTACTACTGTATGGGTGTGAGACATGGAAGCTTACAGGAAAAATCATACAGAAGCTACAGGTGTTCGTAAACAAATGCCTTCGACGAATACTTAATTGCTTCTGGCCTAACACGATTAGTAACATCAATCTGCACAGAACAACATGTCAGTCAGACATTGAGACCGAAATAAAGCGACGAAAATGAGGATGGATTGGCCATACACTGAGAAAGGCATCAAGTGATATAACGAGGATGTCATTAGACTGGAACCCACAAGGGAAAAGAAAGGAAGGCCAGCAATAACATGGAAGAGAACGATGCTAGCAACCTGGGAAAATCATGGGCGGAAATTAAAGCAATAGCCCCAAATAGAGTAAGATGGTTCAGAATAGTAGACGCCCTATGTTCCTAAATTGGAGATACAGGAAAAAAAATCTTAAAACGTTTTCTGAACTCAAACAAAATTTCCGGCGTTACAGAATTATAGAAAAAAACGTGTCCTGTTTGGTTAGTAATGAGTGTCGTTGGAACATAAATTCAAAATTGTTTAGAAGGACCGACATTAAAAATAATGTATACAGAAAAATTTCTCACAGCTATTTTAATTTTTTTAGATAACATTTTTAAAAAATTTTTAAACTAACAAAACAACAAATATTGCTTTAAAATACCAAAACCCAAATGATTTCTAAACGTCAAATTTATTTTAAGTCTCACATGACGCCATCTTTGAAATTTTGATTGAAAGATATTGCAATTGTATGGTATACTTTGTCAGGTGGAGAGGGCGAGTAAAGGCATTGCCACATGCATGCTTGCACGACCGACAGAGTAAAATTCAATTTCAGACTAAATTATTCTATGAACATTATCAAAATTAGTTTACGTTTACAAAACCTATTGAATTAATTAAAAATTGTATCAATATTATTATAATTCCATTCAAAATTATGCATTTTAATGTTTCATTGGCCGAAAAAATACAAAATGGTATAATCTCGGTCGGTTTACGAACTTATTTTTGTCGAAAAGTTCAAATGGTATAATTTTTTTCGGTTTCCAAACGCATCAAAATGAAACGATTTTGTCTGTCGGGTATAACATAACCTCACTTCGATGTAGTTTTATCCCAATTTTTTTTTTTTTTTTTATGTATAGCTGATGAGAAAAACTTATTTGTATTAAAACTTTCATTATATGTTATGTCATTATCACGCTATAACTAGATAAATTGTATGTCTAATTAGTTATAACTAGATAAATTGTATGTCTAACACTTGAAAATAAAAATATGATGGTAAACAACAAAAGAATGTAATCTAAAATTTACATTTTTAATTCTCATTTCATTTTTGACTCGATTACATGGCCAGTATTTATAATGCCTATGCATTGGACCAACATAAAAAACGATTGAACATTTTTGAAATCACTCATAAATGTTTTGTTTACATGAATAATATGCGTTATTCTAATAAACGGTTAACTTTACTGTTAAATTGCGGCCTAAAAACAAACGAAATTGCGCATATTTTTATTTAAAACTGTAACTAAAAAATTGCCCTATACACTCAATTGTGTACATAGGTTTTGTTTAGCTTTGTCAACGAAAGTTAAGAAGACGGCTTGTAATAGAGATAGGGTTTTGATATTAGTGATCGAAATAAAAAATCAATAACAAATGTATAACAAATTATTCTGCCCACACATCTACAAAACTGTTATAAATGTTTGTTTTTGCGAATTTCTCGAAACTACGTACATAAAAAAAATATAATAAAAGTTGACAGAATGGTGTGACAATATGGCGAAGTTGATATAGATTATAAAAGAAATTGTTGTCCAAAGAAAATTTACATATTTTTATTTAAAACTGTAACTAAAAAATTGCCCTATACACTCAATTGTGTACATAGGTTTTGTTTAGCTTTGTCAACGAAAGTTAAGAAGACGGCTTGTAATAGAGATAGGGTTTTGATATTAGTGATCGAAATAAAAAATCAATAACAAATGTATAACAAATTATTCTGCCCACACATCTACAAAACTGTTATAAATGTTTGTTTTTGCGAATTTCTCGAAACTACGTACATAAAAAAAATATAATAAAAGTTGACAGAATGGTGTGACAATATGGCGAAGTTGATATAGATTATAAAAGAAATTGTTGTCCAAAGAAAATTTACAATACAATAATTCTTGCCGATAAAATTAAAATTCCTGTATTTCATAAAAGTCATAAAAAATTCAGTGTATTTCGGCTTTTGTTTTTGTGAAAATTTGAATTTATTAAATTGCATTTTGTGTGTGCCATTTTTACTGTGACAAACGTATACTTCGTATCACAATAATGTCGCCAAAATCGAAAAAAATGTTTTGAATACTAAAATCGCAAGAAACAACACTTTTAATTATATCTTAATATTATTTTATTGTCATACACACTTTAATTTTATAAAAATTACCTACGTGGAAATTAGACCATAAAATTTTTTTAAAATCGGATATGTAAAGCAGTTCTCGTGCATTGAGGATGTGATCGCAGATTCGCAGTACATTTAGGTATATTTAAATTAATCGCTAAGAAATTTAATATATTTGTATATATTATGTGAAAAAAGAAAGAGTGCTTTAGCTGCTGGTATAATATGGCGCGCATAATTATTTACAAAGAAACATATTTTCCGCAATTTGTTAAATCATTTGCACATAGTTGACTGAACCAAGCCTGACAAGTTGTCATTTTTAAGTAGATTAAATGAACGATGTTATTGGCAGTGGGTCGTATTCACTTTAAGAACTCAAATGCCTCTTTGCTCTTGTATCTTAAAAGTTCTTTAAGAACAATTAATTAGTTCCTTAATTATTTGTAGTATCCCAGCCTAAGAACTTAAGCACAAATCTTTCTATATTTCATAAATCTAAACTAACAAAATGTCATTTATTCATTTTCAGGAAATAAGCATTGTTTTATAATATGTCATCGTAAACTCATCTTAAATCAACGTCTATGTTTTAAACCTATTACCATTAATTTATTTTAAAACCGTGAATAGGCATTTCCAATGATGTAAGTATATTTTAAATATGACGCAAGTATGTAACATAATTTAGATTATATATTTACCATTCCACAGGACTACAATTCAACAGTAATAATGGAAAATTTTTATCATAATGAAAATCAGTTAAACCCTTCATCCTCGTCGGTATATACGATACCATTTAGTAGCCAATCCGCATCAGCAATAAAATTAAGAAAATTTTTCGGCTCTTCGACTCACGAAGATTATGTAAAGCAAACAAACAATGAGCTACTTGAAAATAATGTAAATTATATCAATGCTATAAAAATTGAGTGGACCGATTACACGATTCCGATTGTTGTAACAACTCTAACACTATTACTTGGTATCATTATAATTGGAATTATAGTGGTCAAATGGTTGAATAAAAATCCGTCTGTTTCAAATCGAAATCAAAGTAATTTTATCGATAAGATTCAATGCTTAAATAAGGAGAGTATAACTAAAGAAAACTATTTTAAAGAAGATTATCGAAAAATAACCGATGATAACTATAAAAATAGTTTAAAAAAAAATATAAAATTTCTGTTAAAAATGTCATCCAACTCATTGACACAAAACGAAAATGTTAAATTAAATTTATCTCCTCCACCACTTTCATCACAATCGGATCAATCTGCCGCCGAAACAAAAAATATACCATCATCGCCAAACATATCTATTTCGTCTCAACCAACTACTCCATTACCACAATCTCCATTGATGCTAATCAAATCAAATAACTTACCAACCCCACCTAATGATACGCCAAATAATTCAACAAGTACTAGTCCAATTATAATTCCATGTTCGATTCAAGTTCCCGTTACCATACCAATAAATTATCCGACAAATATAAATGAGAAATGGGTAAAACAAGACACCGGGTCACCACAAATTGGAGCTGCGGTTTCAACTGTAACCACTACTATGAATAACAGTTTTACATTTTCACCACCATCATTTAATTTGAACCATAATCATCAAACACAAATCATGACTCAATCCCCACAATTGATCAATAGTAATATAAAATTAGGAAATTATTTCCGTTTTCCCGATGTCGACATATTTTCGCCAAAATTTTGTTGTGATGTCCCTATAATGAGTAATAACAATAGTATCACTTCGCGCCGATCACGACTCAAGTCAATCTCACTAGATTCTGATAACGCAAAAATAATTGAGGATAGTTTAATCGGATCTATGTATGGTGGACCAGGAGGTTGCGGTGCAATATCCGCGATTGATGATGTTGGAAATATACCACCGCCATCTACTTCAACATCAATTTCAAACATATCGCATATGTATATTACGGAGGAATCTCATCATCAACTACTTGAACCAATTTCGTTATCACAACGTACTCTCAATAAAAATAATCTAAAAATTAATTTGATTGATGATAATTATGACATGAGCATGATGCAACAACAATCTTCCGGTTGCTATAATAATAATAATATATCAGTGACAACTACTCCAAAAACACCAATTTTAAAGCAAAAGGCAATATCGTTGGACAACAATGATTGTAAAATACCAACACTGGATTTATCATCGATCAGTGTTCCAACAACGCCTAAGAAGAATTCGAGCCACACTAATAGCAACAGCAGCAATGATGTACAAAAATGTCCCAATTCAATATCATCATCTTCACTTGGAATTTCATCTATCAATACAATATCTGGAATTTCCCCTGGTATGTATTAGCCAATTTTATTATTTATCTATTGAACTTACTTATATTTACGAGCCAAATTCTATTTTTGTGTTAATGACTAAATGTCATCCCGGATCGCTTTTCTGTCATTTAATTATGTTTATTTTTGCTTTAAATAATAATAATAATTTTTGTGCCAAATAACAATTATACCTCGTTTTTGTTGATCGCGCTCCTTCGTTCTTTTGTTAAAAATAAATCATAAAAGATGGTTCTCGAAGCAGACAATACATCAAAATCACCAATTTTACAGCAAAAGGTTTTTTTTAAACAACAATGATTAAATTATACCAACACAGGATTTATCTTCAACCAGTGTTCCAACAACGCCTTTAAAGAATTCGAATCAAACTAATAGCAACAGCAACAATGATGTATAAATGTGTTTAAATTTCCCAATTCTCAAAGCCGGCGTATCATCGTAATTAACCGAAAACTATTTTTGCGTTATAGACCTCTATTTTGAGAACTAAGTAGAGGAACTAAAACCACTCTTTAGTTAGAACTTCGGTCTTCCATAAATCTTGGTTTTCCTTGTATGAATTCGTTTCGCTGCAGAGAAAATATTTGTTATCTGCACATCGATGGCAAATGTGCATAACCGTGTCTAAATTTTTTTTTAAAATTCCCCTGCCCAAACCGCCAGCACTGCAACCTAAAATATCTTTTGTGCTATAATTATTAGTCGAAGAGCTTCTCCAACTTCCTAATAAAGGCGAGAAATGCTGTTTACAGAGGCCAATTTATATTTTTCCGGGGTCAAATACCTCTTCAAAATGAAGCCACCTCAGTATACACAGAGCAACACACTCACATAGTATGTGCTTTGCCGTTTCTAGCTCTTCCAAACAGAGTCGGCACTCCGATTCTGTGTACAGGTTCATTTTATTCATATGATATCCCAGGTTACAGTGACCTGAAAGAAAACTCCTAGTTTACTTATATTCCCTTTACGGAAATTGACCGCAAAGTCTTTATAGTGAAATGGTCTGATTAGAGATTTGGCTTGTCCAAACGCACAGTTTTTTTCCATTTGCTAATTGTGTAGGCTTTTTTTGGTATACGGGATATCCCAGAAAGGCTCAGAGCCAATGAGTGCAGTCGATGAGCCTGCCGGTTCAAGCTCGTCGGCTATCTCATTTCCACCTTGTGACAAAGTACCCACCAAAACCTAAATTTGTTATGGCTAGAAAGATTGTAGTAGTTTAACTTTTAACCGACTTAGAATCCAGGCAGTTAGAAGCCAGTGCTTTTAATGCTGCTTGGTTGTCGGACAAAATGTGGATGGAGGCGCCCTTAAAACTTTTAGTCATAATAGTTGAGGCGCAGGTTTCGATGGCGTGGCAAACCTTTACGTTATTGAATTGTAAAGTTATATGATTGAAGTTTCAAGCTCCATCTCGCCAAATGTCCATTCAAATCACTTTGGCTCAGCAGACACTTCAGACTGGTGTGATCGGTTATGAGAGTGAAACGGTAACCCTCTACATACGATCGCAAAGACTTAAAACTTCTGCTCCATCATCCTCTCGTTGGAACAAAATGCTTCCGATTCCGCTGGTACTGGCGACACATTGAATGAAAAATTCACACTCAGTCAGCGTTTGTAGAACAGGCGCCGATGTCAATGCGTCTTTTAAGTATTCAAAGGCTTCGTTTGCCTTTGGAGGCCATGATTACTTCATATTTTTTTTTAATAATTCTGTTAAGGGAGCTGCGATGGTAGAATTGCGGTGAATAAAGCGTTTGTAATAGCCCGTCATTCCCAGAAATCTAAGGACTTGTGGATTTTGGCGGTGAATATTCCGAAATGGGTACTTTTTCTGGATTGATACTAATTGCTCCATTTTTACAATATAACCAAGGTATTTCGCTCGTTTCAAAACAAATCAGGGGGTCTATATCGGGGGTCGTTATAGAAAAAATTCGTGTCGGAAAAGAGCTATTATGAAATTAAAAAGCAAAATAAACTAACTGCTATTTAGTTGACGAATTTTATATTCGATTGATCGTATTTTGAGTTATTGTGAAAAGTTTTTTGTGTTTTAATAAAAAAAAATTAATTAAATTTTAATAATAAAATTAAAAGTAAAAATCAATATTATTTTAAGAAAATATATATTTTTCTAAATTGGAAAAACTCAAATCTAAAAAAATAGTTGTCAAATTATTACAAATTCGATAATCAAGTTTCATAATAGGTAAATCCGTGTCGAAACAGATTTTTCGGTTGACGGAAAAATCCGAGTCCGATAAGCTTTAATAGACCCCCGTCTTTTATTAAGGTTAATGGGTAAACTCGCGTCGTGCAGCAGGTGATTTACTTCGCTTAGCAAGGACAGATGCTCTTCTAGATTTGCTGAAGTTATCGAGGTAAACCCGATTATGAAGGTAGTATGGAATCACTCTGTCCATTAGTCGACACATTCGTTGCGGGGCATTACATAACCCGAAAGGCATTTCCTCAAGCCAGTACAGCAGACGACCGGATACTGTGAAAGCCGTCTTATACCTTCACCGCTCATCCAGAGGAATATACCAAACGCGTCTTTCAAATCCTACGTAGATGTTTAATGAGTTTTATCCAGATGGCCTAGAAACCCTTCAATGATTGGTAAAAAAGCTTCTTTCACAGTAACCTTATTTACCTTTCGGGTATCTAAGTTTAAGCGTATTTTTCCAGGGGTTCGAACTAAAGTAATCGGGAAACTCCATGCACTCTCACGAGATTCATCGATTACTCCAAAATTGAGCATCCTATCAGTTTCAGCGTACAAATCGGCTTGCACAGCTGGGGAAATCAAATAATACAGTTGTTTGATGCTTACAGCTGGGTCTACTCAATATGATGACTGGTGAGAGTGGAACCACATTTATAACTTCCGAAATGACTGAAGGAATGATAAAAAAGAATATAATGATATAAAAGAAGTTTCCTCGATAATATACTCAAAAATCTTTTGTTTCTGACCACCATCTCAATGTTGAATGGTCCATGTATTTCTCACAACCTCGTCCCAAAACGCTTATTTCGCTCTACTATCGATAAGACCAGAATAAGGCTCACGACAACCAACCTTCGTTGGTTATAGAGTATAGACCGTTGGAATTCTGGAATTGAATGGAGTTACTTGGTTGGAAAATTCGGATCGATAATAGATTTATGATTTGCAATGACGTTTGGGGAAAGTGTTCGTAGCTGTTTCTTCGGTGGTTGTGACTGGACCGAAGTGAGTACTCTCCGTGTTACTTTCCCTCCGGAAACTCAGGCTTTATATTCGAGCGATTTATATTTCAAGTCTCCAAGCTTTGCTTTGTGCTCTTCTTAATTCGTATTTATAAGGGTTTAAGGACTTCCTTATAGGAGTCCCAGTCCACGCCAGTTTTTGTTCTCATTGCAATTTTGAAGGGTTCCTTGCATTCCAGCCGTGTTACTTGGAGTTCCTTTGACTACCATGGTGGACGATGAATGCACTTAGGTCTACTAATAGAACATGGGCCTAAAATAGTTTAATTTAAAGCATAGGACTATGGTAAAAATCGCAATAATTCTGGTGAATATGAACCTTCATGTTTTGCAAATCCATGAATTTTCTATTTGAAATGTTTTTCCGAGTGGAAAATAATTGAGGAAAATCATTATTTTTTGAGAATGCCTTTTGTCTACGTTTCAAGTTGAGTTATTCCTATCCTATTTCCGTAACAGGTTTACGCAGCTACAACTTCACATAACTCAGTCTGATTGTTGTTTAATGTTATACCGGACCGGATCAAATCATCTAACTAAGTTAGTAAAAATGTGTTTTGATTTTTTTATAATTACGATACGATCGTTTTTATTGACTTCCTCGATTATAATAAGAATTAATAATTATTTCGTATATTCATAACTATCTACATTTACACAATGAATTAATTATTAATCAGTATTTTTTTGTTTAATTCATAGGAAGTAAAAAATTATTGAAAATCAATAATAACTGCAGCTCAAACTTACAAATTTTAAAAACATCTACTCTAAGTTTATCCAATAATAATTTAATAACTTTACCTGAAATAATGACGTTATCAGATTTTAAAATAAATAATAATAATAATAATATGAATAATAATAATATTAATAACAATAATAATAATAACAGTAACAATAATAATAACAATAATAATAATAGTCATAATAGTAATGAGACAAATGTTGAATGTAATACTAGTAATATTAAAACTAATTGTAGCATATTACAGAGACGTGGTAGTAATCATTCTCTAACATTAAATTTAAATGACTCTTTATGTAATTTAACAAAAAGTTTATCTACATCAAATAATAATATTATTCATAGTAATAATAGTTATAATAAAAAAAATTTACTACAACGTCGCGGAAGTAATACCAGTCTGACGTTAAATTTAAAGCACAACTCAACAATCTCTTTGAATCGTTTCAATAGTCACAGTTCTTTGAATATTATAACATCTGGTGGTAATACACAATCAGGTACAACAACATCTGGACATTTTGGTAACTCGTCGGCTACAAACAATCGTTTGATTAATACAAAAGGTCTATTGGAGAGACGAAATTCAAACGCTAGCCTAACTCTGAATATAAATTCAAATTTTGGTGGTTTAAGTATATCGAATACAAATCTTCGTGATTCCATATGCAGTTTAAATAGTATTAATAATGATATATTATTAGAAAATTTAGAAAAACTAAACGATGATGAAGATGACTGTGAAAATCAACATTCAAATCAAATTCATACAAATAATATACATTTAAATCGTGGTGAACAAAAATTTTCAACACAACGTAAATTTTTTAGTTCTGAAAATATTAATACACAAAATTTATTGCCAAATCCACATATTACAAATAAATATAATTCGATTGGTAATTTAAAAAATAATACAAATTGTAATGCGGTCGACAACGATGGTAACACAGATCCAAATAATATGAATAAAAATGATCATCTAAATAATTGTAGTAATTGTAGTATTAGTAAAATAATAACAACAAAACCATTATCGCCGCAGACAACATCAGAAGATTTTAAAATTTATTTGGCCAATATACAATTTTTACAAAATTCGACAAATCAATTAAATTACAATAATTTATATAATTTAAATAAACTATTTAAAAACGATGATCAAAATATACCGAAACGAAACGATTGCGGAAATAATGATAATAAAATAAAATTAAAAAATTTACATCAAGAATTTTGGGACCTACCAACAAACTATCAGGAGAAACCTTTAGTTTTTGGGTCACAATCTAAAAATCGTTATAAGACTATATTACCAAATGAACATTCACGTGTTATATTAAAAGCAGAAAATGGACATTTTGGAGAACCGTACATAAATGCAAATTATATTAAGGTAGGTCAATTAAATTACTAGTAAAAAATATATTGTTTGTGGAATTTTAAAAGCTTATTTTTTTATTTATTCTTTAAATTGACATACAAATTAAATACATACTAAAAGTTAGCTTACATCACCAAAGATTAAATTTCAATTGACATAAATTATATTTTACATTATATTATATTAATTTATTTATATTATTATTTATTATATATTTTCCCCGTTCTTTATTAACTTAACCTATCCTATTTATTTTTGTTGTTTTAATTTTTATATTATGTGTATTTTTATTTTTTGCAATATTATAAGTTATTTTATGTTATCAGCTTTCAGTTCTCTCAAGAATTCATTTAATTCCATGTTTTGTTTCATAAAGAATTCATTTAAGTCCATGTTTTGTTTCATATCCTTGTCTGCTAATATATCTAGTAATTTTCTATTTTTGCCTGATCATTTTCAATTATTCTAGAATTTTAAAATTTTTAGCAGCTCATTGAGCTTAATACTTGCCTCATAACATTGGCACTTTTTTGAGCATCAAGATCATCACTTTTAAAAATTTCTAATGTCTGGTTAATCGATTGTAACGCTACAGATAATTTAGCTGTCGTTAGTTTGTACCAATTTCTCAACATTTTCAATTTCTCAATCCATATCTGCTCTCATTGCAACCAAAACTTGATTGGTAATGCTGTCATCATCATTCTCGTAGTTCCGCCAAATCTTCTTCCATGTAATGAAAACTAACACTGTGAGCAATGTTAGTGATATTCCCCTGAATATCTTTATCCAACTGTAAAGAGATGGATGCCACACGGCATTCATACTCGAAGGCTTAACTTCTAACCATGATTCCGCAATATATCCTACAGTTTTGGTAATGCTGTTTTTACAAAATTCTTTTATTGAGATTTTGTTGTTGCTATTCGTTGCGTTAGTTTGTCCTTTAAACGTTCTCCGCAGATAGTTAAAATTTAAGTTAACCCCTTGATCCATGGGCTGAATCAAGGAAAATTTGGTCTCCACAAATATCATCACTGGCTGATGAAGACGATAGTAATCCTCGAAATTAATTCCTCTTTAAAAACAAAAAAAGATAAATTCATATATATTTTAAGAATATTTTTTCTTTTTAGAGAAAATTTGGATAAACTTAATATAAAAATTTTTATTATCGTATTTTAGAAGGTTTTACTTCTTTTTTGAAATAATTTTTATTTTTATATATAAAACAAGAAATATTGAATTCTTTGTTTTTAATAAAACAAGGTCTCTTATTTCGTTTTTACAAATTAAAAAAAAATAATAATTCCAAATATACAGGATGAAATGGGAATACTATTTTCTCTTATTGC
This sequence comes from Tipula confusa, assembly GCA_963556175.1. Lineage (NCBI taxonomy): Eukaryota > Metazoa > Arthropoda > Insecta > Diptera > Tipulidae > Tipula > Tipula confusa. Next base: position 12,707,452 of record OY744478.1, on the reverse strand, counting down.
GCCGTTCTGATAAATATCGCCGTTCTGATAAGGTTTGAGTACTTCTTTGTTGAACATCAAGTATGGATTGCTAGTAATTCTACTAAATAGCTTTTGATTTGGCGAACTGTTTGTTGAATTCGGTTTATTTCTGCAATTCAATAGGGCCATGTGTATATCAGTATTGCCCATCAAACATTTTTTGAGTAGGTTTTTCGCGGTTTGAACAAAGCGTTCTGCTAAACCATTGGCTTTGACGAAGGTTGGACTGGTTGTTCTATGATCAAATTTCCAATCTTGTGCAAAATCATTGAGCATTTTTGATGAAAACTGAGGCCCATTATCTGATTCCGTGAACAGAAAAGTTGCGCTTCAAAACATTATGACTTCTAGTGAAGTGGAATGGCTTAGTTTTTCCAAGTCAGAAAACCCAGAGTAGCTATCTGCTAACACGATGTAATCTTTACCATGAAGCGTGAATATATCAGATGCTACGTTTTGAAACGGATAGTTAGGGATCATTTTTGACATCACTGTCAAAAGTGGAGATCAAAAGTGTGGTTCTTTTGTAATTTTTCTTTGTGTTTTCTGACACACCTCGCATCTCTCCACGAAGTTTTTAATATCGTTGTTCATACCGTACCAATACAGAGTACTTCTAGCTCGATTTTGACAGGATTGTATACCAAAATGTCCTTTATGAATACAATGTAGCAGTCGGTTTATTTGTGACTTAGGAACTACCACTTTATGTCCTTTGAATATTAGACCTTTGTCGAAAGTTCGTCTCGAAAATTTCAGTAAAAAAGATGGTTTCCAACGGCTTATGATCCATTTCAACAATTAGTCGTTTACCATAAACGTACTCGTGGATATTATTGCATCCCGTTTTGATAGCAAGAGCCTCTTCTTCGATTTGAGGATACAGTTGTTGCGATTTAGTTAAGGCTTTCGTGACATATGCGACCGGACGACCATTTTGTATTAAGTACAGGTGATGATTTTAGCAGATTTTTGATTTTTCGAACGATTTTTCATGATTGTCTTCCCAAGTCCACGCAACATCTTTCGACAATAAAGTTCTAAGCGGATCTGTTATCGATGAGAGGTTTGGAATGAATTTATGCAGGTAATTTACCATGCCTAAAATTCTTTGTAGTTCCTCTTTATTGGATGGAATTTCCAATTTATTTATTGCGCTAATTTTTCATACCTTCAGCTGTTAGAATATGGCCTAAAAATTTGACGGATGTTTGTTTGAACTCGCACTTTTCTTTGTTTAGTACTAGTCCTAGGAAGTGCAATTTTTCCAGTACAATCGTTGTAATTTCGTCAATTTTATCTCCATCGAACATTCAGCATTATTTATACCATTCAATAACGATGACATCAATTCTTGGAAGATCTCTGGAGCAAAACACAATCCAAATGGAAGTCTTGTGCTACAGTAACGACCCCATGGAGTGGCAAATGTTAGGTATTTTTTTGATCGCTGACTGACTTTTATTTGCCAGAAGCCTTTGTTGTAATCTAATTTGGTGAAAAATTTAGCACCATGAATTTTTGCCGCAATCGCTTCCAATATTGTAAGTGGGTAATGATGTCATTTTATGTTTCTGTTGGATCAATACAGATTCTTATTTTTTTATTTTTACGAACAATAACCATTGGGCTGACAACAGGAGTAGGTTCTGTCATTTTCCTAATGACTCGTAATTTTCCCATTTTCTTCAGTTCGTTTTTAACATCATCTATGATGGCCAACGGAATTCGTCTGGCTCGTTTGATTTCAAATTTTGGGTTGCTAACCAAATCAATGTCGTACTCAAAATTTTTCAAACATCCTAGGCCCTTGAATAATGCTTCTGGTACTTTTAATTCATTGACGAAGTTAGATCGCGATGTGTTCAAAAAATTCAATTTCTTGATAGCTTCATAACCCATAATTGTAACTGATGGTTTATTTACTATTTTGAATGACATCATTCTTTGACATTCTTGATCTTGCACCCGTATCCAGTTTGACTTTCACTGATTTATCACGTATAGTAATAAATTCGACCCAGTCAACTTCCTTTAGACAGTCACTTAATATCGAACACAATAAATGTCGTGCTCATTATTTGCATCAGACTATTTGCGTTTGGATGTTTTGCACATTTTTGCGAAATGCCCTTTAATCTGACATTTATTGCACGTTTCATTGAGTGCAGAGCACTTGTTGTTATCATGGCTTCGACCGCATCTCGAACAATCCCATGAATTATTTGCATTCGCCTTTTTTTATAGTTGTTTGATCTAAGAACGTAAACGCCTTGCTCATTCTTTTGTTCTAAAAGTTGACCATGTTTTTGAGCCTGTTCTGCAGCTCTACACGCATATACCGTTTTTGTTAGGTCAAGCGCTTGTTCTGCTAGCAGTTTTTGGCGTAATGAATTATCGTTAATACCAATAACAATTTTGTCAAAATTCTGCTATAGAACTCGTCGAATGTTTCGCCTATTTCTTGGTGCATATTATTAAATGTGAAGCGTTCGAAAGTTAAATTAGTCTTTGGAACAAAATAATCGTTGAACATTATGTTAATCACCTTGGATCGTTTTTTCGGAGTCTTTTAGTCCAAAATTATTATAAATTGTAATAACATCGGGACCTAAGCTCATCATAAATGTCGCACATTGTACTTCAGGTGATTTTTTTTTTTGCTAATTTTGTAGCGATTCCAAACCACTCAAACTGCTGTAACCATTGTTTCCACGAACCTGATACGCCACTATTCATGATGATAAAATTTTTTAGTGGCTTCACGTCCGCCATTTTATGTTTTTTTTATATATCTTTTTACTACTATTATAAACTCGGTTACTTCCGATTATTTATTGCTTATTTTAATTTGGTAACTGTTTTATTTATTTTTAGTTGATTTAAATCAATAATTTTAGATTTAATCCCGTTTCTGACACCATGTAATGATACGCTTATGTTGGGTCTCGATATGTGTATCTTTATTCACGTCTGTGCCCTATGAACCATAGGATAAGAATGCCTTACGATATCGTTACAAAAACCAAGCTTTTGCAAAGCAGACTTTTGAAAACCAGGCTTACCTACCAGACCCTATTAAATATTTTGTAGGTATCCCGCCTGTCTTCAAGTAGTTCGATCATTTTTTGGTTGTATAAGTAGTACTGTCTTGTTAGTAGTACTGTAACGTTACCTTTGTCTGCGGATGCTAAAAGTAAGTCTGGATTTAATGTTAGATATTGTTTTGTGGTTCTAAGACTATCAAGTTTCTTTAGTAGGTTGCATGCTATTGTGTTTATAATTAGGTAAAGTATTAATTAAACTATTCCTGGCTTTGATTTGATCTTCTTCACTGAGATTAGGAATCGATGCCTTAACGCTACAAATAGTTGAATTAATAATTGAACCTTAATAGGCCAATAATTGGTCTTAATTTTTATGTATTTTTATTAATATTAAATTATATTTTCTATCTTGCTAATTATGCATTTTAATGTTAATTTGTGTTTAATGTTAATCATGCATTTTTATTTATCAAGTTACAATTTTTAAACTTTAATGCTAATTATGATTTTTCTGATATTAGAATGCAGTTTTGTGTTTAATTCTAATTGTGCATTTTCGTTTATACACTATTGAGGGATGCGGTTCTGATCCTCTGTGCGTTATTGATGTCACATAATTCCTCCCTTCTGAGATTGGCGTCGTCCTCGATGTTACATATCAATATGCTCTTGGAGACTGGTTCTAAATACTATTGTATCATCCATGTAGCAGAGTATATGATTTTCTTGAAGTCCAGCTTGGTTCGCATTTCTCGTCCGGTCATCAATTGGAAAGGAGATTTGTCCCGAGTGCTGGTGTGTAGCGATAGAACGTGAGAAATTTGCGCAGGACATGTTCCACGTTGCCATCGTCTTTTAGTTTTTTGAGGCTGGTTTTGAGCATGCCGACGAAACGTTCCGCGCGCCCATTTGATTCACAGAAACGCTTGAAATCGGCCGAGACAAATTGCGGACCCGTTGTCAAAGACGATAGTTTTACAGATGTCTTGGCATGCGAAAATTTCGCACAAATTATCGATTGTTTTAGCTGCAGTGGTGCTGCGCATTTTAAAAATCTCTGGCAAAAAAATGGAATTTTTGCAGTGTCCGCACCTGAGCTAAGGCCTCCGTGTGCAACTGTGCATAATTTTTCTCCGTCTTCGTGATCGATCCCGATACATGCATGACGGGCGTCTTAATGCCGTCATCCAGTTGGTGCATTGCCCCATCCATAGCTGGACGCATCTGCTGCGAAAATAATTTTCTTGGCTGGATCGTAGTGCGTTTAAGCTAAACCAGATGCAAGCACTTCCTTTAGCTGGTTAAAAGCAATGTCCACTCGTATTCGACTTTGTCTTTCAGTAATTCATTGAATGGCCCACACATTTCCTTGAGTTTGGGTATGCACCTGCCGTACCAGTTTACTGCACCAAAAAAGTACACAGCTGGGTTATGTCCACTGGCGGTGGCAGCTGTTGTATGACTTCCAATTTGGCCGGATGCCGGTTTCCTCGATGATGTAGTTCAGGAACTCGACGGACTTTTGACCAATTAAGCATTTTGATGGAAATGGTTTCCCCCACAGTGAGCATTTTGATGGAAATGGTTTCCCCCACAGTGAGCACGTGGCCTCGGCGGTCTTAATGGGTTCGATGCATTCGTCGAATTAGTTCTAGTTCGCTGTGGACCTGTCGTTGTGACGTGGAATCTTGTTCAGATTGTGATTTTTGCGTACAGCCAGGATTTCCTGTTTTACCGTTTCCGGATGTTCGACCATGTCCTTCTCTTTTTCAAGAGTTCCCATCCGTTCACAGGTGCTTACCAGTGTATTTAGGTGCAAATTAAGCACTGTTCCAGGATCGTCGGCTCTCTCGCTTTGTGTATAATGTAAATCTAGCATATCGAGCAGCTTCCTAAGAATTGCCGCGTCTTCCGAATCGACAAGAATTATGCGAACGCTAGCATTTAAGTCTTCTTCGCTGCATTTAGTGTTTTCAAATTTCACGTGCTCGCGCGTGACTCGGGCTGCGTAGCTTTTATCATCTTCCCCTGTTTCTTTTTTAACTTTGAGAACTTTATAACTTTATACTGCGGCTCCTAATGACAGCTGCATTAGAAACCTGGGCAACATTGTGTTTGTGAACTTTTTATAGTCGAGTTGTGAGAGTTTTTGCATTAGAAGTCCAACTTTTGTCGCGTCCGGCGGCGTTTTGATTCTCCCTCGAAGATACTTTGAACATACCAAAGTTCAAATGTGACGATATTTTCGGGGTCGTAAACGAATTTTTCAATACGATCCGATTGAGATCCCTTGTACTATCAGCGGTGACTCGAAGTTTTCATCCGCGTTAACTCGAATGTTGGGCTGCTGTTTCGGCAGCAATAATTCGAAACGTTTTTTGGCTGCTTTATGTTCTGCCTGCGCCCATTCCAGCAATGCTTTCATTAATGCTTCTCCTACTTTCCGCCGCTATCCTCTAGTGGCGTTATCTGTCCTCTCACATTGGTAACCACTATTGAATATTTAAATCTTGTATTCAACAGTTTTTTATTATTTTATTTTTATTTATTTGTTTACACTTTTAATTACCACTCCTTACCCGCTTGAATGTCGAAAAGAGGAAACAATATATTTTTGATGAGAATATTTGATAGGACAATATCAAATGTTGGTAGTTTAATTATTTATTTTTAAATTTAATTTATATAGGGTCCTGACTACACAACCAACAGTTACATAGCAACCCAGGGCCCAATGCCAAATACAATTTATGAATTTTGGTTAATGGTTTATCAAAATATTCATAAACCGAGATCAATTTCATCCAATATAAGTATAACACCAAATAGTGCAACGTTATCAGAATGTGTAACTACTGCTTTACCATCAATAACAATTGATGGTAATGCTGTTGAAAATAGTGGTCAATTATTACAACCATCACAAGTTGATGGAAAATTAGAAAAGTCGAACGATAAAACAGGTAATGCTATTAATAATACAATAAAAGAAAAATGTTTTGCACAAAAAATAATTATGCTGACCGATTTTGTTGAAAATAATCGACAAAAATGTGCTATATATTTTCCCGAAAATCTTAACGATTTTATATTTATAACAAATACAAATAATTTAAAAGATATAAAATTATTAAATGATAATTATATAAATTTAGATGAGATAAATAAATTAATTAATTATAATTATTTCTTAATTAAAAATTTAAAAATAATTAAAAAAAATGGATATAATATAAGAAAATTATTAATTATATATCATGATGCTGCTTCATATCATGCCGATGTCCTTAAATTAAAGGGCGATAACAGTTCAAATGAATTGTATGTCTATCACTATTGGTTTCCGGATTGGCCCGATCATAAATCACCCGATAATATTGATATTTTACTTGATATGAGTATTGATCTGTTGAGTAATATTGATAATGAAACGGATTTAATAGAATCAGAAGACGAAAACGTTTCATATTCAGATAGTAATTTAGATGAAAAAATTCATAAATTTATTATACGATACAATACAAATTTAAAACAAGCCAGTTTATCACCATTACCGATAATACACTGTTCGGCTGGGATCGGGCGAACTGGTTGCCTAGCGGCTATACTAAATGGAATACGGCAAATAACTCTATCAATCATAAATTCGAATAGTAATCTTGACAAAAATATTAACTTAAATTTATTGAATGTTGATATACTTGGTATTGTTTGTAATTTACGTTTACAGCGTGGTGGTATGGTACAAAATTCTGAACAATACGAATTAATACATCGCGCCCTATGTTTGTATCAAGATAAATTAATACAAGCATTTAAATAATTCAAATTCAGAATAATTTAAATACAATATTTTTCAACTATAAGCATTATTGTTCTAGAAACAAAAAGTACCATATATCAAAACTTATCATATTTGTATTTGTTGTTTTTCTGTTGTTTGTTTTGTTAATTATTAAATTTTCCAAATGTGCCTTATTTCGAATTCAACTTATCAAATTTAATTTAATTTGTTAATTTTATATATTATATTTAACCAACACAAAAAGTATTTCAAAATCATCCATTCATATATATATATATATATATATATATATTTTATTCCATTCATATATATGTAATTTATTTAAAATCTAATTTAAACTATGATAATCATAAATATATTTATATATATATATATATATATATATATATATATATATATATATATATATATATATATAAATTATATTTTAATTTTTTTGTACAAATAGAGTAATCTAAACATATTTGCCAATGATTTAAAATGTGTATAACTTTATTCGGATTTAATTAGATATGTGTAATTAGATAAAAAATTGATATAAAGTTTGAGGGCTCTTAGTAAAATCAATTATTTTCTAATTAAAATTAGTTTGGCGTTTATAGTCTAATCTGAAATTTTGGGGCTCAAACATAAGATTAAATTTACAAAACTAACTAAACATCTATTAATGTTTCAATTTTCTTTTTATTTCTATTGATAGTGAATAATTGCTTATTCTTGGTTGAAGTTGATACTTCAATTAGTTTTCTCTTTAATGTAATGACCACTCTATCGGTTTATTTACTAACCGCGTGATATTCCTTTGCAATGTTGTTTGATGGTTTACTCAAAGTCTGTATGTGATAAGCCACCTCAACTTGATATCTCGTATATCGGTTTCGAGGCCTGTTTAAATCATTTACCGCAGACGTTTGATCAAACGTATAGCGTAAGTGATACAATTATTGACACTCGTAAGGAAAACTTGCAATTAATCAGTGTTCGCTTACACAATTTCTAGACCTGAGTAAATCTTAAAGCATAGTATTATAGTTTAATTATTTTTATTTGATAAAACCTTTAAGAAACCCTTTTGAAAAAGTACAATAATTGACACTGTTGTATAATTATCGACACCACAAAAAAGTACAATTATTGACATACATACAGCTTAAAAAAATAGTTAATGGTTGTTTTACCTATTATTCGCTCGAATTTCTCATAAGCAAGACTTGTCAGTACTCGTTGAATCTATGGCCAATTGGGGTTATGGATCCTATTCACAAACTACGGGAAAAATCAATTGAATTATAGTTAATAGATTAGCAGTTGAATATTTTATTTATGCAGCTAACGGTTTTATTAGCATGGGTTGGTTGTCTTCTATAGAATAAGTGTTGGGTCATCCATTGAAATCCGCCAGAAGTTTCAACCATATGGCTTCTTTGCAAGATTCCGAAAAGGAGATGAATTCTGCCTCGGTTGACGATAAAGCAACGCATGTCTATTTCTTACAACTCCAGCTGACGGTTCCTCTCAACACAAAAAAAAATATAGCCCGAATTGGATTTTCTGTCCTTTCGATTTTCTGGCCAATTGGCATCAGTATAGTTTGGCAGCGGCTCATCAGTGATGCCTCCTAGTAAAATCGATATTAATCGATATCCTGTGAGATATTTTAAAACTTTTCGTACCTCCATCCGGCCAGTTTGTGTTGGTGTTTCGACCTTTTTTGCAAAAATAGCAACACTTGCCGAAATATCTGGGCTTCCGATGAGTTTCCTTTGTTTTGATTGAATTTTCTGCTTGCTTATTAATTGAGGTGTACTTACTGGCGACCAAAAGATCGTCAACATAAACAAATGCAACAAACTTTATGCTCATCTTTTTTTATGTACAAACATGGATCGAACTTATTTGAAAAAAAAAATAAATGTTATAAGGACGTCATGTAAAGCTTGGTTCTCGCACCTAGCTGATTTCTTTAATCCATATAAGCTTTTCTTTAAACGGCACACAAGATGCGTTCTTCTTTTTTTTAAACAAAACCGGGTGGTTGTTTCGTAAATATAGTTTCTTCAACTATTCAGTTCAAATTCCTCTTCGGTGATTATACTCATATCGCTGTGAAAAACCTTGTGCCACTAGCCTAGCTTTGAATCGACAAACGGAACCGTAAATACCTTCACTTTAAATACCCATTTACACCTAATAGATTTTCGTCCTTTTGGTTTTCGTGCAGAACGTTTATCTGCTGTAACTGCTTCTTTTAAATTTTTGGGTTCCTTGACAGCATAAAACGACATTCATTTCGTTTATTAGTCGTTTTATATAAACTCCCTGGTTTATTTGTGTCAAACGCCGTAGTTCACCATCATCGTTGTTGTCAATTAATGTAACATCAGAATGTAAATCCATTTCACTGAAATAAATTTCGCTGTCATTTTCAGATGTTGAAGTATCTGCTGATTCGACTGGGTTGTCTGGATTGAGACAGAAGTCACATTTGAAATGGTTGATTTTCGTTTCGAAGTGTGACTTTTCGTCACCGTTCGCTTTTTTTCAATCCTTTTTGTCTCCGTCTCTTTAAAGGCAAACTTCACATCTCGGCTAAACGTAACATCTGTACGCTTTCGTTGCACCATCATCCAACCAGAACAGCTTTCGAGTTCAATTTACGCCGCTTTTCGTCTGGTACAAAACATTTCGATCCGAATTTATGAAAAGTCGCTTATCAAACCAATGTTCAAATGGCGTCGTTTCTACTTCTTTTGTCGCCAAAAGGTTTTGTATGAAATTTTCCATGGTCACGGCTTATCCCCAGAACGTATACCCTAGACCAGCATCGAATAGCATGCATCTTGCCGATGCATTTGAGCTGTTCTCTAGTAGTGAATCGATGTCCAAGAATAGCAGGCCATTGGTGCGGACACATAACTTACACATTCTGATGCGATATATGTTCTTTGTGGTTGTCTTAAACTTATATAATGTATCACAAATGTCTCCAACGGCAATATGCATTTTGTTATCGTCAGTATGAATTTCGCAATTTTCACCATCGAAGCTGACTCTGTGTCCTTTTTTGGTTAATTTCTTCACTGAAATTAAATTTGCATCGATTCCAGGAATTAACCGCACATTCTCCAAACTCAGAGATGTTTTTGTACCAGCTGCATTCAGAAAAGCTACTCGAACAGAACCTTTTTCTTCAGAGACAATTTCTTGACCATTTTCAACACCTACTTTTTCACAATCATAACTCTCCGGCACCGATCCTAATAATGTTGCACTAATGAAAAATTCAGGTTTAATTTCGTCTTCCAGCGACAACTTTTGGAACAATTCGATTATTTTGTTTACAGCCTCCTCCACATTACCTCATCTTTCTAATCGCTATCTCATAATTGTTCGTAGAACAAACACACTATTACCAGGAGTATCCTTTTCGTGGAATTTTTTGAGCGTGTCTCATGCATCTTTCGCTGATTTGTAATTTCGGAAATGTTGTATTTGGCTGTCTTCTATCGATAGTGCAATGCAACTATTTTTTCATCTTTTGTTGTCCAATTTGCGGTAACTGGACTTGGCAGTTCATCTTTTTTAACACTCCACGTACCTTTTTCCCTTAACAACATCTCCATTTTGTATCACCAGTTGAAATAATTCTCAGAAATCAACTTAGTAATCATATTCTTGAAAGCAGTCGCCATTTTCGCGTGTATATTTGAAATATTCTATGTATTTGGCCTCATTTTGCTGTCTTCGTTTTGGGGCACATTTTAAAGTTCATTTCGTCGCCGTTATTTCAAAATAATTTATTTATTTTAAATATTTTTCAATCGAATGGAACCAGGCCGTAATATAATTTGCGCCTACTGTGGCACTGGCTACTGTCATCGGCTCTGGTGTTCTTAATAAGATATTCGGTTGTCTATTAAGGAAGGTTCGAAACCATCCATTACCTGGGAGATTATCGGAGCCAAAAGGATGTTCTCGTTATGCTAATTCGATGAATTGTTTCACAGCGTACTGAACGATTTCTCAAGTATCCTGTTACCTTATTTAAAATAAACACGATTTAGATATCACATTTCCTTAGCAAAAATCGGTCCGTTTGACCACAAAAACTTTATGTATAAAAACGAGTCTGCTACGAAAAATTCTAAACAAGAGAAAGAATTGATCAATATTTGTAAAAATGTGAGATATGGAACAGAAGTGTTGCCAGGTTTTTAAAAAACAAATTTCCACAGCTAAAGCACAATTTCCCTTTTTCTCCCTCAAAAGGGATCTAAATTTCCCACAATTTTTCCCTTTGCTTAATTTTGAACTTCCTTTGTTTTCCGGCCTGTAAAAGCAGACTGCTCTTTACACCATTATTACCGAAAACGTGACAGATCATGAACAAAATCCATAATACTTGTGTCTAAAGATGCAATTAATAAAAAAAACTGACAAAACTTAAAAAATGGAAATATTTATCCTTTATCCCAAACATTTACTTAAATTGAGTGATATTGAATTTATTGTAGGAGTTCTGTTATCTAAATTAATTAATTTTTATTCACATATCAGACTGATTTGGCAAGTTTTGCAATACGCGTTATAAGGGTTTCCTTTAACTGGTAAAATCCAATCATTAAATGTCATACCAAACTTCTTGATATAGATTATATTTGCCAATTCACGAGTAGTACGGTCTTCTTTCTTTTTTTCTCTGGAGTTGTATAAGAAGGATTCGACTTTTCGCTAATTGCACTATGAGACAAACTATCACACATTTTGTTTTAACTGTTTTTGGAACGGCACACAAAAAAACGAACGATAATTGAATGAGAAATTATTTTTATTAACTTAACGTTACTTACATAAAAATTATGCCCAATTACCAACTGACAATAAGGATGCCATTAAACCATTATTTACGTTTGCCCTATTAACCATTTCGCGTCAGTAATGCCGAAAAATTTAGGTATTGTATTATTTGTTTTATATATTTTTTTCTATAGACAAATAAAAAATCACTTTTCGATTGTTTTTCCCGCATTTTTCTCTTTTCCCTTTTCGTCCATTCGGAGCCCTTAAAATTCCCACAGAAGGGAAAATTTAAGTGATTTGGATGGGATTTATAAAATAACTTTGTTACAAACATTAAGCAACGAAAGTGTGTCGATAGTTGTGTTAACATTTTTGGGTGTCAATAATTGTACGTGTATACAGGCCTTTACACTAACTACTAGGTTAATATATGAATGTCCAATATTTATTTATTTAATTAATTCTTATATAATTATATATATATATATATTATATATATATATATATATATATATATATATATATATATATATATATATATATATATATATATATATATATATATATATATAT
>OY744478.1:12558971-12695006 GCA_963556175.1 Tipula confusa | reverse complement strand
GGAATATCCAGAACCAATGTTTTACGAGTGCTTGAGATACAAATATCATTTTCTTACATACTAATCTGAGTCTACATTTACCACCCATTTTGAACTTGATCTACATCTTAATATTATGTAATAGGTACTATTGGTTTGTGAAGTATCGACGTTTATTGTGGTATTATGGAATTCAGATTAGTTAGGTACGTACTTATCGATGTATTTTCCGACAACAATTTTGAAGTAGACCTGCCATAGACCTGAAAGATTTTCCATTTTCAATATACACATTTTAAAATTGAATAAAAATAACGGAAGGCTAATTTAACAATATTTTAAGCACAATGACTGACATTTTAACATTCAAGAGGTTTCACAGTGGCAAAATGTTTCATGAGTATCATGAGTATCAATTGTATCACTTTCTAGATGTTCTTAAACTTTGTGACAAGTGGGCATCATATGCATGGGATAGTCAAGTCTTTGAAGATCAAATCATTTTATGCCTATATGTCAGTTTTCGTAAATTTTCCATACTTGAAACGTAAGAATAACTGAGAACCTTTTAATGAATAATTGTCAATGATTACTGAGTGTTTATATTACTTCAAAAGTAAAAAAAAAGCCGTAGCATTATTGCCAAATAAATATAATTATAAATATATAATATAATATATATTTATATAATAATATATTGTATGTATAAAGAAAACACGGTGTTGAAACATTTTGTCTTTCGTTGTGGATTACAAATTGAACAAAAAATTATGCTACATCACATTTAAAACCGTGGTAAGGATAATTTTTTAAACAATATTTTTCAACACCCTGTTTGGAAGCGATCTTTAAAGAAAATAGAAGCAAAAAAAAAAAAACAATATTTTCTTTCATTTTATAGTAACATGGGTGCGATTATGTAAGCATTTCGACTTTCGACACGTCAAAACATGTCATTTCGACATGTCTGTCGCAATAACAACTTTTTTTCAATTTCGACATGTCAAATAATCAATTTTTTTAAAAATATCGGCCATCTTGTCGAAACTCGAAATACTTACATAATCGCACCCCATATATGTTATTCTACATGATTATTAAATAATAATTTTTCAAAAGTAAAAAAATTAAGATGGCTGCCGTCCAAATACTTTCATCAATTGTTAACAGTGTCAATCAATTGATTAATTGATGTATAGTAGGTAAGTGCAACTATATAAATGTAATTGTTAACAATCGATGATGTCATTAAGTAAGTAAGTTGATTTTTTTTATCGTATTGACCTTTGAAATTACATTTTATAATACGTAAAATTATAATAGATATTGATATCACAATTTTAATATAAGAACACAATAATTTTAAAAAGTCTCTTAATCTAAATTACAATATTTATAAACATCTTTTTTTTTATATATTTCTTTATTTTGCTTGGATTGTCTAAATAGTTTTAAGACTGTGGTAGACAATTTAATAATACATACATTCGTCGATTAACATTTCGATTACAATATGACAATATGTTTCCTCTTCTATATTCTATACGAAACCATAAAAATACAAATTCCTGCTCACAATAAACAATTATGGGAATCGCTCAGAACTGGACATTTTAAAACTGGATATTTCAAAATAGGATTTAACAAAACGAGATAAGGTACAAAACGAGATATGGTACAAAACTGGATATTTCAAAACAGGTTATTTCGACATGTGATTTAAACTTAAAATGATTTTTTAGGAAAGTTCTGGAATATGACCAGTTAGGAAGGAACTCAGAGAGTTCTTAACCGATTTTGATGAAATTCGATAAGTAGAATGAAAATGGGATTTAAAAATGATTTTTTGGAAAAGTTCTGGAATAAGGCCAGTAAGGTTCCATACTTGAATATTTCTAAGGAGAGAAATAGAATTTTCCATGGCGACCAATAGTTAGTAAATTTTTGTTGGGGTAGGGAAAGGAAAGGTATGTCAGTAATGACAGAATTGGTCTGGTTTCCCGATAGTCAATATTCGAACTACTGTTAGCATAAGACAGTCACAATTTTACTGAACTGCTCTGCGTTCTAGAATCTCTTGTCAGCAACTCCAGTGTGTCACCATTCATCTATTATCTGCAATTGTTCCCTGAAAATAGAATTTATTAATTAACTAATTGCTCTTAGTCGTAGGCTGTAATAAATTGAATTAATTTATGCAAATTAGATTTTTTGATTAGATTAAATTGATTAAACTTTACAAATCAATTGAATTTACCGCTTTACGACAAATACGTCATATAATTGCCAAAAATCCAACTCATATACACCCCATTACACAAAACCATAGACAACTATAGATGACGATCCTGCACGGGTAAAAAACTCCCACAAAAAAACTAAAAAATTCTTTGAAAATTATTGATGCACTCCACAACAAGGCACACAATATCTTGCCATCACCTCCCCGCCCTTTTCAACCCACATGAACCGCACAAAAAGAAATCCCCCTCCATACCTCATTCGTCAAACAACAACACACCCGTCACATTGCTCTCTCTCTCTCTCTCCGAACACCCGAATACGATCCTATATCAAAATATAGGAGGTCCCTCCTTAACCGATCGACGCCCCCAAATACCCTTCCAGAAAGACCACCGTAAAAACCAAACAGCACACATCTTCGGTAAAAAGAATAGTGTGCAAATGTAATCGAAATGCATGTTGGGAAGCAGAAAAAAGTGACTGGACAATCCTTACAACTACTAGCCATCTTACAACTACAACTACTAGCAAAAACATTTTACGATCCCATACAGGTACACATTCCTTCATTGTACATGCATGTAAGTACATATGTACTATGATCATGTTAGCATTCTAACACTAACTGAAGAAAACAACCCTTCCCTCTTCAAAAAAAATGCACACACTCGTCCAACATACAACAAAAATTCAATTCACAAAAATCATTCGTAATGCATTGCACAAATGGTTTTTAGTCGTGTCGTTTTAATTTCGTGTACGTTTGTCTCCCTAAAATCAAAATCAATGGATTACAGAAATTTTTCCAAAATGTTTTTCAATCCTCACTTTTCGAATCCCCTAAGTCCGGCACCGCCCGCTAAAATTACATCAATAACCCTCATAAAACACTTCAGCCCTCCCATGGGAATCCCTTACCCATACAAAATCGTCATCTATAGCTGTCTATGACAAAACTTCAAAATTCATACAAGCAGACCTTAAAAAAATTGACTTATCATTACAAATCAATTGAACCAATCGTCCCACGACAAACACATCATGTAATCGCCAAAAATCCAACACCGCAGTTGACACAAAACATGAATGAATTATCATTCTGGTGGTGACTTTCGGACGGGGTGGTCGTCGGATGACCGCTGAGGAAGTGCATGTAAGTCTTTTTTTTTGTAATTTTTTTTAAAATAAATTTTAATTTTAATTAAATTGTTATTTTTTTATTCCCTTTATTGGGTAATTATTTTTTCTCCACCAAGATGTGAGTCGTTACAATGGCTCACATTTTTCTCTTATCGGATTGGTGGTTCCAAGTTGCTTATTCCTTTTTTCCTTTTGGAATCTATTGATTCACCAAATTTCTAATGCAGCTTATCAAGGTCCAAAAGCGACTCTACCAACACCCACGATCATATCCTCGCACTGAGCTAGCGGGATATATAAAGCTGCGGTAGAGGGAGCGTTGGACAATCTATGTAATTGTCAGGACTCAGGTTTGCGCCTGGGTCTTATTCATTACATATACTAAAACTTACCTGATTCCCGATTATTTCTTAAAATTTTTTTTATTTATTTATTCACAATAAATTTAAACTTTAGATCGCGACTCAGTTGAATGCTCAGTTTCAAATACCGTAAGATTTGATTGATTAATTTGTACATGGTGAGAGAAATCTGTTAATTTTAGAAAATGACTGCCATTATTATTTTATGAGTATATTAAGTATACAGGCAAAAAATGTGTAATAATAGGTTCGCAACTTACAGTTATTTAAATTGTTGTTGCATTATTATATTCAAATCATCAGCAGTTTTGACTATAACAGGAATGCTATCTACTGGAACACGTATCAATACGTTTGGATGCCTATACCATACATACTTGATTTTATTTTGTTGTTTTAATTTTAAGCATCTCTTGAAAATATCGTGATTGTGGTTTGTAAGCTTATGATTATTGTATATATATCCGCTTAGTTTGGTTGATCATTAGTGGACCATGAGATTTGTGTAATTTCATGATTCCAATTTGTTTCTGAAATCTATGAATTTTATTTGAATCTGTGTAAATCCTATGCTAGTTCCATCTACTTCATTTGATTCAGATTTATTTTTATTATATACAAATACACTTTTGATTTTAGAAACATCAAAATGAAGTATAGAACATATATCATTTACGATAGTTTGCGTATCCATTTTCTTAGAAAGGTGGAATTAATTCATTAATTCGTGATTCTTGATTATTGCTCTCTAGTGTTGTGAAGACGATCCTCGATAGCTAAAATAACCTGAAAACAATTTGTTGAAGCACAAGCTTTTTTGTGCAGATGCGTTTCCAAATACGATAAGGCACCGTTGATAGTCTCAAATTTGTACCGATAAGCAACTAAATATTACCACAATGCGTCAAATATGGCCACCAATATAATTTTATTTACTTTTTTTTATTTATTTTATTATTCTATTTTAAATCTTGATCCAACAAGTGTACATCACCATCTGACTATTTTTCAATTTTTTATTCGTAATCTCGAAGTACCGTATCATAAACGAGTTAACTTATACAAATGAAGGTACGAATAGGTATATAAAGCAATTTTAACAGTTTGATGGATAAATAACAAAATTTATATCTGCATTGTATACATCTTGTATTTTAAATTAAGCATTTTCTTACCTTTTTCCTTTCCCGTTATTTTCACACAGTCCGCTATACCCTGGTCCACATGTGCTCTCGATACAAATGTGCTTTTCACTTTTTTTTTTATACAAATTTGCGCTTGCTACTTTATTTTTATTTTTTTATCATTTATCCTCTTCTTATTAGACTGAATTTCCAAAAAAAATCCTTCCAGTAAATCCCGGGCTTATGGCACCTTGTTTTCGCCGATTCCCGTTTTATATCCCATCGATGGGAAATTCAATTTCAATCGAGATTAGTAAAGGATCAAAACATCGAGACGGCAATGGTGGAATATCGAAAATTATCAACATAATAGCGACTGACCGATTGAACCAATGGTATGGCAGTTGCACATCAAAGGGCAAATTATCTCAAGAAGGGGAGACACTATCATTGACAAGGGATAAGGCAGCATGGGCCATTTAGAAATCGAAAGGCTCCAAGAAGGGAAAGACCACTCCTAACTTGGAACTGGCCTTCCAGGATTATGATTCAGATAGCAGCCAACCAATTGCAGTGGAATTATTATCCAAAATAAATCCTCATAAGGATTTTAAACCTATCACCTTTAAAGAATCACGGCAAGATGAGGATCCCCCAAGATCAGTGGGATCAATTCGGCATGCGCAATTTGGTGTCTCAGCGGCGAATAGAACGTCCAATGGACAAGGGAGATCTCAATACGAGCAAGAATCCCGGTCAGCAAGGTCGTCAACGTCTTCTATGACGTACATATTAGCTACACAAGAAAAGTTCAGTGAACCGAAGAAAGGAGTCACATATGCACCTATGGCGTGGTCATTGCCAAAGGCCATTATCGAAAAAGGATCCGGATCTAATCGGTCTCTCGGAAATATACATCAATAAAAGTCCCTCTTAAGGCAAAGGTAAATGTATGATATGCCAGGGTTCACATAAAATGTATAGGTGCACCACAATGTTACGAGCGGGTTTGCAGGAGCGGTGGTATTTAGCATTGAGTAAGTGAATGTGTCTGCATTGCATATATCCACGCCATTCCTCCTTCACTTGCAAGGAGATTGGCACCTGCTATTGGTGCCAAACATGACACAATATTATACTATGCCTCAAAAATCCGGCAATTTTAAATTAATCAAGGGAAGGGAAATTATGAAGATAATCACGAGTAATCGTGCTCGGGTTGGTTGAATAAATTTAGGAGACATAGGGTTAACGGTGGTGGAATTAATTGATTGAATTGTTATGTAAAAGATAAGAATTTTATGAACATTTTAGTTGGGTAAATCGGTTGAATGGATTGGAGTGAAAATTGTATTAAGGGAAGTTATTAATTGTTTTATCGGAGATTATATTGGCAATAGGGTTGAAGATGAATTACAATCAGCAAGTGGATTATCACGCACAGGAGCATGAGATAGACAACGACAACCATGAAGAAGGGGAGAAAGATATGAACAGGCAAGATAAGGAAATAATCTACGTACTAAGAGAAAGACATTTGGAAGCTCCAAATCGCTTGTCGAATGAGGTAGCAGACAAAGCATTGTTAGAGACTTTTAGTGCTTCTGAACTATGGGTACGACAGGAGAGGCTGCTACAACATTTTGAACAATTTAAAGTGGCAGATAAATCATACCGGCAGAGTAACATGTTAATAACGGATGAAGTATACCTAGATACCGAAACTAGACATTAAGGTCATCCAAGCAAGGTTGTGATTCATCGGAAGGAATTAACTCTGAAGCAAAGGGACTAACAGCTATTAAGGTAGAAACCAACCAACAGCCACAACTCAGTAAATTAAATGGAAATCCAGCTGACTGGCCATTTCGTGATTTATTCTTGGCCGAAGTCCATAACAAGGACTATGACCCGGTTACGAACCTATTATACTTACAACGGGCCATAGCAACCCACACGTGAGAATTACAATTTAGTATGGGAAATGTTAATGAAGGTATATAACGATGACTATTATATCATACATGGAATTCTAGGGTAACTATATTCGATGGGAAAACAGTAGCAAGGGACCCATGACTCACTAAGAATTGTATTGGATTCATTGAATAGGAGGACACGGCAGCTGGAAACGATCGCGTCACCAGACCAACTATGGGATCAAATTTGGATCCATTACGCCAAGCGACGGTTACCAAAGGCTACGTTGGATTCGTGGGAGCAATACCGTAATCGGGAAGATAAGACCAATTTACCATCAGTAGACCAGTTTAAACAATTTTTGGACTTAAAATCCAAAGGACGACGAGAATTCGAAGGAACCAATCTGATTGGTTGTGCGTGGCTGGAAACTTCAAGCAGGGCGAAGGGAGATCAAAACAACCATCGAGACCATTATTATAAACCATATAATCAATCCCATCGATCGCGGCAGGAAGTATTTGGTAAGCCCTCGTTCCAGAGAAATCTAGCGAGTGGAAATTATATATATATATATATATATATATATATATATATATATATAATTTTCCGGACAAATATTAATTTAGGAAACTATCTGTAATTTAACAATGATCCTGGCCATTTTATAATCTTTTTTTGCTAGAACGTCTCTGACCACTACTAAACTCATTATTTCCTACATTTTTGGGCTAAATTACCCTTGATCCTGCTGCATAATGATAAAAAAACAAAACATATACCAACATCAAAAAATTTTCGGACAAAATTGTAATTCAAATTCTTCATTATAAGTAAAAATTATGTTACCTATTAATATTTCGTATGCAACTCTTTGCTATCTATTACCTCCTGTAGTCTTCGTGGCATAGATTCGATTAAATTTTGAATCATTTTCGTGTTGATATTTTCCCATTCAAATTCGATTGCTGATTTTAAAGAAGTTTTGTTCGTTACCTGATGGTTATCTCTGATTTGTTTGTCTAATTGGTTCCATAAATGCCCTATCGGATTTAGATCCGGGCTTTAGGGAGAAGTTTTCAATACATGTGGGCAATTATATAAGCACCAAGACCTAACATTATACGCTTTATGCTTGGGATCATTTACTTTGGTAGAAATAAAAAACGGTTTCACAACGGTTTTTTTCAGTAGATGGTATTAAATTTTCTTTCAAAATATTCAAATAGACTGTACTATCCATTGTAGTTTCAATAAATTTGAGATTTTCCACGCCATAGTAACCCATTGCACCCCACACCATCATATTTCCACCGCCGTGTTTAATAGTTAAATTAATATTTTTTGTTTGCAATTCTTAGTTCCGTTTTCTCCACACTCGTTTTTGTTTCGTGTCGCTGTTAAATATGTTGAACTTACTTTCGTCAACAAATATATCTTTTTTCCTGAAATCAATGGAACAGTTTCTGTATTTTAAGGCAAATTCGCACCTCTTTACAATATTGGCTTCACTCAAACGTGGTTTGCGTCTTGCAATGTGTGATCCAAACCCCAAGCTCCGTAACTTTCCACGCACGGTTGTGTCAGACACGATAGTGCCACTAAAAGCTGATAATTTTCTGTTCAATTCAACCGCAGTTTGTTTAGGATTTTCATTTATTTCGCTTGATTCTCAATGTAATATCTTTTGCAAATTTCATATACAGTCGAACGGCTTACATTTAATATTTTGCCAATTTCACGGATTGTTTTACCTTTTTCACGGTGGTATATACTCAATGATCGAATACTCATAGAAGTGTTTTTCCCAACTTTCACCATATTTGAAAAATTGTACAAAATACTATCGATGTTATAAAGTTTATACTTAAAATTGACTGAAATTAATTTAAATAAGTCTATAGCATATTCAATAAATTTATAACTGTTAATTTCTTTTGTTTTTTTTTTAAATGAGAGATTAAAAAGTTTGTGATAAAACAGTTCGTCCGAAAAATTTTGGTATATGTTTTGTTTTTTATCATTATGCAGCAGGATTAGTAGTGGTCAGAGACGTGTTAGCAAAAAAAAATTATAAAATGGCCAGGATCATTGTTAAATTACAGATAGTTTCCTAAATTAATATTTGTCCGGAAAATTTTGCTCATCACTGTATATATATTTATATATATATATATATATATATATATATATATATATATATATATATATATATATATATATATATATATATATATTTATATATATATATATATATATATATATATATATATATATATATATATATATATATATATATATATATATGTTTATATATATATATATATATATATATATATATATATATATATATATATATATATATATATATATATATATATATATATATATATATATATATATATATATATATATATATATATATATATATATATATATATACATGATAGTTAATCCTTCTTAGACTAACAAAATCTAAAGCCTCAAACGAAAAAAATTCAATGTGGTCGTATTGCAAAATTAAAGCAAAAAAAAAAATTAAATCTAAGTAACCGGTGCTGCAAAAAAGTTATATGTTCCATGGGCGTAATGACGTCTTACGTTTTTATTTACAGAAATAACCATATTAAAGCTCAACAACAAACATTCGAAATAAAACATCATCTCCTTATCAAAAATTGATTTGCTCACGATATTTTTAGTATTTTGAACTAGCACATTTCTTACTATCAATATGTTTCTTACAGCACATTTTGCTATATTTTGGTACATATGCAAGATATGTGGTAATGAAAAAATATATAAATAAGTTTTTATAAAACTTCCTTATTCAATTTCATTCATGTTTATTCATCCTTAAAACGAGGACAATATATGATTATATGACATATATTTAAGATATTTTGCGCATGCTTTTAACTTCGTGTACATGTAACCATCGATAGTATTTTCTAATTAAATAAACGAGAACGATTTTCGTTCTCTCCAGGGCGTTCGCGGCCTAGTATGATACGACGAGAGAAATCCGGGTTAATCTTTAGTTTTTTTTCTCTCAGACAATTTTATATATTATGATGTCATATTTGTGCGGTCTTATGCACTTTTTCAATCATTTTAATGAAATATTTTCAATTTTAAAAATTGGAGCTCAATTCATCTTTAATATAAAAAAGCGATTGCAATGAAAATGGATATAAAAATAAATTTCCCTAAGGATATATTTTTTTCTGATAATAAATTATAACAAAATGTTAATTCGTTTAACCGTACTGTCGTGCAAAATTTGACAAATACCATCACCTGCATACTAGACTAGTCGCCGGTTTCAACTTTGTCTACGGTTGGATGATTTTTCAACTTATATATATATATATATATATATATATATATATATATATATATATATATATATATATATATATATATTCGTTGTTCGAATTTCAAAACCTTAAAAATATAGAACCATACCCGAAACTTGTATAATTCAAGCAGTGAACAACCTAACAAAGATTTGGGATAATAAGAAATGTGATCATATTTCCTCAGTCCAAATACATATTTGATACAATCATTAAAAAGCATTTGCGGCTTCTTAAAATATTTTTTCTGTAGGCCAGAAAAGACCAGATCATCGTATAGATAAAGTGTGGTAAAACATAAGATTTCATCAACTTCATTCTTGCTTTAGATGAAAAACATTTTGTGGTAGACCAAAGCATCCTGAGTAAGAAAATAATTCTCCTATATTAACAGATACAATATGACTATTTGAAATTACATTGCGTCTTAATGAAACCTTGGGAAACACCTGAGTAGCCTATATTTGAAATAGAAGAACCGATTCTTACCGACTGCGAACGACCTGAAATATAAGATTGCACCAAGTGGCGAGCAGTGGATAAACATTTGAAGCGGTTTTTTAGTTTATCAATAAGAATGATCGATGAGATCAAATGCTTTACACAAGTGAACATAATCCTTTTGCATCAACGGCTTTCCGAATGTCGATATCAGTAATCTGTAGCAAAACCGAGCTTGTGCTATGTTGTGAACGATATGCAGATTGATAAACATTACGGGACTCCAGATATTGTCTGCTTCTGCATAATCCTCTCAAGAACTTTGGATAATCCCGGCAATAGACTAATTCGCACAAAATCAGACGGATATTTGCAAGTCTTGTGTTTAGGGATCGGTCAGAAGTCAGAACCATGGTTCTGTAAATTGCAGCAAATTGAAATTATTTTTGTACCGGTTAGTGAATTGTGTATAAATAAGCGTTCGGTGAACTGACCACAAACAACGGACAAACACCGGTCTATAAAATATTTCAAATAAGTGAATGAAGTGTCTCGAATGTAAACCTCATTCAAGCAAATCATCAAGGTCGTGTTTCTGTGTTGTAAAACAGGTCGCCTAGATCGGCGCATACATCATGCACATACCGTTATTTATAGCAAAATCGTGGAAGAAGACAGTTCAAAATTTTTGCTTAATTTTTTCCCCCAACGAATTGATTTTTTTGTGGTCAAAGCTTTTCCAACTCTTTCGCAGTGATTGTTCACATCGTTAGAAACGCACGACAATGGATGTATTTTTAACTATCGATCTGCATATTGTATTGCGTGGATGAGGATTGGGCCCTTTGATTCTGCATTCCTCTATTGGCGTTTCCGGTACCTCCAGATCTAAACGCCCGATCTTAAACCACTGCTCTAATTGCCCGGCTTTTTATAAGTTGATTTGAATTTATGTACTTGTTCTAGTACATTATGCGCGATCGCAAAGTACATCTAGCATTAAAGCAATTAAAGTCACCAATAACTATTCTGACGTCTTGTTCCGTTATGAAACCCATCAGATCATCCAAATTATTGTAAAATAAGTCTTTATTTTTGGGTTGGCTTACATCAGTGGGAGCATGAGTACAAAGGATTGAAAGGTTGGCTTGTCGCATGAGTAAACGTTTAAAATCCAAAACAGCTTTTTCCAGCTGTGGCCCAAGGAGAAAACCAACACCAAGATTGTAGAGGTCATCTCCACTGTGAAGCAATGTATAGCCTTTAGACACATGGTCTCCACTTGGCCATCGAATTTCTTGGAGAGTAACGAGTTCCAAGCAATACTCTTTCATGGCTGATAAAGTGCCGTCAAACGCGTCTGGTTTTCTTAGGGACTCCACCTACCAATCCTAAACTGCATTTCCGTTATCATAAGCGTGAGTCTGGTATAATTTTAGAGGTATCCATATTTCGTTTAGTTAAACTTTTTAACAAATAGGATGCATTTTACGGATGCGGGAAGCTAGCTCAGCGGGAAATACTTTTTGTGGTGACTTCAGTGTTAACTTCGTTTGTTAGTTTGTTTCTTCTGCAGAATTTTTAATGATTCAAGGCTGATGAAGAAACTGCAAAACGATTTTGCTTTCTTCTTTCCTTTTATATTTGTAATCGAAAGTGTTTTTTATTTGTATCTCTGTCATGGGAACCGCTCAGAACTGGACATTTTAAAACTGGTTATTTCAAAATAGGATTTGACAAAACGAGATAAGGTTTTTTTTTTGTTTTTGTTTCTGAACTCAGCAATCTGTTCTGGGGCCGAAGCTCTCCCACCTCTTTCGCAGTTAATTTTTAACGTCCTATTTTACGCCGTCACCAGCCAAATTGAGGACGCACGAATACAGGTTCGATTTTAAATCCATCTGCACATTGCATTGCTCCAGCCAGCCTGCACTGACATGGACGATGGTTCGGCCCATGGATTCTGCACTCCAACAGGGGGTCATAGTTGTGTTCATCGTCATCACCGATCGAAATCAGGTGATGAAAAATCCCTTTTGCAACCCTCCCCCGTTGGGATTCGAGCCCGGTACCTCCCGTCGCAAACACCGCAGCTTTAACCACTGCGCCAATTGCTCGGTGAGATAAGGTACAAAACTGGATATTTCAAAATTGGATATTTCAATACAAGATAAGGTACAAAACGAGATATGGTACAAAACTGGATATTTCAAAATTGGATAATTCGAAACGAGATAAGCTATCGAATTTCATAATAATCGGTTAAGAGCTCACCGAGTTCCTCCCTAATTGGCCATAACCCAGAACTTTTCCAAAAAATCATTTTAAAATCCCATTCCCACCCTATATATAGAATTTCATCATAATCGGTTAGGAACTCAACGAGTTCCTCCCTAATTGGCCATATTCCAAAACTTCCCAAAAAATCATTTTAAAATCCCATTCCCATCGTACATATAGAATTTCATCATAATCAGTTAAGAACTCATCGAGTTCCTTCCTAATTGGCCATATTCCAGAACTTTCTAAAAAATCATTTTAAAATTTCGTTCCCATCGTACGTATCGAATTTCATCATAATCGGTTAAGTCCTCGCCGAGTTCCTTCTTAACTGGCCATATTCCGGAACTTTCCCAAAAAATCATTTTAAAATCCCATTCCCATCCTACATATAGAATTTCATCATAATCGGTTAAGTCCTCGCCGAGTTCCTTCCTAACTGGCCATATTCCAGAACATTCCCAAAAAAACATTTTAAAATCCCATTTTTATCCTACATATCGAATTTTATTATAATCGGTTAAGAACTCGCCGAGTTCCTTCCTAACTGGCCATATTCCAGAACTTTCCCAAAAAATCATTTTAAGTTTAAATCACATGTCGATATATCCAGTTTTGTACCATATATCGTTTTGTACCTTATCTCGTTTTGAATTATCCAGTTTTGAATTATCCTGTTTCGTCAAATCCAGATGTAAAATATCCAGTTTCGACCGGTACCCCTCTGTCATACCTATCATTACGTTTCAGCCTCGACATGTTCGTTCAGTAAAAAAGGTAAGTCTGAATTCGCTTTTAAGAATTATTAGTTAAAAATGTCGTTATTAGGTAACTCATCGTATTCAGTAGTCAGTCCTTCGTCCGTTAAGGCAAGCAGCAATTTATTTTCAATGTGCTTCTAGGGTTATATGTCAACACTAAACATTGGGGTGACATTTCCGTGGTTGAATTTGGTAGGTTGTTCATTGACCACTGTAATTGGTTCATCTTTAAATCCCATTCGTTTCCTTCTTCACCTATCATAGCCCTCAACATAGATAAAATCGTACGATTATATCGTTCACATTGGCCATTTACTCTCGGTGTTGCGTTTAACACATGTTTGATATCGTTATCTTGACAATAATTTTGGTATACCTTAGGCGTATACGCTGTTCCTCGATCACTAATGACTCGTGTGGGTATACCAAAATGTACGGTCCAATCATTTATCATATTGATTACTGGTACCGAAGAAGTATTTTTAACCGCCTTAATATGAACATAAAATCGTCTACAACTACGATTACATATGCATTCCCCTTAGTGCTCTTCGGGAACGGTCCAAGGTGATCTATGTGAACCGTGTGGAATGGTATTGGAATTTTGTCAATCGGATGTAACTCTCCTTCTTTCTGCCCAGATATTGCTTTTGTGTATCCACATTCAATACAAGCTGCCATATATTTTTTTAGGCAATTTCTCATT
Organism: Tipula confusa; assembly: GCA_963556175.1. Taxonomy (NCBI): domain Eukaryota; kingdom Metazoa; phylum Arthropoda; class Insecta; order Diptera; family Tipulidae; genus Tipula; species Tipula confusa. The sequence continues at coordinate 12,680,690 of OY744478.1, read as the reverse complement.
CTAGAAAACCAAAAATGTTTGATACGACCCATTTACGTCCTTCGTCCGTTTTTCGATAAAGTTGTCCTCGATCAGTTATATAGTCATGATGTGTCTGTCGTTCTTCCGCATTTTTAGCTGGTTGCTTTAATATCATAATTATTTTTTAAAGATCCTCATCTAACCGCTGCATTCCTACGAGCCAATCGTCGTCTCTATTCGATACTTGATAAACATCTAAACTGGCTGGATCAGTTCTTTTGCACCATTTGTATTTCGGTTTAGCGCATCCACATATTTCATTTGCGCTCCTGGTCGATACTCCATCGTAAAATCATAATCTGCCAGCTTCAGCCAATATCTCGCAATTCTTGGTATGAGATCTTTCTTTGTCGAACATGTTTGTAACGATGCACAATCAGTTACCGACTTAAAATGTTTACCGATCAAATAAATTCGAAACCGTTCTAAAGCTGCAACTACTGCTAAGGCCTCAAGTTCATCTGAATGATATTTTTGTTCACATTCGGTGGCCTGCCGGCTAAAGTATGCTACTGGCCGTTTTTATTTTTGGCCTTCAATTTGAAATAAAATTCCGCCCAACCCTTTTAAACTAGCATCGGTACACACTTCATAATCTAAATTTGGTTTGTATATTGCTAAAGTTTTGCGGCTTCCCAATTTAGGGAAAAAATCCTGCTAGTCCCAAAAATTGTCGTATTTAGGTTTTATCATTCGGTTGTGGAAAATTCATAATAGCATCAGTTTTCGTTTTTCCCGGTTTTATTCCTAACTCTGAGACTTCATGTCCCAGAAAATCTACCTCGCGTTTAAAAAAATGACATTTTGTGAACTTTAGCGTGAGACCGTGACGTTTTAATGCGTTCAAAAATCGCTCTAATTTTTCCAATCCTTCCGGCAATCTGTGTTGTATCATCGTGTCGTTCTGATCCGGGTAGGTAGTTAACTCTTGGCTACTGGAAGAGCCATCGTTCGTATTTATCCTTTGTTGGCTATGTTGGTACTTGTTTAACCGACCCAGCAAGGCTTTTTTATTTCCAGTTGTTGGCAGTGAACGCTCTTCACAAGCATCAACTAACTCCATTTTACTTAATCCCGTAAAATCCTTTTTAATTTTTAGGACTGAATTAATTCTACACAGGTTAATCCCACTTCTCTTGTTTATTTTCTTTTATATGATCCGTCCCTTGTCGCAGTCGTACTTCAACTCAATTCTTTTCTGGCAATCGTCACCGTGGCGGTAATAAGAAGTGAAGCTGAGTCTTGCAGTATTTACGAAATATATCTGGCTCAATAAATGATGTAGAAGTTATCTTTTATTCGGATAATTGTGCCGGTAGTTTATGCTTACTCGTTATTTGTATGCAGTACGTACGCTGGGAATAAAATGCATAACACATAAATATTTGATTATAGGCCATACTCAGAATGAAGGAGATTTAGCTCATTCCTTAATAGAGAGACAAGTCAAACGCCAGCTTAAAGTGGACCTAATGTATTCTCCTGATTATACATTTCCGTAATTCGTTCTGTCAAAAAATCGGGCGAGCCATTTCTTGTAAACGAATTGTGTTACGAAGACTTTTACAATATAAAGGCACTGGCCAATGAGATAGGTCCGCTGAATATTATGAAATTAAATTAGAGGAAGTTAAATTTGGAAAGTGGTACGATAATTTCCTGAAATGGTATGGAAAAATAATTAAGACAAAAAAAAAAGAAAAGACAGTATGAAAATAATATTGACACCAGCATTTTACTCCAAGCCAGGGGCTCTCTAAAAAAAGGGTGACTTATTGGAGTCAACAAGAAGTTCATTCTTAAATATTATAAAACATTAACGAAAATTTATAACTTATTGTATTATATAAATGAAGGGTACCGGTCGAAACTGGATATTTCAATACGAAATAAGGTACAAAACGAGATATGGTACAAAACTGGATATTTCAAAACTGGATATTTCGACATGTGATTTAAACTTAAAATGATTTTTTGGGAAAGTTCTAGAATATGGCCAATTAGGAAGGAACTCGGTGAGTTCTTAACCGATTTTGATGAAATTCGATACGTAGGATGAAAATGAAATTTTAAAATGATTTTTTGGGAAAGTTCTGGAATATGGCCAATTAGGAAAGAACTCGGTGAGTTTTTAACCGATTATGATGAAATTCTATATGTAAGATGAAAATGAAACTTTAAAATGATTATTTAGGAAGTTCTGGAATATGGCCAATTAGGAAGGAACTCGGTGAGTTCTTTCTTAACCGATTATGATGAAATTCTAAATGTAGGATGGAAATGGGATTTTAAAATGATTTTTTGGGAAAGTTCCGGAATATGGCCAGTTAAGAAGGAACTCGGCGAGAACTTAACCGATTATGATGAAATTCGATACGTAGGATGAAAATGAAATTTTAAAATGATTTTTTGGAAAAGTTCTGGAATATGGCCAATTAGGAAGGAACTCGGTGAGTTCTTAACCGATTATGATGAAATTCTATATGTACGATGGGAATGAGATTTTAAAATGATTTTTTGGAAAAGTTCTGGAATATGGCCAATTAGGAAGGAACTCGGCGAGTTCTTAACCGATTATGTTGAAATCCGATATGTAGGATGAAAATGAAATTTTAAAATAATTTTTTAGGAAGTTCTGAAATATGGCCAATTAGGAAGGAACTCGGTGAGTTATTAACCGATTATGATGAAATTCTATATGTACGATGGGAATGGAATTTTAAAATGATTTTTTGGAAAAGTTCTGGAATATGGCCAGTTAGGAAGGAACTCGGCGAGGACTTAACCGATTATGATGAAATTCGATACGTACGATGGGAATGAAATTTTAAAATTATTTTTTAGGAAGTTCTGGAATATGGCCAATTAGGAAGGAACTCGTTGAGTTCTTAACCGATTATGATGAAATTCTATATGTACGATGGGAATGGGATTTTAAAATGATTTTTTGGAAAAGTTCTGGAATATGGCCAATTAGGAAGTAACTCAGCGAAGTTCTTAACCGATTATGCTGAAATCCGATACGTAGGATGAAAATAAAATTTTAAAATGATTTTTTGGGAAAGTTCTGGAATATGGCCAATTAGGAAAGAACTCGGTGAGTTTTTAACCGATTATGATGAAATTCTATATGTAAGATGAAAATGAAACTTTAAAATGATTATTTAGGAAGTTCTGGAATATGGCCAATTAGGAAGGAACTCGGTGAGTTCTTTCTTAACCGATTATGATGAAATTCTAAATGTAGGATGGAAATGGGATTTTAAAATGATTTTTTGGGAAAGTTCCGGAATATGGCCAGTTAAGAAGGAACTCGGCGAGAACTTAACCGATTATGATGAAATTCGATACGTAGGATGAAAATGAAATTTTAAAATGATTTTTTGGAAAAGTTCTGGAATATGGCCAATTAGGAAGGAACTCGGTGAGTTCTTAACCGATTATGATGAAATTCTATATGTACGATGGGAATGAGATTTTAAAATGATTTTTTGGAAAAGTTCTGGAATATGGCCAATTAGGAAGGAACTCGGCGAGTTCTTAACCGATTATGTTGAAATCCGATATGTAGGATGAAAATGAAATTTTAAAATAATTTTTTAGGAAGTTCTGAAATATGGCCAATTAGGAAGGAACTCGGTGAGTTCTTAACCGATTATGATGAAATTCTATATGTACGATGGGAATGGGATTTTAAAATGATTTTTTGGAAAAGTTCTGGAATATGGCCAATTAGGAAGGAACTCGGCGAGTTCTTAACCGATTATGTTGAAATCCATAAATGAAATATGTGATAAGTTCGACTAGTCAGCTAAATTTAGCCAAAACAAGCGTAATATCGTTAAATTTTAAGAGGCTAAATAAAACAATTATAGTTTTGGTTCTTTTGAAAATTTGTCCAGAAAATTGTGTGTATTCAAATATTGTTTTTAATTTTAATATAATATACTTATTTTTGTTTGATGCTATTTTAGTACATACATAATTAATTAAATTAATTTATTTTTTTTTGTTTTTTTTTTATATATTTCTTTATTTATTATATGTATTTATACATATATTTTTGTTATATATATATAAGTTTATTATTTTTATTTTTAAATAATCAGCATTCTTAAATTACTTAATTATAAAAATTATAATATTTAATTGATATTTTTTTCTCTGGTTTTAACATATAGTACGAGTACATATAACTAATTAAAATTAAAAATAAGTAAAAACATATTCACGGGCCCTGTGATCTATGTTTCTTATATATTTTCTTAAACTAGTCAAACTCAGAATGTGGCAGTAGTATATATTTATATATATATATATATATATATATATATATATATATATATATATATATATATATATATATATATATATAAATATTACAAGATTTCATAATCTTCATAATCCTTATTTTAATTTGACTAATTACTGAAACTATTCATTAAATGATTGATTAAATATAATTAACTTTAAAAACAAATAATTAAACACATTTATATTAAAAATATTATTTATTTACATTAAGCAAACTGATATGTGTTATTTACTGCAATTTAATGAACATTTTATTTAATTTAACCAGAAAAATAATTAAATATTATAATAATTATTTAATAATAATTAATTATATTTAACCTAATTTTTGTAAAACTAATTAATTAATATAGTCCTTAATAGTAAAATATTTTTTGTATTTATTGTCGATATTGATCACATTATGTATTAATTGATTTAATTTAATTTTTTTTGCTTCAAAATTTTTAATTTATTTAATTTAAGTTAAATTATGTAATTAAGTAATTTGCAAAGACCATGCATCTAGACAATATTTTTTTATTGTTACACATTCACCTATCCGCACGTATATAATATTTTGTTGTCTTCTATATAGAGATATGTATATTGTGTCATTTTTATGTATGCTAAATTTAGATAACTTAAACAAAACTATAACAATAAAAATTAGTCCAGCTTAATTTTGAAACAGATTTTTTTTTTTTTTTTTAATCCATATTTGTGTATCATATTGATTTATACGTCATCTATTCATAAATCTTGATCTGATCAGCAAAAACAATAATTGGTACAACAAATTTAGTAAATATAAAATTATTAATCGTTTCGATCAGCATCTCAATAAAAAAAATTAAATTATAAAAATTATAAATTTACAAAATTTGGTTATAATTATATTTATTGAGATGCTTATCAAAATTTCAAATACAACAAATTTCCATATAATTTTTTTTTATATTAAGCTTACAACTATTAAAGCTTTATAATAGTATATCTGTATGAAATTAATAGTTCAGATATGACTAAAAAGTTCTAAAATAACTATAAGGAAATTGTAACCATATTTGTTTAATGATTAATCAAACCTATAGTGTGTAATTTTTAATGACATAAAAAGTTATTCGTTTAAATAACATTAATTAATTATTTTGTTTCAACATAGCACAATTATTATAGTATCTTAAATCGCATTTTTTTTGTACTTAAAACTTTGAACTCCTGAAGTTGTAAATTGCTTTATAAAATAAGTTATATTAAAATATAGTTTTATTTTAAAAACATTTAATTTAATTATATTTATATACACACATACACACACACACACACACACACACACACACACACATCCACATACAAATACTATATTCTTCACTGTCAAGACTGATGCCAGATATCGGAGACCGAAAACAACCAAACAGAGAGCTGCTCGCAAGTATCATAAAGTCTACTCTGACATATGCATCACCGATATGGGCTGACTCAACTAATGTCAAGTCGTATATTAAAATGTGATACGAAGAATATGTGCTTTTTGAATCGTCTGGTTCTTGTCCAGTCGACAAAAAAGCCAAAGAAATTTAGGTTAAAAAAAATACACACACAAGAAGAAGAAACACAAGGAAACCGGATAACGAGGAAAGTTTAGACCAGAGATCAAACCATCACCTCTAAATTGCTATCGGGTCACGAGTGTTTCCGAGAATATCTTCACAAGTATGTCGAGGATCAATACTGCGATAATAAAATTAAAAACGCAAAGCACATTCTCACGAAATGCAAAAGATTCGATGAGAAGCGAAGGCGTATGGAAAATATAATAAAACAACCAGTAAATCCGCTGGACCAATAAATTCGTGCGATGTGACGAGCGAGCAGCTTATCTTTTGAGGAGTCAAAAACAATGAGAACTGGGAGGAAAACCTAATAATATAGTAAACTAACCAAGAACAACTAAACCACCTGCCTCGCGACGGAATGCCTTAATTGGCGGTACCGCGGGGGTAAAACAGGTCAGCGAGAAAGGAGATGGTTTTGCACGGTAAAACCCGTTGTCGTACGGAACACCGGGTTCCTACGTCTTCCTACGTAAAAAAACACACACCCATTTACACATACACACACACACACATATATATATATATATATATATATATATATATATATATATATATATATATATATATATATATATATATATATATATATATATATATATATATAACAATTTATGACAAGAACTCTTCTGCTTTACACTTCACATTAAATTAAAACTCTCCGATTAAATAATTAAACTTAAAATTAAAGTTTATATATTATTTATTGTCGATTTAGCCACCAATTGTAGTTATAGAATTTAATCGATTAGATTTATATGAATGATTCTAAATTATATATTTTCTTAAACGATTAAAATATTTTTCGCCATTGTATGTGTTACCTGGATTTCTCTGACCGTATGGATCGAATACATAATATACGTTTGAAATACTCGTGTAAAATTAAACAAAAATTAGATATGCTTAGCATTAAATTATAATTTAATATCTGTACAAATATCTGACTACAGAAAATTAGAAATTGTTATGGCGCGATATCGAATATTCGATAGTAAAACATGTTTCTGGATAAAACCAGATCGAACTGCATTAAATAAAAATTTAACACGGAAATATAGCTTCAATTTGCGTGATGTGACTAGGATGCAAAATTTTCTGATTCCAAGAGAAAGCAAAGTTTAAACTGGCATACTATATATAGGTAAATAAATATAGACAATCGTCCTTTTCATCGAGCAGTTGTGTCGTTACAGAGTTCAGCAACTACAGAGATTTATTCATGATAACTACCAAATCAGATAAGAGCGTTTAACAACTGATAAACTAGCGGCAATCTATGATGTGAGGAATATGTTTTTAATGAATGTTCGTGCACTTTATATTCCATCAGCCAATTTAACAGTTGATGAGCCGGTAATTGTTGACACAATTTGGTCGATATTCATATTCCATCAAAATCAGAAAATACGGCATCAAAATATTCTGGATAAGCATTTAAAAAAATGCCGACTTATATGTGAGGAAACCACCAAATTAGCCTCGTTCGTTTAGTTATGCACTAAACTCAGTTAAATAAATATATGCAGCCTGGCCGAAGAACGGTTACAGGAAAAAAAAAACAATGTTCAATTGACAATTCGACACAATAAAGCAGATTTGCCGAGAGAATATGATAAACAAGGCCGAGTGATAAAAATACAAGTCTCTTCACAATTTTGTTTTGACAACAATTTAACTCTGACAAGCTCCATTCCCAAACACAATAAAAACGTTTTATTGCTATCCAATTCATACAGCGATAAAAGAGTTAAGAGTAGAGTGGCATTTTTTGAAAGATCTGGCTATGCACTTGGGTCAGGCAAACGTGCTGCAGCGACTCTGCAATTTAAAAACTTTAAAACCTAATGTTAAAACCGTGATCAATCTAATTGGCAATACGGTTTTAGATGTAAGACGCTTTCCAGTAACTTAAAAAGCGGTGAAGCCAACTGCTAGTCTACGATGCTACCTGTATCCTCAAACTGCTGATATTTAAACTAAAATACAATGCCATTTTGGTAATCAGCCATCATATCCATTTATCATGTCTATTATCTAATTATTTCTATACAAAATGTACCATATAATGTAAGTGGGGTCAGATTGACCCCAATACTCAGACAACGGTTTTGTAACCTAAGTATAAGGGTTAAATAATTGTTTAAAATTGTAGTTAGAGGCAAATTATTCTTATTAACGTATACCAATTTGGTTAAATTGGTATACGTTAATAAGAATAACTGACGCATTTGGTTTAAGGGCCAGGTGCTGTAGTTCAAGGAGCTCGAACTTTTTTGCCCAAAATGCATAAACTGAACCTGGATCATACAAGGTTTCAGCAAGATGGCGTTACATGCACAAAGCACGCAAAACCAAGGACTTGTTGCTAAAATAATTTGGTGAGAAATATATGTCACGTTTCGGTTCGGTACCACGTGGTTTACGATGTCCCGAAAGAACAGTAGTAATTATTTATTATTTCCATTAATTATTAATAAAAATTGATTTTTGATTTTAGGTTACCCCACTGCCACAAATACTTGAAACATTTTGCAAAAGAACTATAAATACTTTTTATAAAGTTAAGTTTCGACGACCTACATTTAGTTTTTTGCATATACAGTATCTAGCATTTGTTTATAGTTTTACAAACTATCGACATTACAGAATTGTAAAGCTTTCAATAACAAGTCGGAAAATTGTTTGAATGTGAATGACAAATGGAAATTAAAATTTTTATGAATTATGTACATATAGTTTTATAAAATAGCAATAGTTTTATGTATAATTAATCGAATATGGAAAGCTATTACTTCCGCCAATTTCTGTAGTCAAACTTTGTATTTTTAATTTAATTCTTCAACATTGCAGAATAATCTATAAGCCCTGTATATTATGTAATCGATAAAATTTGTTTGGAAAATTCATTTTTCCATTTGACAAATATTTGAAAAAGATAATTTAATTTTCCTTTAAAATATGTTGTATTTTTTGTTCAAACACAATAGCAGAATGATTTGTTTTGAACAAAACACCCACCTGCCAACAAACACAAACGTATACGTACACATACACAAGCTGTTTTTCTAAGTAAAATGTAACCATATTATATTTACATATACATAATAGAAAATAGGAAATTTTACTTATTATTTTAAGCATGTATAAAGTATTGACGTCATAAATCGTTTTTTTTCTTCTTCTTGTTGATATATTAAGTAATATCTAGAAAGTATTTTAAAAGATCCATTTATGCTGTGCTTGAAATTACAATATATGTATGTATATTTGATTCCCGAACTTACATTAAAATATTTAAATCAATCCAGCATTTGATTTTAATATTTAATTAATTAAATATGCCAAATATGTTTAGGCTGTGTGCCTTACTCAAGGTGAATCGTAAAATTCGGTAAATATTCAGATTTAGAAATAAAATTCATCGTTTCAAAATGAAAGAAATTAATAATTAAAATATCATTCCCGAAACGAATTTTTTTAATAATTTATACCGTAATTCGATTTACTAAAAAATTTACATAAAATGCCATTTACTTTGAGTATGACACACAGCTTAAGAAATACATATTAGCTATATGTGAACCGTACGTAATTTTACGAATAATTTACATTCAACGAAATTATGAAGATGATGAACTCAATTTGAAGGAGATTAAAATTAGTAAAATAAGCTATAAAAAAAGTGTTACAGATTAAATACGATGGTAACTTTTTATAGTATAACACCATGTATAACATTATTATAGCACATTGGTTTTAACGTTTCTTGTTCGAACGAAACATAATTTTTAATTTATAAAATATTAAGTTTTAAATATTAACACTATAAGTTAGTAGAATATTTAGATATGTTTAAATTGGCGTAGTTACATTACTAATTTTGAACTTACGTATGTTCATCGTCTATAGTTAATCTTAATTGTCTATAAGTCGTTATTTTTTATTTATTTTTTTTGGATATGTTTTGTGCAATATGTACGAATATGTTTTTCCTCTAATTATTTAGTGTTGCGTAAACATACACGCACTTAAAAAATAATATTGATGCTTTATCTTCGAAATTGCGTTGAATGTAAATCAAGCATTAGTAACTTAGTTTATTTGTTGTATTATTGCTTTTTAGTAATTAGTTTATTGGATATAAAAATTAATTTTAATAAGTGTTTTGGAACATAAATATTGGGTACATATAACATAAATATATAATAGGTGTACTGTAATTTATTATTGACACAATTATATTGTTACAAACATGGAATTGTTTAGCAAACTCCTGTTTTCGTAAGTGCCTTAGGCTATATGCCACACGGATGATCAATCTCTTATCGCAATTTTCAAACAACATCTTATTATATTTTAATTGCAAATCTCATTTGAACAACTATCAGAAAATATGTATTATGTTAGACTTGAAAGGCTGAATCAACAAAATCATAGGGTTGCCAACATAAAATAATTGGATATTGTTTTGTTTTGTCAGCTAGAAAATCAGTTTTAATTTAAAACAGAAAATTGTAAACTCGAAAGTATGGCTACTTTAGTGTGAAATACTCGAAGGACGATCGATTTCGATAAGTTTAAATATTTTAACGATAACAATCTTGTGTCAGTAAATAAACGTGCAGTACCGATTATATATATATATATATATATATATATATATATATATATATATATATATATATATATATATATAATAACATTTTTGGGAATTATGTTATTCAGTTATATTGTGAGGATCCTATAAAGTACAGATTTGTTGGCTTTTAAAGTATTAAAAATATTTTATTATATCATAATATATTTATACTTAAGTAATTTTGGAAAATTGCATCTCAAACTACATTAAAATGCCGGTGTGTGCAAAATTAAAGTTACTTACTATAAAAAGTTGTCGCATATATATATATATATATATATATATATATATATATATATATATATATATATATATATATATATATATATAAATATTACATATAACTGATAATAAATATATACAAATATTTCTCAAAATTATTGTCATCAATCGAATTGTTATATATTAATTTTCAGGCATATCTTTATATATTATAAGTATATATATATACATATATATTTTTAATTTTAATTTTTTTTTTAAAATTTTTTTTTAGTTGTGTTTTGTAATAAAAAAGGATATGATTCGTATTTTATAGTATTAATATTAAAATGCGCTTAAAATATAGAGTAATGCGATAAAATTTCGGCGCAAAAATTTTAAAAACTTGTGTGTCTCAATGCTGCACGATTTCTTTCTCGAAAATGCGAAATCGGTTGTCTGGAATACGGTGACGAAAAAACTGTTTGCAATTGTGATGGATTTTGAACTAATGTATAAGCTAGTGTATCGTCACGATAGTTATTACTATCTCTTTGCAATGGTCCATCATCTGTATCAATTTGTTGTAACCGCCCGTCACCATTATTATTATTTTGTCCCAGTAAATCAGGTATTGGGAACGTATCGCGATGCGCATTATCTAGTTTTGTTGCTTGAAAAAGTGATTTTGTAAATTGTAATGGTTTACCGCCGTTACGATTCAGCCCAGCCGATGGATATGCGTGCCCATTGGTTAATTCACGTAATACAGCCGCCCGTGCGGCAGTTTCTTCTGATTTTCGTTGTTGCGCTAATTCACGAGCTCGTTCGGTCCATATTAATTCTTTAAGACGCTGGAAACTTCCACGTTGTGGTGCTAATATATTTTGATTTCCTATATTAGTACTCCCCGACCATCTAAATTTTGGTTTGGTTTGTTTAGTTTCTTGGGCCAGTCTTGTTAAATCATCATAGGACATATCACGTAAACGTACCGGTGGAGGTTCTTTTATTAGTATTTTTCCATATACAGGCCGAGAATGATCCTTATAACGTGCATTGATTCGACCACCACCTAAACTTCGTGTTGTTGGATAATATAAATCCCATACATTATAAGCAAATGGATCACGATATGTTGGAATTTCATTTGTTATCTCTGCTGCACGTGATTGACGTTTTGAAAAACTATATGTATATGTATATATATATATAATTACATATATTTATATATATACATTATTTTGTTTAAATATTAGTATATGTAAAAAAAAACTTACCGCCACATAGCTCGCAATTCTTCGCAACTCGGTTCGTGTGAATTAATAGCCGCTGCACGCGGAGCTATAATTTCTCCAACTCCACCTCCATTGTTGCCACCACCATCATTGCTTCCACCATCACTACTACTACTACTACTACTAACACCACTGTTACCAATATTACTATTGCTAGGTAAACCATATTCCTGTTGCCGGGATTGTGCTCTAACAGTTTGTCCAGATTTAAATGTAATCAATAGTGATAACAATAAAAAAACATAATAAATCTGAAAACATACATAGAAATTAAATTAAACATGGAATCAAAAAGAAAGTCCTAAGGCAGGATATAGTTTTTTTTTTTTTTTTTTTCTTTGAGTAAACATAAATATATAACACTATTCTTTTATGACCGTAGCAATCTTTAAATTTTTAAAGTATACAACAACAACCCAATTATAAAAACTCTTTAAAAGATAAGCAGCTACAGCTAAAGCAACAAAAGTACATGATTTTATTTCATTCAGAACTTTTTCTCAATTTGTTGAATGAAAAACAGGGAAACCAAATATTTTTTCTCCCAGAATCTAGTCGTTATCTTGGAGTGGTATTTCTAAGTATATAATAAAGTTCTTATATATATATATTTATATATATATATCCTACAGTGTAGGAAACTAGATAATGGTCGATTATTTTCATTTTTTTAATATACATTTTTGTTTTTCATTCAATAAAAAGCATTTTCTCCACCACCCCATACTTTTAAGCGTACCTATGTATCTTAATAATTTTTTTGAATGAAAAGAATAGTAAAATGGGAGAAACAAATGTGTTTTCTCAATTTTCCTTAAAAATCATTACCAATCCCCACAGCAACGTAGACATATATGTGTGTATGTAAGTAATCTCTTACTCTTTCTGTCTCTTTATATATATGCATATATATAGGTATATATATATATATATATATATATATATATATATATATATATATATATATATATATATATATATATATATATACATATTCGTATATGTATATGTATGTTAAGATCCCTGGGAAATTAACATTTGACATGAGTGGTGGAAATGTATACACATTTTCGTATTATCAAACACAGGCATACCTACACATTTACAAAAAGAAAATAGTGTTATAAATTATGTTTAAAACTCTAGGAATTTTTAGGATTTAACAAAAAAACAAAATTATTGATGAAACATAATCCATTGTTAATCCTCCGCAACAAATTTATAAATCTGGCGGTAAATAACGAAATCTTATGTATTCAACCTCAATATAGACAAACCGATATTTAATCCTTTATGCTTTATAAAAAGTATGTAAAAATAAAATAAAATTAGAAAAGGTGCGTTGGTGGGGGTGCTAATATTAAAATAAAAATATTAAGCATATCAACGTTTTTAAATTGTATAGTTCATGCAAAATAAACTTTCATGCTCTTATGTGCCTCGTCACTTCTTACCTCGTTATGGTGCAACATTTTTGTGCAATTTAATTTAAAAAACAGGTGTGTGCAAAGGTGTAATACTTAAATATACGAATTTCCTAAGATATTCTCTGTTTGCTAGTAATTCTTAAATAAATCGTCTTAAGAAATTCATTAACATTTTTAATTTTTTCTTTATTTTGTAAAAGCTTGAATTGGTTAGTTTATTTATAATTTATATATATATATATATATATATATATATATATATATATATATATATATATATATATATATATATATTATATATATATATTACTTGGTGCTCTTATGAATTAGTAAATATAAATATAAATTAAGAGTAAATAAATAAGAAACAGAACGCACTTGTTGAGCAAACAACTATTTTTTTTTTTAAACACTATTAACTAATTTATTTCAAAATATATTAACACTCACGAAACTTTGAAAATATATATTTATATTATATATAAGAAATATATGAAATATATATATAATATATATATATATATATATATATATATATATATATATATATATATATATATATATATATATATATATATATATATATATATATATATATATATATAAATATATATTTAAACTTAAAGATAAATTAACTTATACATTTTTAATTATTATAAAATATTTTGGAAATTGAAAAATATTTTCTGATATTATTCTTATGTATATGATTTTATAAAAATTATATATATATTAATATTTATATAAATTATTGTCCAAGTTCTTTTATTATATATATATAGAGCAATTTGGTAAAACTTTTGTTCTATTTCGTTTGAGATTAACTTTCACACTAAACTGTATTTATTTTCAATTTTCCAATTTTCTTTTCTCTGTATAACTTTTTTGATCATTTAGTTTTCTTGTTTTTTTAGGTACTATTTTAGCACATACAGAACTGTTGTTGGTGCTTTTGTTTAACATAGTATGTATGAAAATATTTCCGTTTTCTTTTATTGAATGAGAAAAGACATAAAAAGTCATGACGGTGATTGTCGTATTATGGATTCAACTAAGTTGTATTTTAGGTTACACTCGGAAATAATAGCAATAACAAAAATAACGTAGGCTTATGAAATATATACAATATATATATATATATATATATATATATATATATATATATATATATATATATATATATATATATATATATATATATATATATATATATATATATATATATATATATATATATATATATATATATGAGCTGTTATTTTTGAAAGTGGTATAACTCCATTTTGTTAGGGTTTGCATATTTAAGGGTTTACATTTAAAAAAATTTGCAAATTTTAATCTATTCGAGTGATGTTTTTAACACTAGGGATATAAACTGCAGTGGGCTTCTGAGTGCTTCTTTTATACTGTTTAAAAAAGGAATATGTTTTATGTAGTCTATCAGTGGGTTTATAATTTTTTGGATTAGAGAAAAATTCTTGACACTCGATGGACCTATGCTCGGCATAGGCTTTACTTAGACATTGTCTAGCGCATTTTAAACGTTGGGTAGCTAAAGGATCTTGAGGATGAATGTTTTGAAAACATCTTGCACTTTTAAAGTTAGCTAAGGCTTTTCTACGTTTAGGAGTTAAAGATGTAGACATAGTAAGAATTAATTGAGATGTAATTTTGAGACTATTAAGAATTGACCTCCATAGAGAGTGATGTTTGTTTTCTAAGATCTGATTATTGTAGACCTCTACTAAGGTGGCTTGGTATTGATCTCGAACCTTCTCTTCTTGCAATAAGGCAAGATTCAACGATTTAACGTTATAGGTAGAAGGAGAGAGAGATGCTTGTGACTTAGTCGAAGATGTACAATAAGGAATTGAGAGTGGCTTACGGTGGGAACAATTAATCTATATTAAGCGGTGGTCGCTTATACTAGGACGAAAAGCATCAGCTTTAAGGGAGTTGACATATATAAATTGACTTTTTTCTCTAATTAACATATGATCTACTTGAGAGAAGTTTTATCCGTCGGTCCAAGTAGCAATTATTCGACGGTCTTTGGAAGTCTGAACTAATAATTTGGACATATTAACAAGAAGACCTAACGAAAAACCGTTTGCATTAGATTCTCTATGAAATAGATTAGAACCAATATATCTTTTATCCCATAAGTCGCGACTTCCAAGGTGGGCATTAAAATCACCTAATAAAACAACATCACAAGACTTAGGACAGCGATCAACAATTGAGGATAAAATTGTGAAAATTCTAGTAGATTGTTGTCGGTTATATTGAGAAGTTTGGGCAGGAACATACACTGCAATGAATAGGATCTCACCAGGATTAGGAATATGACCAAGAAGAGTGATTATACTTCCAAAATAATATCTGATTCTCTTGGGTACGATGATGGAATTTTTATGGAGGAGTAGTCCTACTCCTCTCCGGCGAGTTGATAGGTTCTGAGTGAGGTACCAGGTATAATTTAAAGTAGAGCAGGCACCAGAGCACATATTGGTCTCTTGAATGCTACATATGGCAATATTATTGGCTTGTAAAATATCATTAATGGTATCGCATTTTTTGGAAGTATTAATACCACGCACATTCCAGGTGCCAAAACAGAGAGAAGGAAGTGTTAAGGAAAGGGGGATGGGATTAGATGGTGAAGCATCAAAGAGTGTGTAAGGATTGTTAGTTGTATAGAGAACACGATGAACATTGTCAGTGATATTACGAACAAATGTATAATCATTTGAAGATTGCGTAGTGGAGGTAGACTGGGATATGGGGGTCAAATGGGGAATCATGCTATCATAGTGCGTACCATTATATAAAAGATTAATTTCAGTCAAATACTCACCGCATTCTGGAAGGAAAGTTATTTGATGATCACTATTGGAATGATGCACAACTATTTTTAGCTGTCTAAGTCTAGCTACCGATGAAAGACATTCGGCGCCTCCCCAGAAACCATCCATTTCTAGATCAGACAGATATCTGAAATATAGTTCATGAATGGTAGAATTAATTGTTTATAAGGTTATAGGAACAAATAAAATTATACCTTTGAATTAGTTGGGTCTCGGATTGATTTAAAGTTGGACGTGAACCATAAATTCGAATGGAATCAAGTAAAGTGGGCACATAATCATTAAGATTAGCTCGAATATATTGAACTACGTCAGAACGTAGATCATAAGGCGTATAATTAGGAGAAATTAAGGTTCTAATGTTCAATTGATGTACTATTGCCCCAAAAAGACAATTTCCATCGGGTGGAATAGCGTACACATTCATTGTAGAATAAACGATATTAATTTAATCTAAAATATATATGGTATTATCTATTAAACACTTTTACTGCACTTTAACTGCACTTTAACTGCACTTTAACTGCAAATAGATGCGATCTGTCAAAATCAATAGCAAAAATTTATTCACATTGTTCTATATTGTTCGTTCTCACCTGTCACTTAAAGTTCGCATCTGTGGATTGTGAATAACTTCAACTAGTTTCCACTGTCCACAAAAAATTACTCAGCAATTCAAATATTCAAAATAACGAATATTTCATAATAGTTTCCATTCCAAACAATGGATCTTAAAGACGGTGCAGGAATTTTATTTTATTCTGTTTTCGTTCTTTTAAAGGTTGTAGATGTGTTTGCAGTGGTTGTTTATAACTAATACATAAGTTAATTAAAGGGTATGTAGATGTATAAAAGGGTGTATGTGGTATGTGGTTGAGGGTTGGCGATCTGAGCGGTTGAGGTTAAAGTGTAATGGAGATTTGTTTTGTTGTTGTGAATTCTCTGTATGATCATTTTAAAACATTGTGACGGCCAGAACTAAGTTTATGCACATAAGGGAAAATTGTATTTGTTATAATTATATTATCGTATTATTGAATTGGTATATTGTTGTATTATTGTGGTATTGTATTGCTGTAATATTGTACTATTGAATTATTATATGGTTGTATTATAATGTTATTATATTGTTATGTTGATATATTATTATATTATATTATTATGTTGTTGTGTGTTATATTATTATATTATTATACTGTTATGTGATTGTAGTATTACATTATTAGGTTATTATATTGTTATATTATTGTATTATTATATTATTGTATTAGTGTATTGTTATATTATTATTATTATATTATTGGGTTATTGTACTGTTTCATTATTGTATTAATGTATTAAAGTAATTATATTTTTTTGACGTAGTCTTACATTAATATATTATTAGGGGACAAATTAATAAAGTTGTATTTCTGGGGAAAACTAATCCAGTTTATTACAGTCTATGGCTAGAAGAATTTATATTATGATATTAGAGTATTATATTACAAACTAATAAATTTATAATTACAGATGAAAACTAATTTAATTTATTACAGCCTACGGCTAAGAGCAAGTATTTCATTAATAGATTTTGTTTTCAGGAAACATTTGCTGATACATCTGAATGACACACTGGAGTTGATCATTAGAAATGAATTAATGCAGAGCAAATCGTCAAAATTGTGATTGTCTTGTGCTAACATCAGTTGAATATTGGCTACCGGAAAATCGGGTCAAATCTGTCATTACTAACATGCCCTTCCTTCCATTACACCACAAAAAAAAAAAAAAAACACTAACTATCGATCGCTTAGGTGTCTGCAACCGGGTCGAGTCTGTCATAACTAACAATTCCATCCACTCCTTCAGTTTTGTTAAATGTAACACGGGTGTACGGTGGTGCCCGGCATTCCGGGAGTTCCTGGTTCGTCCTTGGCCGTACACTCTAATCAATCAATCAATCAATCAATCAATTCGAGTAATGTTTTTAACACTGTACACCTTTTACATTTTATTATGAAATAATAATTATGTAAATTATATAAAAAAGTAATTCGATTTTTTAGCGCAAAATAAACTTATACCACTTCCAAAAATAACATATTACAAGATATTAAATTTATTTCAATTTTCCCGATTTAATTTGGATGATGGATGACGATGTTTTTGTGCCTGTTATATATTTACATGTGTTTTTAATTATATTTCACAATTTTATTTCTTAGTAATAGTACTTTCTTATTTTGCTATTATAATGTTACAATTATAACTTTAACTAAAAATCTTCTTATCACTATATGTCTTATTACTATCACTACTTTTGCTATAACTATAATACTATCTTATAACTATAACTATAATTATGGTACTATATTCATTAAAATCACCCGTATATATATTCAATGTACTTTCTTCCGGGTGATCTTTTTACAAAACAATACAATAATTTTACTTTCGTAGAAGTTACTAAACTAAACATAAACATAAATAAAAATAACTTGCATACATTGCAATGTTATGCTTTGTGTCATGTTTCCAATGCTTAAACGGTTACATAATTACACAATGTCAATCACATTATGCACTCGAAACATACAACGTAAACAAATATGAACTTACAAATATTCAAGGTAACATGTGTTAAAATTTTAAAATATTAACCAGAGCTGAACTCTAATTAAATCTACTTAGCTTAATGCTCGCTGTATAAGGTACATCACAACATACCTCCCCCCTTATGGAGTCAAAAAAAAAATGCGGCATACATGCATGCTTAACTATCTATTTTTTTTTGACTGGTGATAGATATTAGACTTACATACCTTATTTCGTTTGCTTTAATCTATCTAGTGTATAGTCATCATGTAATCATGTATATAGTAATCCTGCATTATGTAAAGGTTGATGTGCATTTTATATCCTTTTAACAACGGCCATGTAACCAAGCGACTCGGTGGACAACTGTGAGGTTAATCTTACATTCCTAACACATGCCCTTTTAATTGGACTATTTATATTAATTACTAATCATAAATTTCATAAAACTACTTAACACTATAATTTTTATACGTATTCTAATCTTATTACTAATAACATATTTATTACTATATACTAACTCCATTTTGTATCGCTGTTACTCTTGACATCTCTATTAATATCAACGTTGGTGGTGGTTAGGACATCTTGTTGCATGGTTTTACATTATAAATATGTGCTCGTTCTAATGTTGTTTTTGCGCCGCCATATTTTGATCATCAATAGAATCAAAACCAGTATGATTGATCAAATTTTGACTATTTTTGCGAAAATTGAATTAAACTCACAAGCGATAAGGTCTTCCAGGTATGGTTGGTTTTCTAATTGTTCGCCACTGTCCTTACAATTACGTAACAGAATATTGCGATTTAATGTTTGAGTCTCCGTCGAAACGAGTGGTTTAGGTGGTTTAACACACTTTGGTAAATCTTCGATACTATCAAATTCACGAAGTATTTGGGGTTTGTGCGGCCACCGTGGTTTTACTGTTACAATATTAGTATTGTTATTGTTATTAATTCGATGCGGCTCTTTAAACTTATAAACTTATGATCGAGTGATGTTGATGCTGCTTGTTTATCGTGTCTTCCCATAGGTGTGGATTTAGGACTATCCTGATTCGGACTAGACTGATCGGAAAGTGAATTATGTGATTGGCTTCGTTTCATTTCATCTTTCTGTAATACTATTTTACTAGTATCATGACTAATGCTTTTTCCTCGTATTATTGATTGCGTTGGTGATCTGTCGCTGCGTGTTAACGTGCATTATGTTTGTGGAGACCACCCAAAGAAATATAATTGTTAGGATTGCTGTCATCTTGACCTTGACTAATATTCTAAAATAGATTAAAAGTTAGTTATATGTTCTTCCAAGTTGGATTTCTGGCCTTTTCGATCCGTATTGAGATTTTGATTATTACTCGTAAAAAAAAATGTAGAAATAAAGAAAAAATTTAATCTGAAATAAATAATTCTATAGTTATAAATATAATGTTATGATAAATTTTATGTTAAAAATATTTTCTTAATTTTAGGGATTTTGCGTACTAAAATTATCTTTTCTCAGTCGGTTGTTATGAATAACTTTGTTTTTGTTACCAATTTTGACTGTCGTATTCTCTGGTGAATTGATTTCGGTTACTAGGTAAGGACCTAGGAAGAGTGGATCTAGCTTAGATTTAGCTCCATCGTTTTTTATATAAACTAAGTCGCCAATGTTCACGTTAAGTGTTCTCGAATTCTTATCATACAAAGACTTGCTGTATAATTTGTTCTTGATAATGTTTTCTCTAGCAAAATATCTGGCAAGTCTGAATTTTGATTTCATCTCGACCAAGTAATCATCGTATGTATATACTGGTTCAGGTTCGTTTTGTATGCTTGATGGGATTCTAGGAGTTTTACCAAACACCAGTTCATAAGGTGTAAAACCTGTTGCTGAATGTGGAGTCGTATTGTATACGAAAATTGCAAAAGGGGTTAGTTCATCCCAATTATTATGATCTTGGGTGACAAAACAACGTAAGTATTCTTTTAGAGTTCTATGTGAACGTTCTAAGGCACCGTTAGTCATTGGGTGGTATGCCGTTGTCGAAAGTTTCTTAATTTTTAGGATTTTGCACATTTCTGTGAATAAGTTACTAATGAAATTTGCTCCCTGGTCTGTAAGTAACCTATCTGGGAATCCAAATTTAGTGAATACTTGTATGACTATTTGTTCTGCGATTGTTTGTGCTTCTTGGTTAGGCACGGGAATTGCACCTGAAAATTTGGTGAGATCGTCTTGGTATGTAATAAGATACTTATTACCTTGTTGAGATGTGGGTAGTGGACCTACAATGTCGAATGCTAGCCTCTCAAAAACTTGTGTGGAGGTTGTGGTTAGCTTCATTGGGATTCGGGTGTTTCTGTGAATTTTGTTCTGCTTACAGAGTGTACAGTTTTTAATGAACCGAGAAATGTTTTTAAGCATTCTTGGCCAATAATACAACATTCTAATTCTTTTGAATGTTCTATATATTCCTGAATGACCACCGCATGGTGAATTATGGAATTCTTCCAGTATTTCTTGTATCTGGTTCGGACTTAAGATTGTTTGAGGGTTTTTGTTGAAAAAATTTTGATTCGTTACTGGATTCACGGTTTCTGTGGATTCATCATATTGATCTATGTCGGATTCGTCAAGTGTCACTTGGTTTGTCATCGAATTCATGGTTGATTCCTCTTGTTCAGTATTGTTTTCGTTACCTATCGTCATGTTGAGATTGTCAACTGTGTTCTTGCGTTTTTGTGCTCTAGTTAACACATTTACATGTTTGATTCTGGACAGTGCATCTGCGTTCGTATTCTTAGAACCGGGTTTGTGTTCGATTGAAAAATCGTACTCTGCTAGCTTTAGTCTCCAACGAAGAAGTCTAGAAGGGGTATTTCTGATGTCACCAACAAGTGGTTTGTGGTCTGTGATGACGAGAAATTTACGACCGTAGAGATATGGTCTGAAATTCTGAATGGCCCATACTACTGCGAGCATTTATTTTTCTACAGTTGCGTAGTTTCGTTCAGCTTTGTTCAATGAACGACTAGCAAAAGCTATAGGAAGATCGTTTCCATCACGTTTCTGACTTAGTACAGCGCCAAGGCTATAGTCGCTGGCATCAGTTGTGAGAATGAATGTTCTGTTAAAATCTGGGTAAATGAGAATTGGTGATGAAGTTAGATTTTGCTTGAGGGTAATGAAAGCTTTGTCACAATCTTTTGAACAATAGAAAACTGTGTTCTTTCTAAGAAGACAATTTATTGGTTCAGCTAACTGTGAAAAGAATGGAATGAATTTCCTATAGTAATTAGCGAGTACTAGGAATGATTGTACTTCTTTCTTATTTCTAGGTACAGGGAATTTGACTACACGTTCTACTGTTTTAGGGTTTGGTTTGATTCCTTGGTCTGAAATAATGTGACCAAGATAATTTATCTCTTTTCGAAGAAAATGGCATTTAGCTGGTTGAACTTTAAGATTATAACTTCTGAAAATTTCAAATATCTCAGTGAGTTTCTGATTGTGATTATTTAGGTTTTTACCGTAAATAATGACATCATCGAGATATACAAAACATTTTAGGCCTTGAAAACCTGTTAGGATATGATTCATAGTACGTTGAAATGTACTTTGTGAGTTCTTTAACCCGAATGGCATTCTTTTGAACTCATAGTGCCCGTAATCGGTACTGAAAGCTGTTTTGTGTTGATCTTGTGGATTCATTCGAATTTGATAGTATCCACTGGCTAAATCTAGTGTGGTAAAGTATCTAGAGTGACCCAATCGGTCAAATATATCCGCTATGTTAGGAAGTGGGAAAGTGTCACCAATTGTGGAGTCATTGAGTTTACGAAAATCAACAACGACCCTCCATTGTTTGTTGCCAAACTCATCTGGTTTTTTAGGAACGGCTAGTAATGGTACGTTGAATGGACTAGTGCTGTGGCAGATTTTACCTTCTCGAAGCATCTCTTCGACTTGTTTATTTACTTCTTGTTTAAGAATTTGTGGTAGTCGATATTGTCTAACGTTAATCGGTGCTGTATCATTAAATAAAGTTATGGAGTGTTCTACTCCAGGTACATATGTCAGTTGTTCGTCTTCTAAGTGAAAAAGATCAGTGTAACCTGCACAAACATCGAGAATGGAACTCCGTTCTTCTATGTTTAAATTAGGATCTAAATTCACTTCAATTTTGTCAAGAATGTCTTTCTGTCTTTGGTCTGTTAATTGCGTACCTGCATATATGTCTTTTAACGCATGTATGTTATAATCATGAGCTGTCTCAATCTTAGGTGAAAAATCGTATATTTTTACCTCATGATCATTCGAGTTGACAATAGGAATGATCATTTTGTTGTCATTCGCAATTGAGACGCTATTTCCTACGAAAAGACCTGGTAGTATCTCTTCGGCATGATTTAGAACTTCACCGTTGATTGGTGAAAACGTTTGAATATATGTTTCGGTTCTGGCTGGTATTGTCATTACATTTCCACTGCTAGCTAAATTTATAACTGTTGGTTTAGTGTCAATGTAGTTGATTTTCAGTAGGTTCTGACTATACATGATGTCAATTCTCAAATGTCTCATCATATCTCTGCCCATGATACCCTCCTGAGTGATAGGAAAGCTATCTTGGACCACGTGAAACTTTTGTGATACCTTGAGTTTGTCACTAAACTCAAGTTCTATGACATATGAACCTATCGTTAGAATTCTATCTGTTCCTATACCATGTAGGTAAATTTTGTCGTTAGTATTTATCTGTGATGGATCAGTAAGGTGTTGCTGCTTGATTAGTGAAACGTCTGCTCCTGAGTCAAGTAGAAGGTTGAGGGACTGTGATTTAGTCGCTGAATTCTTAAGTGTTACCGTGTTAGTAACTGAACAAAACTTCGAACAAAGAAACATTTTATGACTATTATGTTTGGATTTTGAAGATTCAGGATTGTTGAATCTGATTGGGTTGCTTAATATTAATTTGTTTTGTTTATTTGATAAAGGCTTAGGCTTTTTGATATTGGATTTTGGCTTATTAACTAGGTTCCCTGATGCATTGATCGGTACTGAGAAACTCACAGTTTGCTTATGGACTGGAGTGCTTGACGCTATGTTCAAGGCTTGGATAGTCTTACATACTAGATTACTCGATACTTTCATCGAATTTGAGAAACTCGCAGTTTGTATTTGAACTGGAGTGCTTGACGCTATGTTCAAGACTTTGTAAAGATTCTTACTAACTATACTGCTCGGTAATATACTCGAGGCTTGAATTTTTGTAGAAAAATTAGGTTTTTGCTTAATAACTAGGGTGCTCGTTTTAATATTCGAGGCTCGGCTTGTTTGAGAGAAAAATTTTGGTTGTATTTCAACCATTGGGTTTTCATTGTAAGATAATAAATTATATGAATTGAAATTTTGTGGACTCAGGCATCGTTCCTCTCTTGACCGTTGCTGAGTCCATCGGAGTTTTCCGAAGGTAGGCTATCATCTGTATAGTAGTAGTTTATTCTGGAATTTGGATAGTTGGGATGCCTGGATATCTCCAGCCCCCTAAAAGAATCAGTGATATTATCTACCGAAGGGTGATATCGCGCTAGTTGTTGGTTTTGTGGATTTTTAATAGGAGAAGAGGTAATGACGGGATCACGCCATTGAATGGACATGTTTTGCTTACCGTTATTTGAGGTATTAGAATGATTTTGAGTGCTGTTGTTTTCAGCATAAGTACGGTTACGTGGTGGAGAATATTGTCTGTTGGACCGAAATTCATTTGTATGTTGTGTGCGCTAGGTAAACTATCGTGGATTACGGTTGTAGGATTTGGGTGGAGCAAACGAATAGCTGAAATCACGAGATTCATTCCTTACTTTCGTTCTACACTCCGACATCGTGTGACCATGCCTCTTGCAGTAACCACAGATTTTCCGAACTTCTCTTGAGCTATTTCCCAGATGAAACTGATTATTCGTGACGTTAGTTTGTCTACTCGTATCAGTGGGTTCTCTCTGTATCTGACTACCATATAAGTTTTTCTCAAATCGCAACTCTTGAACTGCTGCTTCCATGCATGATTTTAGAGATTCCTTCTGATGCATGCGCACAAAATTCCTTATTTGATTAGGGAGCCCCATGATAAATCTCGGGACTACCCTTTTCTCTGAAATTTCTTGTGCTTTTGCTTCATCGTTTATCTCGCATTGGTTTTTGAGAAGCGTCTTATATTTACGGGCGAGGTCTTCAGCCCGCAGGTAGTATTCTTGTATGCTTTCATACAACGGCTCAAAGTGAAGGGATGATATTTTCCTTTCAATATCATCGAAAGTGTCTTCTATCTGGTAGAAACTTGACAGCTCCACTTTAATGTCCGCCCATGTATTAGGTTTTACATTAGCAATTAGGTTGTAAGTATTGCTGTCTAATTTAAATAGAATGTGGTCGACCAGTAGAGATTTTTCCTCTGCTTCAACACACAATGCGTGTGCTCTGTCGACACAAGAAACATATTTTAAAAGTTCATCAGAGTTCCCGTTGAACTCTGGAATTAATCGGCTGATTTTTTCAACTTTGTCGTACTTATTCATAATGATGGTTGTTGTAGGTACAATATATGGGACTTCAGGAGTCGCGTTTATAAAAGCTCCTGAGGTGGGAAGTGGAGAAAGAATCGATGGAGATTTTGGTTGACCGATGTTACCAAAATCTAGTGAAACCGTTCTGTTGTGTCTCGTATTGTATTGGTGTGCGTGGGGTGTGCCGTTTCTCGACATTCACAAAATACACGTCAAAAAACAATCAAAGTGTATCCAAAAAAAAAAAATAAATAAATTATGTACTCACCTGCGTGTCCTGTTGTGGTAAGCGTGTCGTCGTTTCCGTCGGCTGCGCCAATGTTATATATTTACATGTGTTTTTAATTATATTTCACAGTTTTATTTCTTAGTAAAAGTACTTTCTTATTTTGCTATTATAATGTTACAATTATAACTTTAACTAAAAATCTTCTTATCACTATATGTCTTATTACTATCACTACTTTTGCTATAACTATAATACTATCTTATAACTATAACTCTAATTATGATACTATATTCATTAAAATCACCCGTATATATATTCAATGTACTTTCTTCCGGGTGATCTTTTTACAAAACAATACAATAATTTTACTTCCGTAGAAGTTACTAAACTAAACATAAACATAAATAAAAATAACTTGCATACATTGCAATGTTATGCTTTGTGTCATGTTTCCAATGCTTAAACGGTTACATAATTACACAATGTCAATCACATTATGCACTGGAAACATACAACGTAAACAAATATGAACTTACAAATATTCAAGGTAACATGTGTTAAAATTTTAAAATATTAACCAGAGCTGAACTCTAATTAAATCTACTTAGCTTAATGCTCGCTGTATAAGGTACATCACAACATGCCCTCCAATACGTGTCAATCTTTCTAGTGTGTGATTTTATGCCAAACCTGGGTACTTCTCAGATCAACAACATACCTAATAGTCGCGGCACTTTTCTGGACTTAATTTTTTATACTAAGTTTCGATGTTTTAAGCTTGAATTGTGCGACGACATTGCTGGGTCTTCGAGTATATATCTTACACCTGTTTCAATAAATATTTCTTTCGAATGCTCAACACCATTGTTTTTTTTATTTTGAACCATGAAGAAAATCGGGATAGTAACGTTGTTACTCCATCTTCAACGACTACGTCAGTTTGGACGTTTATATATTTAGCTCTTTCTTCTAATGATGCTCCATCTATGTTGGACGTTGCTAATATTGTTTTCGGCCAATTTGATTCATTTTGACTCAGCCATTGTGGTCCACTCCACCATAGGTCAACATTTGATAATAGTTGTGGTTTGACTCCTCTAGTTAATGCATCAGTTGGATTATTCTTTGAGTCCACGTGATGCCATTTATTCCGTAGAATATTATCCAAAATTATTGATGTTCTATTACCAATAAAACTCTTCCATCGTCTTGGAACAGCAGACAACCAGTGTAGCACGATCTTAGAGTCCGTCCAGGCAAAAGTTTCTAGTTGATTGTATTCTAGAGAAGTTACACAGAACGTTACTAACTTGGACAAAAGTACTGCTCCGCATAATTCGAGCCTTGGTACTGATATTTGTTTTAAAGGTACTACTTTACTTTTTGCAGCTATTATATTGACAGTAATTTCGTCAAACTCGTTGATCGCTCGTAGATATATGACACTTCCATATGCTTCTGAGGCATCACAGAATGCGTGTAGTTCAAGTCGTTTTGCATTCGATATTGAACTCAGCCGCCGTAGAATTTGAATACTTTCTAGCTCTGGCAATAATTGATAGAGTGTAAGCCATGTATTTCGTATATTGATTGGTAAGCTCATGTCCCATTCAAGTTTGAGTAACCATATTTTTTGTAGTAGTAGTTTAAACAGGATGACTGTGGGTGATAGCCAACCTAGTGGATTATAAATTTTTGATGTGGTTGATAATAATTTTCGTTTCGTCCAATTGATATGACCATCGCATGTTTGAACCTTGAAGGAAAAGTGTCGAGCTCTGAGTTCCATATAATTCCAAGTGTTTTGATGGACGACTCATCTTCAATTAGCTTCGGGATGGTTATTACTTCGTCCTTTGGAAATGACTTCAAAAATTCTAATGAATTCGACTTCCATTTGCTAAGGTTGAACCCACTTTGCTTCAAAATATCATTGATTTGATCCCTCAGTAGTATTGCTTCTTGAAGATTTTCACAACCAGTTACCATATCATCAATGTAAAACTCATTGTTGATGATATGAGCAGCTTTTGAATGTGTAGCGACCATCGCTACACACACAATTAAAATTATTCAGATATTTCGTGCAATTCCATATAATTCGCTAACGCTACATGTACACTGTACATAAATATATATAGAGCGTAAAGTAGCTATTACACATAGCACTCGGTCGCCATGGCCTGATGAGATGACAATTAATTTTTAACTAAATTCCTCATCAGATCAAAACTGAGCTTTGCTTTGCACAACATCTACATCTGAATAATTAAAATAACGACACGTCACCGCCGTCGTTATAAATGTTGTTGATCAGCATTTTCAGTTGATTTTTTCAAAGTTTTAACTGCTAAATAAGGTGCGCATGCAGTTCCATATGTCACTGTTTATATGTTTTAACAGGTTTCATCTGGGATTCCCGCCACAAAATTAATTGGAAGTTGGCATCGTTGGTGTCTACTAAGATCTGCCGGTACATCTTTTCTATGTCGGCTACCATTGCTATTGCGTGTTTTCTAAATTTTAACACAATGGTTGTCAAATCAGTTTGGATATTCGGCCCCACTTGCAAGATGTCATTCAGCGAAAATTTCATTGCGGTTTTGCACGAAGCATCGAATACCACTCTTAATTTTGTGGTACTACTTGTTGGCTTGATCACGGCGTGATGAGGTAGATAGTACTTTTTATTATCTTCAACGGGAATCTCATCTGCGGAAATAAGTGACATATGGTCTAAAGCTACATACTCATTGATAAAAGCTTGATATGACTCAAAAAATGCTGGATCTTTAGAAAATTTTCTCTCCATTGCCATTAGTCGTTGATACGCTCCATGGTATGAACTGCCTAGTGCAAGTGCCGGTGTTTTAAAAGGAAGCTTAACAACATACTGGCCAGTTTGACTTCGAGTAGTGGTTTCATAAAATACTTCGCAAGGATGAGAAGCGAAAGGCGGTGAGCTTGGTGAAGTGATTTCTTCTACTTCCCAAAATCGTTTTAAATCTTCCTGAAGATCATCGTTAGTTATTTGAATGTGTGAGTCATAAGAGGCTTGTAAATTTATTGAATTCGCTAATGTATCACTCCATGGTCCCGCAATTAACCAACCAAATTTCGATGATTGTAAGGTAGGTAACCCATTGACAGTTTGTTGTTCTGGATTTAATAATTCAAAGAATAAATTGGCTCCAAGCAATATGTCGATTTTATTTGGTTGATAAAATTGGGGATCTGCGAGTTCAAGATTTATACATGACTTGTTAAAAGAAACTGGTTTCATTGGTAATAGTTTTGTAATTTCTGGAATGATATGAGCCGTAACAAACAGAGTATAATTTTTATCTGTTCTGGATAGTATGGTCATATCGATTTTTCCTCGCGTTCGTCCAGCAGGTGTGGATGCTAGACCGTACACAGATAAGAAAGAATGACTTCGCTTGAGGCCTAGAGCTTGTGCACAAGATTCAGTTACAAAGGATGTCTGTGACCCTGAATCTAATAATGTGCGGTGGAACTGGAGCTTGCCGGTATATGATTTGATGTAGACACGTGCTGTTGGTAATACCGTGGTAGTCGAGGAATGAAGTGTGTGTATGGTTGTTGTCTTATTTAGATTTTCGATAAATTCTTTATGTTCAGTAGATTTAATGGATGTGCTATCGCTTGGATGTTCTTGCGGTTTTTCGGTTGAATGGTCATTCGTTGCAATATGATGACTGGTGGAACCTAAATGATCTTCCTTTTGTCGCTGGTGAATCAGTGTATGATGGCGTTTGTTGCAAATTAGACATGATGCTCTTGAAAAATATTTAGCGCTTATATCACCTTTTTTCAAACAATTACTACATAAATCATTATCAGTTATTAATTTTACACTATCATTGATATACATATTTTTGAACTCTGCGCACTTAAATGTTGGATGTTGCTGCTTGCATACTATACATTACCATGATGAATTCATCTGAGCTGATCCGGATGCTTTTGCCGACCTTTGGGTAACTCGCTTAGTAGTCGCGTCACAAATTTCTAATGCGTTACACCGCTTGTTCAGAAATTGCAATAGCATTTCAAAGGTTGGGAAATTGGTATCAACTGACTCACTAGCCCATAATTGTTTGGACTCAACATCAATTTTGCTTAATATGATATACATCAACCAAGGATCGCGCGTTTCAGCTTCTGAACCTAGCGCACGAAGTCCCCGAATTATTTCATCTGAAGTTTCAGTGATTCGGCGTAATTTGTACACAAGGCCGTTGCTCAATGAATGTTTGCACTAATAAAGTTACGATAGGTGTCATTTTATCATATCGATTGCAAAGTTTTTGCCATGCTTCTATGTAATTGCCTTCGGTTATTGCAATATGCCGTATTAATGAAGCAGCTTCACCTTTCAGCAGGCCTTTTAACATTTACAATTTGTGCACATTACTGATATTTTGATTGGTATGTATTGTAGTGTTGAAAAGGTCGTGAAAAGAAGCCCAATGTTTGTAATCACCCGAAAATGGATCGATATTTATTTTGGGTAACCTTACGTGTTGCGACGTATTGACGCCTTCGTAAATGGATTTTGGTTGTTCAAAAAAATTCTCAAGTGTAGTGTTTAGAGGATCGCGAGAGTTGGTTCCTTGAATTCGTTCATGTCGATTACAAGCTTGGCATAGCAACTCACGTGTTTTATAATACATTTCATCAACCACGTCAGTTATTGGTTGATAATCGGCACTGTCGAATAATTGGAGTTCCAACTGATTAAATGTTTCATATCTTAATTCTAACGTGTCTAGGCGTGTTTTAACTGCCTCTAAAGTGGTATCGTTAGTAATTTGTTCAGCGAAATTCAAGAGAGTGGTAATTTGAGCACGTGCTCGATCACGTAATCTCATGGTTCTATCACCCATTATTGATTTTTTTTTTTTTTTTTTTTTTTTTTTTTTTAAATTAATCACTATTGAACTTATGTAATTGAACACTCGATTTTCTGTTCTTTCGTACGCTTAAACTTCAAGATGAGCTTTTACGTAGCACAATTTAATTTATTTATGGACTTTTCAATTTATTCTTAAGCACGTTTCAATATTGTAATTGTATGAGTGTACTTATCTGAAATTGCAGGAATACCCGGGTTTCGGCACCAAAAAATGTTTGTAAAGATGGATGTGGATCGATTAATTTATTTTATACTATATTGTCAATTTGGGAACAAAGAGTTCATTTTTGTTAAGTTTAGGAAATTTTAAATTCCATTTCATTAAGTACAACAAATAGGTTTATATTACAATTTACGGAACGCACCCAGCTTAGTCTAGTACAATATTGTTGTGGTGGTATTCGTCTAATATGACAATTGTTAGAATTGACAGATTTGTTAACAAATTGGATTTATACAGAATGCTCAAATACGTGACTTTGTTGAAAGCTATCATCCCGAAGATGACGGATGCCGGCTTCTCCTACAAATTACATGTTTTAACGAAGATCTTAAGGGCCGTAAAATAATAAGTGACGAATCAAGTATCGCTGCTGCATTTAATTTGCGTACAAATGCCGATGTTATTTAATTAATTTCGATATCTTTATATTTTATATTTTTATATTCTGTATATTTTTATTTTAAATTTGAATTTTAATGTTTATATTGTTATATTATTGTATGTTATATTATTTCAAATCTATGTACTGTTATATTATGATATATATTACCACTATATAGTACGGTACTAAATTAACACCTAATTTTTAGCAACAACGCAACGGAACGAATTTCAATGGGAACTAATCCAATTTATTACAGCATATGGATTGCAGAATTATAATTTTATAATATTATAATTAATTAAATTATAATTTCAGATTGAAATTAATTCTATTTTTTACAGCCTATGGCTAAGAGCAATTAGTTCATTAATAGATTTTGTTTTCAGGAAACCTCTGCAGATTACAGATGAATGGTAGCACACCGGAGTTGCTGATAAGAGATGGCAGAATGCAGAGCAGTACAACAAAAATGTGATTGTCTAACAGTAGTTTGAATATTGGATACCGGAAAATCGAACCAATTAAGTCATAACTAAGATACTTTTCCCTAACCCACAAAAATTTACTAACTATTGGCCGCCAAGGTGACTATATCAGCGACAAAATAGTGAGAGTGGATGAGGAGACTACCAAAACTTATCCAAGTTTCGCTGATGGGATTCGAAGGCAAGCCAACAGCAGAACAAATTACAAAAGCTGATCGGATGTACGAGGCGTTAGAGATCCCCAGCGTTTCGCAGTTAGATCTCTCACAAAATCAAAAATCGACTACAAGCAAGGCATTTAGAGAATCATTAGAAATTGCACAGTTAAAAGAACACATTGCTCAACTGACTAATGCATTTTCAAAGGTTGTCACTTCGCAACTTAGCCATTCAAAAAGTCCGCGATTTAGTCAATCGAAAAAATACAGACCAAGGAGTCAAAGCAATTCCACGTCGAACAGATTCTGCTGGTACCATCATAAACATGCTAAACGAGCAAACCAGTGTAGTTCACCGAGCGCGTTTTGTCGAGGCTATTTGTCGCATTCATAGTGGAATTAAATTCCACTATGAATGCGACAAATAGCCAAATTTGCCTTTTCATTCGAGATCGAAAAAGTAATGTAAATTTTCTAGTGGATACAGGGGCAGATCTATCGATAATTCCGTACAAACATTTCAAAGGAAATAGATCTCCAGATCCAGTTTTATGTCTTTACCCTGCAAATGGTACAACCATAAATACTTTTGGAACCAAACTACTGTCAGTCGATTTAGGATTACGGCGCACTTTAAATCATCCTTTTGTGCTAGTATCAGTAGACCGATCAATCATCGGTGCTGATTTTTTAACAAAGTTTGGTTTACTAGTCGACCTGCGCGGTAGGCGAATTCTCGACTCAGCTACTCAATTAACTATCAATGCTATAACAGTTTCCGTGGATACTCCAACCCCAAAATACTTAAAGGTTGAAAATAAATACAGTGATTTGTTAAAGGAGTTTCCCTCTCTTACCGAAAATCCAAATTACAACAATCTAGTACGACATAACGTGGTTCACCATATCATAACCAATGGTCGACTTCTCTTTTCAAAACCACGTCGCCTGAATCCAACCAAACATAGAGCAGTACAAATTGAATTTGCACATATGGTCGAACTCGGCATATGTCAACCGTCGTCTTCTCCGGTTTCTTCATCGATCCACATGGTACATAAGAAAGACAGTACAGATTGGCGTCCATGTAGATATTTTTGTCGACTTAACGCCATAACGGTACCGGATCGTTATCCGATACCAAATATACACAATTTTTGAGGGCATCTGCAAGGGTGCAACATTTTCACAAAAATTGACTTAGTCAAGGCTTGTCATGCCATACCAGTAACAACCGAAGACTTGCCAAAAATGGCAATTACTACCCCATTTGGGTTATTCGAATTTAAACGAATGCCTTTAGGTCGTCGGAATGCGGCACAAGCCTTTCAACGCACCGAGCAATTGGCGCAGTGGTTAAAGCTGCGGTGTTTGGGACGGGAGGTACCGGGTTCGAATCCCAACGGGGGAGGGTTACAAAAGGGATTTTTGATCACCTGATTACGATCGGTGATGACGATGAACACAACTATGACCCCCTGTTGGAGTGCAGAATCCATGGGCCGAACCATCGTCCATGTCAGTGCAGGCTGGCTGGAGCAATGCAATGTGCAGATGGATCTAAAATCGAACCTGTATTCGTGCGTCCTCAATTTGGCTGGTGACGGCGTAAGGTAGGACGTTAAAAATTAACTGCGAAAGAGTTAGGAGAGCTTCGGGCCCAGAACAGATTGGAGAGTTCAGAAACAAAAAAAAAAAACCTTTCAACGCTTCATGAATAAAGTGTTAAAACATCTTGACTTCGTTTTCTTCTATATTGACGATGATTTGGTCTATATTAACGTTGATTTGGTGGCAAGCATCAGGAGATGAGGAGGGACACATCAGTCATTTAACACAAGTATTTAAGAGACTTTCAGAGTTCGATGTCAAAATAAAGACATCCAAATGTGTTTTCGGTGTTCCAACACTTGAATTCCTCAGCCACCACGTATCCAAACAAACAAGGCATTAAACCTACGCCAGAGCGCGTAGTAGCCATACAATAGTTTCCACAACCTACCTCAATCAAATCGATTCAGAAATTCGTTGGAATGGTGAATTATTACCATCGCTTTATTCCAAGATTAGCCGAATTTTTCAACCCCATTCACACTCATTTGGCACTTTTGAACAAAAAGCCGAAAACAGCCAGAAATTTTTCTTGGGCCGATAAATGCAATAACTTATTCATCACAGTGAAAAGCGCACTTACCAATGCAACATTGTTGACACACCCCATCGAGGATACTTGGTTTAATATCACAAGCGAGGCTTCTAGTACTGCCGTAGCAGCAGTACTACAACAATATAATAGAGATAGTTGGGAACCATTAGCGTTCTTTTCTAAGAAACTTAGTAATATAGAAGTCAAATACTCAACCTTCAACAGAGAACTGTTAGCTATTTACTTAGCCATTAAACACTTTAGATATTTTGTAGAAGGTCGGATTTTCACAGTCTACACAGACCATAAGCCACTGATCAACGCCATACTTTCAAAGATGGATCATAGTCCACGACAAACAAGGCATTTGGATTATATATCCCAATTTACAACCGATATCCAACACATTTCAGATAAAAGCAATGTGGTCGCAGACACCTTGTCACAACCATGTGACCCACAGACTGCCCCAATCAACAACATACCTGACTCACAAAAAATATCAGAATTACAACGTTTGGACGATGAACTGAAAACTCTGATAAATTCATCGAAACCTACAGATACCAAGTATAAACTGGAACTTGTAAATATCGCCCACGCGTTGTTTCTGGCCAAAAATGAATTTGGACGTGAGGAATTGGACAACCAATTGTTTATTATGCCAAAAAGAGAAAATTCACAAGCATACAAAGACTCAACATGGACAATTTTCCTCGCCATCATCTCGGTTTTAACACATCCATATGGATCTGGTAGGTTCACTACCACCATCAGAAAGAAACCAAAATATTCTCACAATTGTTGATCGTTTTACACGCTGGCCGGAAGCATA
This sequence comes from Tipula confusa, assembly GCA_963556175.1. NCBI lineage: Eukaryota > Metazoa > Arthropoda > Insecta > Diptera > Tipulidae > Tipula > Tipula confusa. The sequence goes on along the minus strand of OY744478.1, from coordinate 12,645,794 downwards.
TCCCTTTCCAGATATAACCGCTGCTACAGTTGCTAAGACATGCTAAGTACCCCTTGAAATAACGATGGACCAAGGCAGTCAATCTGAGTCGAAACTTTTCTCTCAGCTCACAAAAATTCTAGGTTCTCATCGCATTCGCACTACAGCCTACCACCCGCAAGCAAACGGAATGGTTTTTCCAAAAATATATTTTCCAAACATTTTATTATAGATAAACAAGGTACTGTGGCTGCTAAAAAATGTGATTATATCGCCCAGCGTCTACGAGAAGAAAAGCTTGATGATTCAAATAGCGGCACCAGTTCTTTAATGATACGTAAGTGTTTGGTTGTAGATTGCACTAAATAATCATGAATCAACATATTCATATTTCTACAGTATTTAAAAAAATATTTTTAAAAATAATAGGTCAAAGGGCTCTCACAAGTACGGAAAGGTCAAAATTACATTATCTAAGAAAACAACAATCAAAGGAAAATTCGTCATTGTCTACTATACAATATAGTGTGTTTCAAAATAACAATTTCAACAGGTAAATTTTTAAAAATTAATTTATTAGCGTTACAAAAATTTTAGAATTATTTTTTTGTTGCCCTTACTTTTTTTATGTATTTGTAGATGCAAGTACTTCGGTAACTACTTCAAATAATTCTATGTCATCTTGGCAAGTTAATAATGAAGATTTGGTTATAACTAGTCAAAGACCACACGTTGACGAGATAAGAAATGATATTTTACAAGAAAATAAACAATTATTTTATATACCTTACAAACAGTTCAATTTGCATAAAAATTCGCGAAACATATTTGAAAAACAGTTCAAAAATGACCATTTTGGCTACGCGTGTTTTGTGTGTGATCGACTTTGGTTCCAAAGTAATTTAAAAGTTTTAAATGCCGCTCAAAAACCAGTGCTCTATTAAAATCAAGAAAGATACGAAACATTTTTAGTCTTACCAAAGCTGAAGGGCGTTTAGTTTCAAAAATGTTGACACAAATTAAATTGTAATCAGTTGGAGGATGAAAGCGATCAGGATATACCAATATTATTTTTATTATCATTATTATTACTATTTTTGTATTATTGTTTAATCATATTATTGCATAGTCCATCATGAATGAGCACATGCTCAAGATGGACTATGCAATATATATTGCAAAATTGTTTGAAGTAAATTAATAAATATTCAGTACAGGACATACATAATAATAAAAATTTGAGGTTATGTAATTCAAAAATATCTTTGGATTATCATAACATAAATTTCGTTTAGTGAATTAAATTGATTACTAATACTATGAGTTAAGTGAAATAATTTAATATTAAATCTTAATAAATCATTACAGATTAACCATCGATTGACTAATCGATTTGGATGAAAAGTATTATGCACGTATCCGGCAAAGTTGTCTCAACGATTTGTGAGGACCAATTGATAAATTATTTAACAACTCGTTTAAGAACTAATACTATAGAATTAATTTAACGGTGACATAAACAACATATTGAAAAAGATGCATAAAACCAAAACCAACACAAATGTTTTATACAAACCGTGCTCTAACTTTCGTACACAGAAACACTTAAATAATCGGTTCACTAACGGTAAAAAAACGTATATAAAATGATATAAAAAGGTATATGTATTGTGTTTTGTAATTTTTTACGTTTCTACAAAACCAACACTATTGTATATTATACAAGCCATGAAGCTTGCTTAAGTAAAACATATTATGACTACTATTTGGTGTATGTGTTAGTGAATTTGACTACAATAAAAATCGAAACAAAAAATTATATTTCGCACTGTCCATACTCCTCTAAATTCAAAGTACATAACATTTCTACAAAAAAAACGAAACAAAAATTATATTTTGCACTGTCCATTCTGCTCTAAATTCATAGTATATAGTATAGTATATAATGAAGTAAATAATAATAACAATACTTCTCTCTCTCTCGTTAAATAATAAATTTGTTTTTTGCTTTGTCATAAAGAGCGCAACATACTGTTGTTCCATCATTCGTATTCATTTTTTATTTACATCAAAGCATATAATAAAAGTATATACAAATTATACTACGTCACAACACTTATACTTAGGTATAGTAGTCACTTTTTGGCATGAGTATCGCAACTTCATGGCTTGTATATACATTTGTGTTGGTTTTGTTTCTACTGTACTTTTTTATTTCTTTTGACACTAATACACCTACTCCTAGTGTACTTTTTGTACATCATATGTGTTGGTACAGCACGGCTTGTATAAAACATTTGTGTTGGTTTTGATAAAACAAAAGAAACCATGAACACAACTACACATGTATAAACCTTTTTTTTTTTGGAACAAAAAAATCCAACAAAACCAATACGATGTTACAACATTATTGGTGATTCTGATCTATTCAAGCAAAGTTTTATTTGTCACCTGATAGCTCAACATTAATCGGAGTCGCCATTTTAGAATTTACTAAAATATATAAAATACAACACACTGCTATCAAACAATAATCTGTACATTTTTTCAGAGTAAGAAGATCGTATCCGATAGCTGTTTTCTGTTAAATCAAATTCATTTGATTTAACAGCTATTGAGAATCATTTGCGATTTATTAATCTGCAAAGGGTTTGCCTTTGCAAATTTACGAATTTCATTGTTTATTCGATACAGCACGTTATAGTGGCCCGATTGTAATGAATGATACCTTAATCAAAAGCTCTGATCATCAGTATAAATACTACTATAAAATATGTATACATTTCAGCAAAAAAATTGTATACAAAAAATTAGCAAATCTGCAAAGGGGTTAGCCTTTGCAAATTTACGAATTTCATTGTTTATTCAATACAGCACGTTATAGTGGACCGATTGTAATGAATGATACCTTAATCAAAAGCTCTGATCATCAGTATAAATACTATTATGAAATATGTATACATTTCAGCAAAAAAATTGTATACAAAAAATCAGCAAATCTGCAAAGAGGTTAGCCTTTGCAAATTTACGAATTTCATTGTTTATTCGATACAGCACGTTATAGTGGCCCGATTGTAATGAATGATACCTTAATCAAAAGCTCTGATCATCAGTATAAATACTACTATAAAATATGTATACATTTCAGCAAAAAAATTGTATACAAAAAATTAGCAAATCTGCAAAGGGGTTAGCCTTTGCAAATTCACGAATTTCATTGTTTATTCGATACAACACGTTATAGTGGCCCGATTGTAATGAATGATACCTTAATCAAAAGCTCTGATCATCAGTATAAATACTACTATAAAATATGTATACATTTCAGCAAAAAAATTGTATACAAAAAATTAGCAAATCTGCAAAGGGGTTAGCCTTTGCAAATTTACGGATTTCATTGTTTATTCGATACAGCACGTTATAGTGGACCGATTGTAATGAATGATACCTTAATCAAAAGCTCTGATCATCAGTATAAGTACTACTATAAAATATGTATACATTTCAGCAAAAAAATTGTATACAAAAAATCAGCAAATCTGCAAAGAGGTTAGCCTTTGCAAATTTACGAATTTCATTGTTTATTCGATACAACACGTTATAGTGGCCCGATTGTAATGAATGATACCTTAATCAAAAGCTCTGATCATCAGTATAAATACTACTATAAAATATGTATACATTTCAGCAAAAAAATTGTATACAAAAAATCAGCAATTCTGCAAAGAGGTTAGCCTTTGCAAATTTACGAATTTCATTGTTTATTCGATACAACACGTTATAGTGGCCCGATTGTAATGAATGATACCTTAATCAAAAGCTCTGATCATCAGTATAAATACTACTATAAAATATGTATACATTTCAGCAAAAAAATTGTATACAAAAAATTAGCAAATCTGCAAAGGGGTTAGCCTTTGCAAATTTACGAATTTCATTGTTTATTCGATACAGCACGTTATAGTGGACCGATTGTAATGAATGATACCTTAATCAAAAGCTCTGATCATCAGTATAAATACTACTCTAAAATATGTATACATTTCAGCAAAAAAATTGTATACAAAAAATCAGCAAATCTGCAAAGAGGTTAGCCTTTGCAAATTTACGAATTTCATTGTTTATTCGATACAACACGTTATAGTGGCCCGATTGTAATGAATGATACCTTAATCAAAAGCTCTGATCATCAGTATAAATACTACTATAAAATATGTATACATTTCAGCAAAAAAATTGTATACAAAAAATTAGCAAATCTGCAAAGGGGTTAGCCTTTGCAAATTTACGAATTTCATTGTTTATTCGATACAACACGTTATAGTGGCCCGATTGTAATGAATGATACCTTAATCAAAAGCTCTGATCATCAGTATAAATACTACTATAAAATGTGTATACATTTCAGCAAAAAAATTGTATACAAAAAATTAGCAAATCTGCAAAGGGGTTAGCCTTTGCAAATTTACGAATTTCATTGTTTATTCGATACAACACGTTATAGAGGCCCGATTGTAATGAATGATACCTTAATCAAAAGCTCTGATCATCAGTATAAATACTACTCTAAAATATGTATACATTTCAGCAAAAAAAATTGTATACAAAAAATCAGCAAATCTGCAAAGAGGTTAGCCTTTGCAAATTTACGAATTTCATTGTTTATTCGATACAACACGTTATAGTGGTCCGATTGTAATGAATGATACCTTAATCAAAAGCTCTGATCATCAGTATAAATACTACTATAAAATATGTATACATTTCAGCAAAAAAATTGTATACAAAAAATCAGCAAATCTGCAAAGAGGTTAGCCTTTGCAAATTTACGAATTTTCATTGTTTATTCGATACAACACGTTATAGTGGCCCGATTGTAATGAATGATACCTTAATCAAAAGCTATGATCATCAGTATAAATACTACTATAAAATATGTATACATTTCAGCAAAAAAATTGTATACAAAAAATTAGCAAATCTGCAAAGGGGTTAGCCTTTGCAAATTTACGAATTTCATTGTTTATTCGATACAACACGTTATAGTGGCCCGATTGTAATGAATGATACCTTAATCAAAAGCTCTGATCATCAGTATAAATACTACTCTAAAATATGTATACATTTCAGCAAAAAAATTGTATACAAAAATTCAGCAAATCTGCAAAGAGGTTAGTCTTTGCAAATTTACGAATTTCATTGTTTATTCGATACAGCACGTTATAGTGGACCGATTGTAATGAATGATACCTTAATCAAAAGCTCTGATCATCAGTATAAATACTACTATAAAATATGTATACATTTCAGCAAAAAAATTGTATACAAAAAATTAGCAAATCTGCAAAGGGGTTAGCCTTTGCAAATTTACGAATTTCATTGTTTATTCGATACAACACGTTATAGTGGCCCGATTGTAATGAATGATACCTTAATCAAAAGCTCTGATCATCAGTATAAATACTACTCTAAAATATGTATACATTTCAGCAAAAAAATTGTATACAAAAAATCAGCAAATCTGCAAAGAGGTTAGCCTTTGCAAATTTACGAATTTCATTGTTTATTCGATACAGCACGTTATAGTGGACCGATTGTAATGAATGATACCTTAATCAAAAGCTCTGATCATCAGTATAAATACTACTATTTAATATGTATACATTTCAGCAAAAAAATTGTATACAAAAAATTAGCAAATCTGCAAAGAGGTTAGCCTTTGCAAATTTACGAATTTCATTGTTTATTCGATACAGCACGTTATAGTGGCCCGATTGTAATGAATGATACCTTAATCAAAAGCTATGATCATCAGTATAAATACTACTATAAAATATGTATACATTTCAGCAAAAAAATTGTATACAAAAAATTAGCAAATCTGCAAAGGGGTTAGCCTTTGCAAATTTACGAATTTCATTGTTTATTCGATACAACACGTTATAGTGGCCCGATTGTAATGAATGATACCTTAATCAAAAGCTCTGATCATCAGTATAAATACTACTCTAAAATATGTATACATTTCAGCAAAAAAATTGTATACAAAAATTCAGCAAATCTGCAAAGAGGTTAGTCTTTGCAAATTTACGAATTTCATTGTTTATTCGATACAGCACGTTATAGTGGACCGATTGTAATGAATGATACCTTAATCAAAAGCTCTGATCATCAGTATAAATACTACTATAAAATATGTATACATTTCAGCAAAAAAATTGTATACAAAAAATTAGCAAATCTGCAAAGGGGTTAGCCTTTGCAAATTTACGAATTTCATTGTTTATTCGATACAACACGTTATAGTGGCCCGATTGTAATGAATGATACCTTAATCAAAAGCTCTGATCATCAGTATAAATACTACTCTAAAATATGTATACATTTCAGCAAAAAAATTGTATACAAAAATTCAGCAAATCTGCAAAGAGGTTAGTCTTTGCAAATTTACGAATTTCATTGTTTATTCGATACAGCACGTTATAGTGGACCGATTGTAATGAATGATACCTTAATCAAAAGCTCTGATCATCAGTATAAATACTACTATTTAATATGTATACATTTCAGCAAAAAAATTGTATACAAAAAATTAGCAAATCTGCAAAGAGGTTAGCCTTTGCAAATTTACGAATTTCATTGTTTATTCGATACAGCACGTTATAGTGGACCGATTGTAATGAATGATACCTTAATCAAAAGCTCTGATCATCAGTATAAATACTACTATAAAATATGTATACATTTCAGCAAAAAAATTGTATACAAAAAATTAGCAAATCTGCAAAGAGGTTAGCCTTTGCAAATTTACGAATTTCATTGTTTATTCGATACAGCACGTTATAGTGGACCGATTGTAATGAATGATACCTTAATCAAAAGCTCTGATCATCAGTATAAATACTACTATTTAATATGTATACATTTCAGCAAAAAAATTGTATACAAAAAATTAGCAAATCTGCAAAGAGGTTAGCCTTTGCAAATTTACGAATTTCATTGTTTATTCGATACAGCACGTTATAGTGGACCGATTGTAATGAATGATACCTTAATCAAAAGCTCTGATCATCAGTATAAATACTACTATTTAATATGTATACATTTCAGCAAAAAAATTGTATACAAAAAATTAGCAAATCTGCAAAGAGGTTAGCCTTTGCAAATTTACGAATTTCATTGTTTATTCGATACAGCACGTTATAGTGGACCGATTGTAATGAATGATACCTTAATCAAAAGCTCTGATCATCAGTATAAATACTACTATTTAATATGTATACATTTCAGCAAAAAAATTGTATACAAAAAATTAGCAAATCTGCAAAGAGGTTAGCCTTTGCAAATTTACGAATTTCATTGTTTATTCGATACAGCACGTTATAGTGGACCGATTGTAATGAATGATACCTTAATCAAAAGCTCTGATCATCAGTATAAATACTACTATTTAATATGTATACATTTCAGCAAAAAAATTGTATACAAAAAATTAGCAAATCTGCAAAGAGGTTAGCCTTTGCAAATTTACGAATTTCATTGTTTATTCGATACAGCACGTTATAGTGGACCGATTGTAATGAATGATACCTTAATCAAAAGCTCTGATCATCAGTATAAATACTACTATAAAATATGTATACATTTCAGCAAAAAAATTGTATACAAAAAATTAGCAAATCTGCAAAGGGGTTAGCCTTTGCAAATTTACGAATTTCATTGTTTATTCGATACAACACGTTATAGTGGCCCGATTGTAATGAATGATACCTTAATCAAAAGCTCTGATCATCAGTATAAATACTACTCTAAAATATGTATACATTTCAGCAAAAAAATTGTATACAAAAAATCAGCAAATCTGCAAAGAGGTTAGCCTTTGCAAATTTACGAATTTCATTGTTTATTCGATACAGCACGTTATAGTGGACCGATTGTAATGAATGATACCTTAATCAAAAGCTCTGATCATCAGTATAAATACTACTATTTAATATGTATACATTTCAGCAAAAAAATTGTATACAAAAAATTAGCAAATCTGCAAAGAGGTTAGCCTTTGCAAATTTACGAATTTCATTGTTTATTCGATACAGCACGTTATAGTGGACCGATTGTAATGAATGATACCTTAATCAAAAGCTCTGATCATCAGTATAAATACTACTATAAAATATGTATACATTTCAGCAAAAAAATTGTATACAAAAAATTAGCAAATCTGCAAAGAGGTTAGCCTTTGCAAATTTACGAATTTCATTGTTTATTCGATACAGCACGTTATAGTGGACCGATTGTAATGAATGATACCTTAATCAAAAGCTCTGATCATCAGTATAAATACTACTATTTAATATGTATACATTTCAGCAAAAAAATTGTATACAAAAAATTAGCAAATCTGCAAAGAGGTTAGCCTTTGCAAATTTACGAATTTCATTGTTTATTCGATACAGCACGTTATAGTGGACCGATTGTAATGAATGATACCTTAATCAAAAGCTCTGATCATCAGTATAAATACTACTATTTAATATGTATACATTTCAGCAAAAAAATTGTATACAAAAAATTAGCAAATCTGCAAAGAGGTTAGCCTTTGCAAATTTACGAATTTCATTGTTTATTCGATACAGCACGTTATAGTGGACCGATTGTAATGAATGATACCTTAATCAAAAGCTCTGATCATCAGTATAAATACTACTATTTAATATGTATACATTTCAGCAAAAAAATTGTATACAAAAAATCAGCAAATCTGCAAAGAGGTTAGCCTTTGCAAATTTACGAATTTCATTGTTTATTCGATACAACACGTTATAGTGGCCCGATTGTAATGAATGATACCTTAATCAAAAGCTCTGATCATCAGTATAAATACTACTCTAAAATATGTATACATTTCAGCAAAAAAATTGTATACAAAAAATCAGCAAATCTGCAAAGAGGTTAGCCTTTGCAAATTTACGAATTTCATTGTTTATTCGATACAGCACGTTATAGTGGACCGATTGTAATGAATGATACCTTAATCAAAAGCTCTGATCATCAGTATAAATACTACTATAAAATATGTATACATTTCAGCAAAAAAATTGTATACAAAAAATTAGCAAATCTGCAAAGGGGTTAGCCTTTGCAAATTTACGAATTTCATTGTTTATTCGATACAACACGTTATAGTGGCCCGATTGTAATGAATGATACCTTAATCAAAAGCTCTGATCATCAGTATAAATACTACTCTAAAATATGTATACATTTCAGCAAAAAAATTGTATACAAAAAATCAGCAAATCTGCAAAGAGGTTAGCCTTTGCAAATTTACGAATTTCATTGTTTATTCGATACAGCACGTTATAGTGGACCGATTGTAATGAATGATACCTTAATCAAAAGCTCTGATCATCAGTATAAATACTACTATTTAATATGTATACATTTCAGCAAAAAAATTGTATACAAAAAATTAGCAAATCTGCAAAGAGGTTAGCCTTTGCAAATTTACGAATTTCATTGTTTATTCGATACAGCACGTTATAGTGGCCCGATTGTAATGAATGATACCTTAATCAAAAGCTATGATCATCAGTATAAATACTACTATAAAATATGTATACATTTCAGCAAAAAAATTGTATACAAAAAATTAGCAAATCTGCAAAGGGGTTAGCCTTTGCAAATTTACGAATTTCATTGTTTATTCGATACAACACGTTATAGTGGCCCGATTGTAATGAATGATACCTTAATCAAAAGCTCTGATCATCAGTATAAATACTACTCTAAAATATGTATACATTTCAGCAAAAAAATTGTATACAAAAAATCAGCAAATCTGCAAAGAGGTTAGCCTTTGCAAATTTACGAATTTCATTGTTTATTCGATACAGCACGTTATAGTGGACCGATTGTAATGAATGATACCTTAATCAAAAGCTCTGATCATCAGTATAAATACTACTATTTAATATGTATACATTTCAGCAAAAAAATTGTATACAAAAAATTAGCAAATCTGCAAAGAGGTTAGCCTTTGCAAATTTACGAATTTCATTGTTTATTCGATACAGCACGTTATAGTGGCCCGATTGTAATGAATGATACCTTAATCAAAAGCTATGATCATCAGTATAAATACTACTATAAAATATGTATACATTTCAGCAAAAAAATTGTATACAAAAAATTAGCAAATCTGCAAAGGGGTTAGCCTTTGCAAATTTACGAATTTCATTGTTTATTCGATACAACACGTTATAGTGGCCCGATTGTAATGAATGATACCTTAATCAAAAGCTCTGATCATCAGTATAAATACTACTCTAAAATATGTATACATTTCAGCAAAAAAATTGTATACAAAAAATCAGCAAATCTGCAAAGAGGTTAGCCTTTGCAAATTTACGAATTTCATTGTTTATTCGATACAGCACGTTATAGTGGACCGATTGTAATGAATGATACCTTAATCAAAAGCTCTGATCATCAGTATAAATACTACTATTTAATATGTATACATTTCAGCAAAAAAATTGTATACAAAAAATTAGCAAATCTGCAAAGGGGTTAGCCTTTGCAAATTTACGAATTTCATTGTTTATTCGATACAGCACGTTATAGTGGACCGATTGTAATGAATGATACCTTAATCAAAAGCTCTGATCATCAGTATAAATACTACTATTTAATATGTATACATTTCAGCAAAAAAATTGTATACAAAAAATTAGCAAATCTGCAAAGAGGTTAGCCTTTGCAAATTTACGAATTTCATTGTTTATTCGATACAGCACGTTATAGTGGCCCGATTGTAATGAATGATACCTTAATCAAAAGCTATGATCATCAGTATAAATACTACTATAAAATATGTATACATTTCAGCAAAAAAATTGTATACAAAAAATTAGCAAATCTGCAAAGGGGTTAGCCTTTGCAAATTTACGAATTTCATTGTTTATTCGATACAACACGTTATAGTGGCCCGATTGTAATGAATGATACCTTAATCAAAAGCTCTGATCATCAGTATAAATACTACTCTAAAATATGTATACATTTCAGCAAAAAAATTGTATACAAAAATTCAGCAAATCTGCAAAGAGGTTAGTCTTTGCAAATTTACGAATTTCATTGTTTATTCGATACAGCACGTTATAGTGGACCGATTGTAATGAATGATACCTTAATCAAAAGCTCTGATCATCAGTATAAATACTACTATAAAATATGTATACATTTCAGCAAAAAAATTGTATACAAAAAATTAGCAAATCTGCAAAGGGGTTAGCCTTTGCAAATTTACGAATTTCATTGTTTATTCGATACAACACGTTATAGTGGCCCGATTGTAATGAATGATACCTTAATCAAAAGCTCTGATCATCAGTATAAATACTACTCTAAAATATGTATACATTTCAGCAAAAAAATTGTATACAAAAAATCAGCAAATCTGCAAAGAGGTTAGCCTTTGCAAATTTACGAATTTCATTGTTTATTCGATACAGCACGTTATAGTGGACCGATTGTAATGAATGATACCTTAATCAAAAGCTCTGATCATCAGTATAAATACTACTATTTAATATGTATACATTTCAGCAAAAAAATTGTATACAAAAAATTAGCAAATCTGCAAAGAGGTTAGCCTTTGCAAATTTACGAATTTCATTGTTTATTCGATACAGCACGTTATAGTGGACCGATTGTAATGAATGATACCTTAATCAAAAGCTCTGATCATCAGTATAAATACTACTATAAAATATGTATACATTTCAGCAAAAAAATTGTATACAAAAAATTAGCAAATCTGCAAAGGGGTTAGCCTTTGCAAATTTACGAATTTCATTGTTTATTCGATACAACACGTTATAGTGGCCCGATTGTAATGAATGATACCTTAATCAAAAGCTCTGATCATCAGTATAAATACTACTCTAAAATATGTATACATTTCAGCAAAAAAATTGTATACAAAAAATTAGCAAATCTGCAAAGGGGTTAGCCTTTGCAAATTTACGAATTTCATTGTTTATTCGATACAGCACGTTATAGTGGACCGATTGTAATGAATGATACCTTAATCAAAAGCTCTGATCATCAGTATAAATACTACTATAAAATATGTATACATTTCAGCAAAAAAATTGTATACAAAAAATTAGCAAATCTGCAAAGAGGTTAGCCTTTGCAAATTTACGAATTTCATTGTTTATTCGATACAGCACGTTATAGTGGCCCGATTGTAATGAATGATACCTTAATCAAAAGCTATGATCATCAGTATAAATACTACTATAAAATATGTATACATTTCAGCAAAAAAATTGTATACAAAAAATTAGCAAATCTGCAAAGGGGTTAGCCTTTGCAAATTTACGAATTTCATTGTTTATTCGATACAACACGTTATAGTGGCCCGATTGTAATGAATGATACCTTAATCAAAAGCTCTGATCATCAGTATAAATACTACTCTAAAATATGTATACATTTCAGCAAAAAAATTGTATACAAAAATTCAGCAAATCTGCAAAGAGGTTAGTCTTTGCAAATTTACGAATTTCATTGTTTATTCGATACAGCACGTTATAGTGGACCGATTGTAATGAATGATACCTTAATCAAAAGCTCTGATCATCAGTATAAATACTACTATAAAATATGTATACATTTCAGCAAAAAAATTGTATACAAAAAATTAGCAAATCTGCAAAGGGGTTAGCCTTTGCAAATTTACGAATTTCATTGTTTATTCGATACAACACGTTATAGTGGCCCGATTGTAATGAATGATACCTTAATCAAAAGCTCTGATCATCAGTATAAATACTACTCTAAAATATGTATACATTTCAGCAAAAAAATTGTATACAAAAAATCAGCAAATCTGCAAAGAGGTTAGCCTTTGCAAATTTACGAATTTCATTGTTTATTCGATACAGCACGTTATAGTGGACCGATTGTAATGAATGATACCTTAATCAAAAGCTCTGATCATCAGTATAAATACTACTATTTAATATGTATACATTTCAGCAAAAAAATTGTATACAAAAAATTAGCAAATCTGCAAAGAGGTTAGCCTTTGCAAATTTACGAATTTCATTGTTTATTCGATACAGCACGTTATAGTGGCCCGATTGTAATGAATGATACCTTAATCAAAAGCTATGATCATCAGTATAAATACTACTATAAAATATGTATACATTTCAGCAAAAAAATTGTATACAAAAAATTAGCAAATCTGCAAAGGGGTTAGCCTTTGCAAATTTACGAATTTCATTGTTTATTCGATACAACACGTTATAGTGGCCCGATTGTAATGAATGATACCTTAATCAAAAGCTCTGATCATCAGTATAAATACTACTCTAAAATATGTATACATTTCAGCAAAAAAATTGTATACAAAAATTCAGCAAATCTGCAAAGAGGTTAGTCTTTGCAAATTTACGAATTTCATTGTTTATTCGATACAGCACGTTATAGTGGACCGATTGTAATGAATGATACCTTAATCAAAAGCTCTGATCATCAGTATAAATACTACTATAAAATATGTATACATTTCAGCAAAAAAATTGTATACAAAAAATTAGCAAATCTGCAAAGGGGTTAGCCTTTGCAAATTTACGAATTTCATTGTTTATTCGATACAACACGTTATAGTGGCCCGATTGTAATGAATGATACCTTAATCAAAAGCTCTGATCATCAGTATAAATACTACTCTAAAATATGTATACATTTCAGCAAAAAAATTGTATACAAAAAATCAGCAAATCTGCAAAGAGGTTAGCCTTTGCAAATTTACGAATTTCATTGTTTATTCGATACAGCACGTTATAGTGGACCGATTGTAATGAATGATACCTTAATCAAAAGCTCTGATCATCAGTATAAATACTACTATTTAATATGTATACATTTCAGCAAAAAAATTGTATACAAAAAATTAGCAAATCTGCAAAGAGGTTAGCCTTTGCAAATTTACGAATTTCATTGTTTATTCGATACAGCACGTTATAGTGGCCCGATTGTAATGAATGATACCTTAATCAAAAGCTATGATCATCAGTATAAATACTACTATAAAATATGTATACATTTCAGCAAAAAAATTGTATACAAAAAATTAGCAAATCTGCAAAGGGGTTAGCCTTTGCAAATTTACGAATTTCATTGTTTATTCGATACAACACGTTATAGTGGCCCGATTGTAATGAATGATACCTTAATCAAAAGCTCTGATCATCAGTATAAATACTACTCTAAAATATGTATACATTTCAGCAAAAAAATTGTATACAAAAAATCAGCAAATCTGCAAAGAGGTTAGCCTTTGCAAATTTACGAATTTCATTGTTTATTCGATACAGCACGTTATAGTGGACCGATTGTAATGAATGATACCTTAATCAAAAGCTCTGATCATCAGTATAAATACTACTATTTAATATGTATACATTTCAGCAAAAAAATTGTATACAAAAAATTAGCAAATCTGCAAAGAGGTTAGCCTTTGCAAATTTACGAATTTCATTGTTTATTCGATACAGCACGTTATAGTGGCCCGATTGTAATGAATGATACCTTAATCAAAAGCTATGATCATCAGTATAAATACTACTATAAAATATGTATACATTTCAGCAAAAAAATTGTATACAAAAAATTAGCAAATCTGCAAAGGGGTTAGCCTTTGCAAATTTACGAATTTCATTGTTTATTCGATACAACACGTTATAGTGGCCCGATTGTAATGAATGATACCTTAATCAAAAGCTCTGATCATCAGTATAAATACTACTCTAAAATATGTATACATTTCAGCAAAAAAATTGTATACAAAAAATCAGCAAATCTGCAAAGAGGTTAGCCTTTGCAAATTTACGAATTTCATTGTTTATTCGATACAGCACGTTATAGTGGACCGATTGTAATGAATGATACCTTAATCAAAAGCTCTGATCATCAGTATAAATACTACTATTTAATATGTATACATTTCAGCAAAAAAATTGTATACAAAAAATTAGCAAATCTGCAAAGAGGTTAGCCTTTGCAAATTTACGAATTTCATTGTTTATTCGATACAGCACGTTATAGTGGACCGATTGTAATGAATGATACCTTAATCAAAAGCTCTGATCATCAGTATAAATACTACTATTTAATATGTATACATTTCAGCAAAAAAATTGTATACAAAAAATTAGCAAATCTGCAAAGGGGTTAGCCTTTGCAAATTTACGAATTTCATTGTTTATTCGATACAGCACGTTATAGTGGCCCGATTGTAATGAATGATACCTTAATCAAAAGCTATGATCATCAGTATAAATACTACTATAAAATATGTATACATTTCAGCAAAAAAATTGTATACAAAAAATTAGCAAATCTGCAAAGGGGTTAGCCTTTGCAAATTTACGAATTTCATTGTTTATTCGATACAACACGTTATAGTGGCCCGATTGTAATGAATGATACCTTAATCAAAAGCTCTGATCATCAGTATAAATACTACTCTAAAATATGTATACATTTCAGCAAAAAAATTGTATACAAAAAATCAGCAAATCTGCAAAGAGGTTAGCCTTTGCAAATTTACGAATTTCATTGTTTATTCGATACAGCACGTTATAGTGGACCGATTGTAATGAATGATACCTTAATCAAAAGCTCTGATCATCAGTATAAATACTACTATTTAATATGTATACATTTCAGCAAAAAAATTGTATACAAAAAATTAGCAAATCTGCAAAGGGGTTAGCCTTTGCAAATTTACGAATTTCATTGTTTATTCGATACAGCACGTTATAGTGGCCCGATTGTAATGAATGATACCTTAATCAAAAGCTATGATCATCAGTATAAATACTACTATAAAATATGTATACATTTCAGCAAAAAAATTGTATACAAAAAATTAGCAAATCTGCAAAGGGGTTAGCCTTTGCAAATTTACGAATTTCATTGTTTATTCGATACAACACGTTATAGTGGCCCGATTGTAATGAATGATACCTTAATCAAAAGCTCTGATCATCAGTATAAATACTACTCTAAAATATGTATACATTTCAGCAAAAAAATTGTATACAAAAAATCAGCAAATCTGCAAAGAGGTTAGCCTTTGCAAATTTACGAATTTCATTGTTTATTCGATACAGCACGTTATAGTGGACCGATTGTAATGAATGATACCTTAATCAAAAGCTCTGATCATCAGTATAAATACTACTATTTAATATGTATACATTTCAGCAAAAAAATTGTATACAAAAAATTAGCAAATCTGCAAAGGGGTTAGCCTTTGCAAATTTACGAATTTCATTGTTTATTCGATACAGCACGTTATAGTGGACCGATTGTAATGAATGATACCTTAATCAAAAGCTCTGATCATCAGTATAAATACTACTATTTAATATGTATACATTTCAGCAAAAAAATTGTATACAAAAAATTAGCAAATCTGCAAAGAGGTTAGCCTTTGCAAATTTACGAATTTCATTGTTTATTCGATACAGCACGTTATAGTGGCCCGATTGTAATGAATGATACCTTAATCAAAAGCTATGATCATCAGTATAAATACTACTATAAAATATGTATACATTTCAGCAAAAAAATTGTATACAAAAAATTAGCAAATCTGCAAAGGGGTTAGCCTTTGCAAATTTACGAATTTCATTGTTTATTCGATACAACACGTTATAGTGGCCCGATTGTAATGAATGATACCTTAATCAAAAGCTCTGATCATCAGTATAAATACTACTCTAAAATATGTATACATTTCAGCAAAAAAATTGTATACAAAAATTCAGCAAATCTGCAAAGGGGTTAGCCTTTGCAAATTTACGAATTTCATTGTTTATTCGATACAGCACGTTATAGTGGACCGATTGTAATGAATGATACCTTAATCAAAAGCTCTGATCATCAGTATAAATACTACTATTTAATATGTATACATTTCAGCAAAAAAATTGTATACAAAAAATTAGCAAATCTGCAAAGGGGTTAGCCTTTGCAAATTTACGAATTTCATTGTTTATTCGATACAGCACGTTATAGTGGACCGATTGTAATGAATGATACCTTAATCAAAAGCTCTGATCATCAGTATAAATACTACTATTTAATATGTATACATTTCAGCAAAAAAATTGTATACAAAAAATTAGCAAATCTGCAAAGAGGTTAGCCTTTGCAAATTTACGAATTTCATTGTTTATTCGATACAGCACGTTATAGTGGCCCGATTGTAATGAATGATACCTTAATCAAAAGCTATGATCATCAGTATAAATACTACTATAAAATATGTATACATTTCAGCAAAAAAATTGTATACAAAAAATTAGCAAATCTGCAAAGGGGTTAGCCTTTGCAAATTTACGAATTTCATTGTTTATTCGATACAACACGTTATAGTGGCCCGATTGTAATGAATGATACCTTAATCAAAAGCTCTGATCATCAGTATAAATACTACTCTAAAATATGTATACATTTCAGCAAAAAAATTGTATACAAAAAATCAGCAAATCTGCAAAGAGGTTAGCCTTTGCAAATTTACGAATTTCATTGTTTATTCGATACAGCACGTTATAGTGGCCCGATTGTAATGAATGATACCTTAATCAAAAGCTATGATCATCAGTATAAATACTACTATAAAATATGTATACATTTCAGCAAAAAAATTGTATACAAAAAATTAGCAAATCTGCAAAGGGGTTAGCCTTTGCAAATTTACGAATTTCATTGTTTATTCGATACAACACGTTATAGTGGACCGATTGTAATGAATGATACCTTAATCAAAAGCTCTGATCATCAGTATAAATACTACTATTTAATATGTATACATTTCAGCAAAAAAATTGTATACAAAAAATTAGCAAATCTGCAAAGGGGTTAGCCTTTGCAAATTTACGAATTTCATTGTTTATTCGATACAGCACGTTATAGTGGACCGATTGTAATGAATGATACCTTAATCAAAAGCTCTGATCATCAGTATAAATACTACTATTTAATATGTATACATTTCAGCAAAAAAATTGTATACAAAAAATTAGCAAATCTGCAAAGAGGTTAGCCTTTGCAAATTTACGAATTTCATTGTTTATTCGATACAGCACGTTATAGTGGCCCGATTGTAATGAATGATACCTTAATCAAAAGCTATGATCATCAGTATAAATACTACTATAAAATATGTATACATTTCAGCAAAAAAATTGTATACAAAAAATTAGCAAATCTGCAAAGGGGTTAGCCTTTGCAAATTTACGAATTTCATTGTTTATTCGATACAACACGTTATAGTGGCCCGATTGTAATGAATGATACCTTAATCAAAAGCTCTGATCATCAGTATAAATACTACTCTAAAATATGTATACATTTCAGCAAAAAAATTGTATACAAAAAATCAGCAAATCTGCAAAGAGGTTAGCCTTTGCAAATTTACGAATTTCATTGTTTATTCGATACAGCACGTTATAGTGGACCGATTGTAATGAATGATACCTTAATCAAAAGCTCTGATCATCAGTATAAATACTACTATTTAATATGTATACATTTCAGCAAAAAAATTGTATACAAAAAATTAGCAAATCTGCAAAGAGGTTAGCCTTTGCAAATTTACGAATTTCATTGTTTATTCGATACAGCACGTTATAGTGGCCCGATTGTAATGAATGATACCTTAATCAAAAGCTATGATCATCAGTATAAATACTACTATAAAATATGTATACATTTCAGCAAAAAAATTGTATACAAAAAATTAGCAAATCTGCAAAGGGGTTAGCCTTTGCAAATTTACGAATTTCATTGTTTATTCGATACAACACGTTATAGTGGCCCGATTGTAATGAATGATACCTTAATCAAAAGCTCTGATCATCAGTATAAATACTACTCTAAAATATGTATACATTTCAGCAAAAAAATTGTATACAAAAAATCAGCAAATCTGCAAAGAGGTTAGCCTTTGCAAATTTACGAATTTCATTGTTTATTCGATACAGCACGTTATAGTGGCCCGATTGTAATGAATGATACCTTAATCAAAAGCTATGATCATCAGTATAAATACTACTATAAAATATGTATACATTTCAGCAAAAAAATTGTATACAAAAAATTAGCAAATCTGCAAAGGGGTTAGCCTTTGCAAATTTACGAATTTCATTGTTTATTCGATACAACACGTTATAGTGGACCGATTGTAATGAATGATACCTTAATCAAAAGCTCTGATCATCAGTATAAATACTACTATTTAATATGTATACATTTCAGCAAAAAAATTGTATACAAAAAATTAGCAAATCTGCAAAGGGGTTAGCCTTTGCAAATTTACGAATTTCATTGTTTATTCGATACAGCACGTTATAGTGGACCGATTGTAATGAATGATACCTTAATCAAAAGCTCTGATCATCAGTATAAATACTACTATTTAATATGTATACATTTCAGCAAAAAAATTGTATACAAAAAATTAGCAAATCTGCAAAGAGGTTAGCCTTTGCAAATTTACGAATTTCATTGTTTATTCGATACAGCACGTTATAGTGGCCCGATTGTAATGAATGATACCTTAATCAAAAGCTATGATCATCAGTATAAATACTACTATAAAATATGTATACATTTCAGCAAAAAAATTGTATACAAAAAATTAGCAAATCTGCAAAGGGGTTAGCCTTTGCAAATTTACGAATTTCATTGTTTATTCGATACAACACGTTATAGTGGCCCGATTGTAATGAATGATACCTTAATCAAAAGCTCTGATCATCAGTATAAATACTACTCTAAAATATGTATACATTTCAGCAAAAAAATTGTATACAAAAAATCAGCAAATCTGCAAAGAGGTTAGCCTTTGCAAATTTACGAATTTCATTGTTTATTCGATACAGCACGTTATAGTGGCCCGATTGTAATGAATGATACCTTAATCAAAAGCTATGATCATCAGTATAAATACTACTATAAAATATGTATACATTTCAGCAAAAAAATTGTATACAAAAAATTAGCAAATCTGCAAAGGGGTTAGCCTTTGCAAATTTACGAATTTCATTGTTTATTCGATACAACACGTTATAGTGGACCGATTGTAATGAATGATACCTTAATCAAAAGCTCTGATCATCAGTATAAATACTACTATTTAATATGTATACATTTCAGCAAAAAAATTGTATACAAAAAATTAGCAAATCTGCAAAGGGGTTAGCCTTTGCAAATTTACGAATTTCATTGTTTATTCGATACAGCACGTTATAGTGGACCGATTGTAATGAATGATACCTTAATCAAAAGCTCTGATCATCAGTATAAATACTACTATTTAATATGTATACATTTCAGCAAAAAAATTGTATACAAAAAATTAGCAAATCTGCAAAGAGGTTAGCCTTTGCAAATTTACGAATTTCATTGTTTATTCGATACAGCACGTTATAGTGGCCCGATTGTAATGAATGATACCTTAATCAAAAGCTATGATCATCAGTATAAATACTACTATAAAATATGTATACATTTCAGCAAAAAAATTGTATACAAAAAATTAGCAAATCTGCAAAGGGGTTAGCCTTTGCAAATTTACGAATTTCATTGTTTATTCGATACAACACGTTATAGTGGCCCGATTGTAATGAATGATACCTTAATCAAAAGCTCTGATCATCAGTATAAATACTACTCTAAAATATGTATACATTTCAGCAAAAAAATTGTATACAAAAAATCAGCAAATCTGCAAAGAGGTTAGCCTTTGCAAATTTACGAATTTCATTGTTTATTCGATACAGCACGTTATAGTGGACCGATTGTAATGAATGATACCTTAATCAAAAGCTCTGATCATCAGTATAAATACTACTATTTAATATGTATACATTTCAGCAAAAAAATTGTATACAAAAAATTAGCAAATCTGCAAAGAGGTTAGCCTTTGCAAATTTACGAATTTCATTGTTTATTCGATACAGCACGTTATAGTGGACCGATTGTAATGAATGATACCTTAATCAAAAGCTCTGATCATCAGTATAAATACTACTATTTAATATGTATACATTTCAGCAAAAAAATTGTATACAAAAAATTAGCAAATCTGCAAAGGGGTTAGCCTTTGCAAATTTACGAATTTCATTGTTTATTCGATACAGCACGTTATAGTGGCCCGATTGTAATGAATGATACCTTAATCAAAAGCTATGATCATCAGTATAAATACTACTATAAAATATGTATACATTTCAGCAAAAAAATTGTATACAAAAAATTAGCAAATCTGCAAAGGGGTTAGCCTTTGCAAATTTACGAATTTCATTGTTTATTCGATACAACACGTTATAGTGGCCCGATTGTAATGAATGATACCTTAATCAAAAGCTCTGATCATCAGTATAAATACTACTCTAAAATATGTATACATTTCAGCAAAAAAATTGTATACAAAAAATCAGCAAATCTGCAAAGAGGTTAGCCTTTGCAAATTTACGAATTTCATTGTTTATTCGATACAGCACGTTATAGTGGACCGATTGTAATGAATGATACCTTAATCAAAAGCTCTGATCATCAGTATAAATACTACTATTTAATATGTATACATTTCAGCAAAAAAATTGTATACAAAAAATTAGCAAATCTGCAAAGGGGTTAGCCTTTGCAAATTTACGAATTTCATTGTTTATTCGATACAGCACGTTATAGTGGCCCGATTGTAATGAATGATACCTTAATCAAAAGCTATGATCATCAGTATAAATACTACTATAAAATATGTATACATTTCAGCAAAAAAATTGTATACAAAAAATTAGCAAATCTGCAAAGGGGTTAGCCTTTGCAAATTTACGAATTTCATTGTTTATTCGATACAACACGTTATAGTGGCCCGATTGTAATGAATGATACCTTAATCAAAAGCTCTGATCATCAGTATAAATACTACTCTAAAATATGTATACATTTCAGCAAAAAAATTGTATACAAAAAATCAGCAAATCTGCAAAGAGGTTAGCCTTTGCAAATTTACGAATTTCATTGTTTATTCGATACAGCACGTTATAGTGGACCGATTGTAATGAATGATACCTTAATCAAAAGCTCTGATCATCAGTATAAATACTACTATTTAATATGTATACATTTCAGCAAAAAAATTGTATACAAAAAATTAGCAAATCTGCAAAGGGGTTAGCCTTTGCAAATTTACGAATTTCATTGTTTATTCGATACAGCACGTTATAGTGGACCGATTGTAATGAATGATACCTTAATCAAAAGCTCTGATCATCAGTATAAATACTACTATTTAATATGTATACATTTCAGCAAAAAAATTGTATACAAAAAATTAGCAAATCTGCAAAGAGGTTAGCCTTTGCAAATTTACGAATTTCATTGTTTATTCGATACAGCACGTTATAGTGGCCCGATTGTAATGAATGATACCTTAATCAAAAGCTATGATCATCAGTATAAATACTACTATAAAATATGTATACATTTCAGCAAAAAAATTGTATACAAAAAATTAGCAAATCTGCAAAGGGGTTAGCCTTTGCAAATTTACGAATTTCATTGTTTATTCGATACAACACGTTATAGTGGCCCGATTGTAATGAATGATACCTTAATCAAAAGCTCTGATCATCAGTATAAATACTACTCTAAAATATGTATACATTTCAGCAAAAAAATTGTATACAAAAATTCAGCAAATCTGCAAAGAGGTTAGTCTTTGCAAATTTACGAATTTCATTGTTTATTCGATACAGCACGTTATAGTGGACCGATTGTAATGAATGATACCTTAATCAAAAGCTCTGATCATCAGTATAAATACTACTATAAAATATGTATACATTTCAGCAAAAAAATTGTATACAAAAAATTAGCAAATCTGCAAAGGGGTTAGCCTTTGCAAATTTACGAATTTCATTGTTTATTCGATACAACACGTTATAGTGGCCCGATTGTAATGAATGATACCTTAATCAAAAGCTCTGATCATCAGTATAAATACTACTCTAAAATATGTATACATTTCAGCAAAAAAATTGTATACAAAAAATCAGCAAATCTGCAAAGAGGTTAGCCTTTGCAAATTTACGAATTTCATTGTTTATTCGATACAGCACGTTATAGTGGACCGATTGTAATGAATGATACCTTAATCAAAAGCTCTGATCATCAGTATAAATACTACTATTTAATATGTATACATTTCAGCAAAAAAATTGTATACAAAAAATTAGCAAATCTGCAAAGAGGTTAGCCTTTGCAAATTTACGAATTTCATTGTTTATTCGATACAGCACGTTATAGTGGACCGATTGTAATGAATGATACCTTAATCAAAAGCTCTGATCATCAGTATAAATACTACTATAAAATATGTATACATTTCAGCAAAAAAATTGTATACAAAAAATTAGCAAATCTGCAAAGGGGTTAGCCTTTGCAAATTTACGAATTTCATTGTTTATTCGATACAACACGTTATAGTGGCCCGATTGTAATGAATGATACCTTAATCAAAAGCTCTGATCATCAGTATAAATACTGTAAAATATGTATACATTTCAGCAAAAAAATTGTATACAAAAAATCAGCAAATCTGCAAAGAGGTTAGCCTTTGCAAATTTACGAATTTCATTGTTTATTCGATACAGCACGTTATAGTGGACCGATTGTAATGAATGATACCTTAATCAAAAGCTCTGATCATCAGTATCAATACTACTATTTAATATGTATACATTTCAGCAAAAAAATTGTATACAAAAAATTAGCAAATCTGCAAAGAGGTTAGCCTTTGCAAATTTACGAATTTCATTGTTTATTCGATACAGCACGTTATAGTGGACCGATTGTAATGAATGATACCTTAATCAAAAGCTCTGATCATCAGTATAAATACTACTATAAAATATGTATACATTTCAGCAAAAAAATTGTATACAAAAAATTAGCAAATCTGCAAAGAGGTTAGCCTTTGCAAATTTACGAATTTCATTGTTTATTCGATACAGCACGTTATAGTGGACCGATTGTAATGAATGATACCTTAATCAAAAGCTCTGATCATCAGTATAAATACTACTATTTAATATGTATACATTTCAGCAAAAAAATTGTATACAAAAAATTAGCAAATCTGCAAAGAGGTTAGCCTTTGCAAATTTACGAATTTCATTGTTTATTCGATACAGCACGTTATAGTGGCCCGATTGTAATGAATGATACCTTAATCAAAAGCTATGATCATCAGTATAAATACTACTATAAAATATGTATACATTTCAGCAAAAAAATTGTATACAAAAAATTAGCAAATCTGCAAAGGGGTTAGCCTTTGCAAATTTACGAATTTCATTGTTTATTCGATACAACACGTTATAGTGGCCCGATTGTAATGAATGATACCTTAATCAAAAGCTCTGATCATCAGTATAAATACTACTCTAAAATATGTATACATTTCAGCAAAAAAATTGTATACAAAAATTCAGCAAATCTGCAAAGAGGTTAGTCTTTGCAAATTTACGAATTTCATTGTTTATTCGATACAGCACGTTATAGTGGACCGATTGTAATGAATGATACCTTAATCAAAAGCTCTGATCATCAGTATAAATACTACTATAAAATATGTATACATTTCAGCAAAAAAATTGTATACAAAAAATTAGCAAATCTGCAAAGGGGTTAGCCTTTGCAAATTTACGAATTTCATTGTTTATTCGATACAACACGTTATAGTGGCCCGATTGTAATGAATGATACCTTAATCAAAAGCTCTGATCATCAGTATAAATACTACTCTAAAATATGTATACATTTCAGCAAAAAAATTGTATACAAAAAATTAGCAAATCTGCAAAGGGGTTAGCCTTTGCAAATTTACGAATTTCATTGTTTATTCGATACAACACGTTATAGTGGCCCGATTGTAATGAATGATACCTTAATCAAAAGCTCTGATCATCAGTATAAATACTACTCTAAAATATGTATACATTTCAGCAAAAAAATTGTATACAAAAAATCAGCAAATCTGCAAAGAGGTTAGCCTTTGCAAATTTACGAATTTCATTGTTTATTCGATACAGCACGTTATAGTGGACCGATTGTAATGAATGATACCTTAATCAAAAGCTCTGATCATCAGTATAAATACTACTATTTAATATGTATACATTTCAGCAAAAAAATTGTATACAAAAAATTAGCAAATCTGCAAAGAGGTTAGCCTTTGCAAATTTACGAATTTCATTGTTTATTCGATACAGCACGTTATAGTGGCCCGATTGTAATGAATGATACCTTAATCAAAAGCTATGATCATCAGTATAAATACTACTATAAAATATGTATACATTTCAGCAAAAAAATTGTATACAAAAAATTAGCAAATCTGCAAAGGGGTTAGCCTTTGCAAATTTACGAATTTCATTGTTTATTCGATACAACACGTTATAGTGGCCCGATTGTAATGAATGATACCTTAATCAAAAGCTCTGATCATCAGTATAAATACTACTCTAAAATATGTATACATTTCAGCAAAAAAATTGTATACAAAAATTCAGCAAATCTGCAAAGAGGTTAGTCTTTGCAAATTTACGAATTTCATTGTTTATTCGATACAGCACGTTATAGTGGACCGATTGTAATGAATGATACCTTAATCAAAAGCTCTGATCATCAGTATAAATACTACTATAAAATATGTATACATTTCAGCAAAAAAATTGTATACAAAAAATTAGCAAATCTGCAAAGGGGTTAGCCTTTGCAAATTTACGAATTTCATTGTTTATTCGATACAACACGTTATAGTGGCCCGATTGTAATGAATGATACCTTAATCAAAAGCTCTGATCATCAGTATAAATACTACTCTAAAATATGTATACATTTCAGCAAAAAAATTGTATACAAAAATTCAGCAAATCTGCAAAGAGGTTAGTCTTTGCAAATTTACGAATTTCATTGTTTATTCGATACAACACGTTATAGTGGCCCGATTGTAATGAATGATACCTTAATCAAAAGCTCTGATCATCAGTATAAATACTACTATTTAATATGTATACATTTCAGCAAAAAAATTGTATACAAAAAATCAGCAAATCTGCAAAGAGGTTAGCCTTTGCAAATTTACGAATTTCATTGTTTATTCGATACAGCACGTTATAGTGGACCGATTGTAATGAATGATACCTTAATCAAAAGCTCTGATCATCAGTATAAATACTACTATTTAATATGTATACATTTCAGCAAAAAAAATGTATACAAAAAATCAGCAAATCTGCAAAGAGGTTAGCCTTTGCAAATTTACGAATTTCATTGTTTATTCGATACAGCACGTTATAGTGGCCCGATTGTAATGAATGATACCTTAATCAAAAGCTCTGATCATCAGTATAAATACTACTCTAAAATATGTATACATTTCAGCAAAAAAATTGTATAAAAAAAATCAGCAAATCTGCAAAGAGGTTAGCCTTTGCAAATTTACGAATTTCATTGTTTATTCGATACAACACGTTATAGTGGCCCGATTGTAATGAATGATACCTTAATCAAAAGCTCTGATCATCAGTATAAATACTACTATAAAATGTGTATACATTTCAGCAAAAAAATTGTATACAAAAAATCAGCAAATCTGCAAAGAGGTTAGCCTTTGCAAATTTACGAATTTCATTGTTTATTCGATACAACACGTTATAGTGGCCCGATTGTAATGAATGATACCTTAATCAAAAGCTCTGATCATCAGTATAAATACTACTATAAAATATGTATACATTTCAGCAAAAAAATTGTATACAAAAAATCAGCAAATCTGCAAAGAGGTTAGCCTTTGCAAATTTACGAATTTCATTGTTTATTCGATACAACACGTTATAGTGGCCCGATTGTAATGAATGATACCTTAATCAAAAGCTCTGATCATCAGTATAAATACTACTCTAAAATATGTATACATTTCAGCAAAAAAATTGTATACAAAAAATCAGCAAATCTGCAAAGAGGTTAGCCTTTGCAAATTTACGAATTTCATTGTTTATTCGATACAGCACGTTATAGTGGACCG
The DNA here is from genome assembly GCA_963556175.1 of Tipula confusa. NCBI lineage: Eukaryota > Metazoa > Arthropoda > Insecta > Diptera > Tipulidae > Tipula > Tipula confusa. The sequence goes on along the minus strand of OY744478.1, from coordinate 12,618,625 downwards.
ATTGTAATGAATGATACCTTAATCAAAAGCTCTGATCATCAGTATAAATACTACTATAAAATATGTATACATTTCAGCAAAAAAATTGTATACAAAAAATTAGCAAATCTGCAAAGGGGTTAGCCTTTGCAAATTTACGAATTTCATTGTTTATTCGATACAACACGTTATAGTGGCCCGATTGTAATGAATGATACCTTAATCAAAAGCTCTGATCATCAGTATAAATACTACTATAAAATATGTATACATTTCAGCAAAAAAATTGTATACAAAAAATTAGCAAATCTGCAAAGGGGTTAGCCTTTGCAAATTTACGAATTTCATTGTTTATTCGATACAACACGTTATAGTGGCCCGATTGTAATGAATGATACCTTAATCAAAAGCTCTGATCATCAGTATAAATACTACTATAAAATATGTATACATTTCAGCAAAAAAATTGTATACAAAAAATTAGCAAATCTGCAAAGGGGTTAGCCTTTGCAAATTTACGAATTTCATTGTTTATTCGATACAGCACGTTATAGTGGACCGATTGTAATGAATGATACCTTAATCAAAAGCTCTGATCATCAGTATAAATACTACTATAAAATATGTATACATTTCAGCAAAAAAATTGTATACAAAAAATTAGCAAATCTGCAAAGGGGTTAGCCTTTGCAAATTTACGAATTTCATTGTTTATTCGATACAACACGTTAACGATAGTGGCCCGATTGTAATGAATGATACCTTAATCAAAAGCTCTGATCATCAGTATAAATACTACTATAAAATATGTATACATTTCAGCAAAAAAATTGTATACAAAAAATTAGCAAATCTGCAAGGGGGTTAGCCTTTGCAAATATACGAATTTCATTGTTTATTCGATACAACACGTTATAGTGGCCCGATTGTAATGAATGATACCTTAATCAAAAGCTCTGATCATCAGTATAAATACTACTATAAAATATGTATACATTTCAGCAAAAAAATTGTATACAAAAAATTTGCAAAACTGCAAAGGGGTTAGCCTTTGCAAATTTACGAATTTCATTGTTTATTCGATACAGCACGTTATAGTGGCCCGATTGTAATGAATGATACCTTAATCAAAAGCTCTGATCATCAGTATAAATACTACTATAAAATGTGTATACATTTCAGCAAAAAAATTGTATACAAAAAATTAGCAAATCTGCAAAGGGGTTAGCCTTTGCAAATTTACGAATTTCATTGTTTATTCGATACAACACGTTATAGTGGCCCGATTGTAATGAATGATACCTTAATCAAAAGCTCTGATCATCAGTATAAATACTACTCTAAAATATGTTTACATTTCAGCAAAAAAATTGTATACAAAAAATCAGCAAATCTGCAAAGAGGTTAGCCTTTGCAAATTTACGAATTTCATTGTTTATTCGATACAACACGTTATAGTGGCCCGATTGTAATGAATGATACCTTAATCAAAAGCTCTGATCATCAGTATAAATACTACTATTTAATATGTATACATTTCAGCAAAAAAATTGTATACAAAAAATCAGCAAATCTGCAAAGAGGTTAGCCTTTGCAAATTTACGAATTTCATTGTTTATTCGATACAACACGTTATAGTGGCCCGATTGTAATGAATGATACCTTAATCAAAAGCTCTGATCATCAGTATAAATACTACTCTAAAATATGTATACATTTCAGCAAAAAAATTGTATACAAAAAATCAGCAAATCTGCAAAGAGGTTAGCCTTTGCAAATTTACGAATTTCATTGTTTATTCGATACAACACGTTATAGTGGCCCGATTGTAATGAATGATACCTTAATCAAAAGCTCTGATCATCAGTATAAATACTACTATTTAATATGTATACATTTCAGCAAAAAAATTGAATACAAAAAATCAGCAAATCTGCAAAGAGGTTAGCCTTTGCAAATTTACGAATTTCATTGTTTATTCGATACAACACGTTATAGTGGCCCGATTGTAATGAATGATACCTTAATCAAAAGCTCTGATCATCAGTATAAATACTACTCTAAAATATGTATACATTTCAGCAAAAAAATTGTATACAAAAAATCAGCAAATCTGCAAAGAGGTTAGGCTTTGCAAATTTACGAATTTCATTGTTTATTCGATACAACACGTTATAGTGGCCCGATTGTAATGAATGATACCTTAATCAAAAGCTCTGATCATCAGTATAAATACTACTATTTAATATGTATACATTTCAGCAAAAAAATTGTATACAAAAAATCAGCAAATCTGCAAAGAGGTTAGCCTTTGCAAATTTACGAATTTCATTGTTTATTCGATACAACACGTTATAGTGGCCCGATTGTAATGAATGATACCTTAATCAAAAGCTCTGATCATCAGTATAAATACTACTATTTAATATGTATACATTTCAGCAAAAAAATTGTATACAAAAAATCAGCAAATCTGCAAAGAGGTTAGCCTTTGCAAATTTACGAATTTCATTGTTTATTCGATACAGCACGTTATAGTGGACCGATTGTAATGAATGATACCTTAATCAAAAGCTCTGATCATCAGTATAAATACTACTATAAAATATGTATACATTTCAGCAAAAAAATTGTATACAAAAAATTAGCAAATCTGCAAAGGGGTTAGCCTTTGCAAATTTACGAATTTCATTGTTTATTCGATACAACACGTTATAGTGGCCCGATTGTAATGAATGATACCTTAATCAAAAGCTCTGATCATCAGTATAAATACTACTATAAAATATGTATACATTTCAGCAAAAAAATGGTATACAAAAAATTAGCAAATCTGCAAAGGGGTTAGCCTTTGCAAATTTACGAATTTCATTGTTTATTCGATACAACACGTTAACGATAGTGGCCCGATTGTAATGAATGATACCTTAATCAAAAGCTCTGATCATCAGTATAAATACTACTATAAAATATGTATACATTTCAGCAAAAAAATTGTATACAAAAAATTAGCAAATCTGCAAGGGGGTTAGCCTTTGCAAATATACGAATTTCATTGTTTATTCGATACAACACGTTATAGTGGCCCGATTGTAATGAATGATACCTTAATCAAAAGCTCTGATCATCAGTATAAATACTACTATAAAATATGTATACATTTCAGCAAAAAAATTGTATACAAAAAATCAGCAAATCTGCAAAGAGGTTAGCCTTTGCAAATTTACGAATTTCATTGTTTATTCGATACAGCACGTTATAGTGGACCGATTGTAATGAATGATACCTTAATCAAAAGCTCTGATCATCAGTATAAATACTACTATTTAATATGTATACATTTCAGCAAAAAAATTGTATACAAAAAATCAGCAAATCTGCAAAGAGGTTAGCCTTTGCAAATTTACGAATTTCATTGTTTATTCGATACAGCACGTTATAGTGGCCCGATTGTAATGAATGATACCTTAATCAAAAGCTCTGATCATCAGTATAAATACTACTATAAAATATGTATACATTTCAGCAAAAAAATTGTATACAAAAAATTAGCAAATCTGCAAAGGGGTTAGCCTTTGCAAATTTACGAATTTCATTGTTTATTCGATACAACACGTTATAGTGGCCCGATTGTAATGAATGATACCTTAATCAAAAGCTCTGATCATCAGTATAAATACTACTATTTAATATGTATACATTTCAGCAAAAAAATTGTATACAAAAAATTAGCAAATCTGCAAAGAGGTTAGCCTTTGCAAATTTACGAATTTCATTGTTTATTCGATACAACACGTTATAGTGGCCCGATTGTAATGAATGATACCTTAATCAAAAGCTCTGATCATCAGTATAAATACTACTATTTAATATGTATTTATTTCAGCAAAAAAATTGTATACAAAAAATTAGCAAATCTGCAAAGGGGTTAGCCTTTGCAAATTTACGAATTTCATTGTTTATTCGATACAACACGTTATAGTGGCCCGATTGTAATGAATGATACCTTAATCAAAAGCTCTGATCATCAGTATAAATACTACTCTAAAATATGTATACATTTCAGCAAAAAAATTGTATACAAAAAATCAGCAAATCTGCAAAGAGGTTAGCCTTTGCAAATATACGAATTTCATTGTTTATTCGATACAACACGTTATAGTGGCCCGATTGTAATGAATGATACCTTAATCAAAAGCTCTGATCATCAGTATAAATACTACTATAAAATATGTATACATTTCAGCAAAAAAATTGTATACAAAAAATTAGCAAATCTGCAAAGGGGTTAGCCTTTGCAAATTTACGAATTTCATTGTTTATTCGATACAACACGTTAACGATAGTGGCCCGATTGTAATGAATGATACCTTAATCAAAAGCTCTGATCATCAGTATAAATACTACTATAAAATATGTATACATTTCAGCAAAAAAATTGTATACAAAAAATTTGCAAAACTGCAAAGGGGTTAGCCTTTGCAAATATACGAATTTCATTGTTTATTCGATACAGCACGTTATAGTGGCCCGATTGTAATGAATGATACCTTAATCAAAAGCTCTGATCATCAGTATAAATACTACTATAAAATGTGTATACATTTCAGCAAAAAAATTGTATACAAAAAATTAGCAAATCTGCAAAGGGGTTAGCCTTTGCAAATTTACGAATTTCATTGTTTATTCGATACAACACGTTATAGTGGCCCGATTGTAATGAATGATACCTTAATCAAAAGCTCTGATCATCAGTATAAATACTACTATAAAATATGTATACATTTCAGCAAAAAAATTGTATACAAAAAATTAGCAAATCTGCAAAGGGGTTAGCCTTTGCAAATTTACGAATTTCATTGTTTATTCGATACAACACGTTATAGTGGCCCGATTGTAATGAATGATACCTTAATCAAAAGCTCTGATCATCAGTATAAATACTACTATTTAATATGTATACATTTCAGCAAAAAAATTGTATACAAAAAATCAGCAAATCTGCAAAGAGGTTAGCCTTTGCAAATTTACGAATTTCATTGTTTATTCGATACAGCACGTTATAGTGGACCGATTGTAATGAATGATACCTTAATCAAAAGCTCTGATCATCAGTATAAATACTACTATAAAATATGTATACATTTCAGCAAAAAAATTGTATACAAAAAATTAGCAAATCTGCAAAGGGGTTAGCCTTTGCAAATTTACGAATTTCATTGTTTATTCGATACAACACGTTATAGTGGCCCGATTGTAATGAATGATACCTTAATCAAAAGCTCTGATCATCATTATAAATACTACTATAAAATATGTATACATTTCAGCAAAAAAATTGTATACAAAAAATTAGCAAATCTGCAAAGGGGTTAGCCTTTGCAAATTTACGAATTTCATTGTTTATTCGATACAACACGTTATAGTGGCCCGATTGTAATGAATGATACCTTAATCAAAAGCTCTGATCATCAGTATAAATACTACTATAAAATATGTATACATTTCAGCAAAAAAATTGTATACAAAAAATTAGCAAATCTGCAAAGGGGTTAGCCTTTGCAAATTTACGAATTTCATTGTTTATTCGATACAGCACGTTATAGTGGACCGATTGTAATGAATGATACCTTAATCAAAAGCTCTGATCATCAGTATAAATACTACTATAAAATATGTATACATTTCAGCAAAAAAATTGTATACAAAAAATTAGCAAATCTGCAAAGGGGTTAGCCTTTGCAAATTTACGAATTTCATTGTTTATTCGATACAACACGTTAACGATAGTGGCCCGATTGTAATGAATGATACCTTAATCAAAAGCTCTGATCATCAGTATAAATACTACTATAAAATATGTATACATTTCAGCAAAAAAATTGTATACAAAAAATTAGCAAATCTGCAAGGGGGTTAGACTTTGCAAATATACGAATTTCATTGTTTATTCGATACAACACGTTATAGTGGCCCGATTGTAATGAATGATACCTTAATCAAAAGCTCTGATCATCAGTATAAATACTACTATTTAATATGTATACATTTCAGCAAAAAAATTGTATACAAAAAATTTGCAAAACTGCAAAGGGGTTAGCCTTTGCAAATTTACGAATTTCATTGTTTATTCGATACAGCACGTTATAGTGGCCCGATTGTAATGAATGATACCTTAATCAAAAGCTCTGATCATCAGTATAAATACTACTATTTAATATGTATACATTTCAGCAAAAAAATTGTATACAAAAAATCAGCAAATCTGCAGAGGTTAGCCTTTGCAAATTTACGAATTTCATTGTTTATTCGATACAGCACGTTATAGTGGACCGATTGTAATGAATGATACCTTAATCAAAAGCTCTGATCATCAGTATAAATACTACTATTTAATATGTATACATTTCAGCAAAAAAATTGTATACAAAAAATCAGCAAATCTGCAAAGAGGTTAGCCTTTGCAAATTTACGAATTTCATTGTTTATTCGATACAGCACGTTATAGTGGCCCGATTGTAATGAATGATACCTTAATCAAAAGCTCTGATCATCAGTATAAATACTACTATAAAATATGCAAAAAAATTGTATACAAAAAATCAGCAAATCTGCAGAGGTTAGCCTTTGCAAATTTACGAATTTCATTGTTTATTCGATACAGCACGTTATAGTGGACCGATTGTAATGAATGATACCTTAATCAAAAGCTCTGATCATCAGTATAAATACTACTATTTAATATGTATACATTTCAGCAAAAAAATTGTATACAAAAAATCAGCAAATCTGCAAAGAGGTTAGCCTTTGCAAATTTACGAATTTCATTGTTTATTCGATACAGCACGTTATAGTGGCCCGATTGTAATGAATGATACCTTAATCAAAAGCTCTGATCATCAGTATAAATACTACTATAAAATATGTATACATTTCAGCAAAAAAATTGTATACAAAAAATTAGCAAATCTGCAAAGGGGTTAGCCTTTGCAAATTTACGAATTTCATTGTTTATTCGATACAACACGTTATAGTGGCCCGATTGTAATGAATGATACCTTAATCAAAAGCTCTGATCATCAGTATAAATACTACTATTTAATATGTATACATTTCAGCAAAAAAATTGTATACAAAAAATCAGCAAATCTGCAAAGAGGTTAGCCTTTGCAAATTTACGAATTTCATTGTTTATTCGATACAACACGTTATAGTGGCCCGATTGTAATGAATGATACCTTAATCAAAAGCTCTGATCATCAGTATAAATACTACTATAAAATATGTATACATTTCAGCAAAAAAATTGTATACAAAAAATTAGCAAATCTGCAAAGGGGTTAGCCTTTGCAAATTTACGAATTTCATTGTTTATTCGATACAACACGTTATAGTGGCCCGATTGTAATGAATGATACCTTAATCAAAAGCTCTGATCATCAGTATAAATACTACTATAAAATATGTATACATTTCAGCAAAAAAATTGTATACAAAAAATTAGCAAATCTGCAAAGGGGTTAGCCTTTGCAAATTTACGAATTTCATTGTTTATTCGATACAGCACGTTATAGTGGACCGATTGTAATGAATGATACCTTAATCAAAAGCTCTGATCATCAGTATAAATACTACTATAAAATATGTATACATTTCAGCAAAAAAATTGTATACAAAAAATTAGCAAATCTGCAAAGGGGTTAGCCTTTGCAAATTTACGAATTTCATTGTTTATTCGATACAACACGTTAACGATAGTGGCCCGATTGTAATGAATGATACCTTAATCAAAAGCTCTGATCATCAGTATAAATACTACTATAAAATATGTATACATTTCAGCAAAAAAATTGTATACAAAAAATTAGCAAATCTGCAAGGGGGTTAGCCTTTGCAAATATACGAATTTCATTGTTTATTCGATACAACACGTTATAGTGGCCCGATTGTAATGAATGATACCTTAATCAAAAGCTCTGATCATCAGTATAAATACTACTATAAAATATGTATACATTTCAGCAAAAAAATTGTATACAAAAAATTAGCAAATCTGCAAAGGGGTTAGCCTTTGCAAATTTACGAATTTCATTGTTTATTCGATACAACACGTTATAGTGGCCCGATTGTAATGAATGATACCTTAATCAAAAGCTCTGATCATCAGTATAAATACTACTATAAAATATGTATACATTTCAGCAAAAAAATTGTATACAAAAAATTAGCAAATCTGCAAAGGGGTTAGCCTTTGCAAATTTACGAATTTCATTGTTTATTCGATACAACACGTTATAGTGGCCCGATTGTAATGAATGATACCTTAATCAAAAGCTCTGATCATCAGTATAAATACTACTATAAAATATGTATACATTTCAGCAAAAAAATTGTATACAAAAAATTAGCAAATCTGCAAAGGGGTTAGCCTTTGCAAATTTACGAATTTCATTGTTTATTCGATACAGCACGTTATAGTGGACCGATTGTAATGAATGATACCTTAATCAAAAGCTCTGATCATCAGTATAAATACTACTATAAAATATGTATACATTTCAGCAAAAAAATTGTATACAAAAAATTAGCAAATCTGCAAAGGGGTTAGCCTTTGCAAATTTACGAATTTCATTGTTTATTCGATACAACACGTTAACGATAGTGGCCCGATTGTAATGAATGATACCTTAATCAAAAGCTCTGATCATCAGTATAAATACTACTATAAAATATGTATACATTTCAGCAAAAAAATTGTATACAAAAAATTAGCAAATCTGCAAGGGGGTTAGCCTTTGCAAATATACGAATTTCATTGTTTATTCGATACAACACGTTATAGTGGCCCGATTGTAATGAATGATACCTTAATCAAAAGCTCTGATCATCAGTATAAATACTACTATAAAATATGTATACATTTCAGCAAAAAAATTGTATACAAAAAATTTGCAAAACTGCAAAGGGGTTAGCCTTTGCAAATTTACGAATTTCATTGTTTATTCGATACAACACGTTATAGTGGCCCGATTGTAATGAATGATACCTTAATCAAAAGCTCTGATCATCAGTATAAATACTACTATAAAATGTGTATACATTTCAGCAAAAAAATTGTATACAAAAAATCAGCAAATCTGCAAAGGGGTTAGCCTTTGCAAATTTACGAATTTCATTGTTTATTCGATACAACACGTTATAGTGGCCCGATTGTAATGAATGATACCTTAATCAAAAGCTCTGATCATCAGTATAAATACTACTATAAAATATGTATACATTTCAGCAAAAAAATTGTATATAAAAAATTTGCAAAACTGCAAAGGGGTTAGCCTTTGCAAATTTACGAATTTCATTGTTTATTCGATACAGCACGTTATAGTGGCCCGATTGTAATGAATGATACCTTAATCAAAAGCTCTGATCATCAGTATAAATACTACTATAAAATGTGTATACATTTCAGCAAAAAAATTGTATACAAAAAATTAGCAAATCTGCAAAGGGGTTAGCCTTTGCAAATTTACGAATTTCATTGTTTATTCGATACAACACGTTATAGTGGCCCGATTGTAATGAATGATACCTTAATCAAAAGCTCTGATCATCAGTATAAATACTACTATTTAATATGTATACATTTCAGCAAAAAAATTGTATACAAAAAATCAGCAAATCTGCAAAGGTTAGCCTTTGCAAATTTACGAATTTCATTGTTTATTCGATACAGCACGTTATAGTGGACCGATTGTAATGAATGATACCTTAATCAAAAGCTCTGATCATCAGTATAAATACTACTATTTAATATGTATACATTTCAGCAAAAAAATTGTATACAAAAAATCAGCAAATCTGCAAAGAGGTTAGCCTTTGCAAATTTACGAATTTCATTGTTTATTCGATACAGCACGTTATAGTGGCCCGATTGTAATGAATGATACCTTAATCAAAAGCTCTGATCATCAGTATAAATACTACTATAAAATATGTATACATTTCAGCAAAAAAATTGTATACAAAAAATTAGCAAATCTGCAAAGGGGTTAGCCTTTGCAAATTTACGAATTTCATTGTTTATTCGATACAACACGTTATAGAGGCCCGATTGTAATGAATGATACCTTAATCAAAAGCTCTGATCATCAGTATAAATACTACTATTTAATATGTATACATTTCAGCAAAAAAATTGTATACAAAAAATCAGCAAATCTGCAAAGAGGTTAGCCTTTGCAAATTTACGAATTTCATTGTTTATTCGATACAGCACGTTATAGTGGACCGATTGTAATGAATGATACCTTAATCAAAAGCTCTGATCATCAGTATAAATACTACTATAAAATATGTATACATTTCAGCAAAAAAATTGTATACAAAAAATTAGCAAATCTGCAAAGGGGTTAGCCTTTGCAAATTTACGAATTTCATTGTTTATTCGATACAGCACGTTATAGTGGCCCGATTGTAATGAATGATACCTTAATCAAAAGCTCTGATCATCAGTATAAATACTACTATAAAATATGTATACATTTCAGCAAAAAAATTGTATACAAAAAATTAGCAAATCTGCAAAGGGGTTAGCCTTTGCAAATTTACGAATTTCATTGTTTATTCGATACAACACGTTATAGTGGCCCGATTGTAATGAATGATACCTTAATCAAAAGCTCTGATCATCAGTATAAATACTACTATAAAATATGTATACATTTCAGCAAAAAAATTGTATACAAAAAATTAGCAAATCTGCAAAGGGGTTAGCCTTTGCAAATTTACGAATTTCATTGTTTATTCGATACAACACGTTAACGATAGTGGCCCGATTGTAATGAATGATACCATAATCAAAAGCTCTGATCATCAGTATAAATACTACTATAAAATATGTATACATTTCAGCAAAAAAATTGTATACAAAAAATTAGCAAATCTGCAAGGGGGTTAGACTTTGCAAATATACGAATTTCATTGTTTATTCGATACAACACGTTATAGTGGCCCGATTGTAATGAATGATACCTTAATCAAAAGCTCTGATCATCAGTATAAATACTACTATAAAATATGTATACATTTCAGCAAAAAAATTGTATACAAAAAATTTGCAAAACTGCAAAGGGGTTAGCCTTTGCAAATTTACGAATTTCATTGTTTATTCGATACAGCACGTTATAGTGGCCCGATTGTAATGAATGATACCTTAATCAAAAGCTCTGATCATCAGTATAAATACTACTATAAAATGTGTATACATTTCAGCAAAAAAATTGTATACAAAAAATTAGCAAATCTGCAAAGGGGTTAGCCTTTGCAAATTTACGAATTTCATTGTTTATTCGATACAACACGTTATAGTGGCCCGATTGTAATGAATGATACCTTAATCAAAAGCTCTGATCATCAGTATAAATACTACTATTTAATATGTATACATTTCAGCAAAAAAATTGTATACAAAAAATCAGCAAATCTGCAGAGGTTAGCCTTTGCAAATTTACGAATTTCATTGTTTATTCGATACAGCACGTTATAGTGGACCGATTGTAATGAATGATACCTTAATCAAAAGCTCTGATCATCAGTATAAATACTACTATTTAATATGTATACATTTCAGCAAAAAAATTGTATACAAAAAATTAGCAAATCTGCAAAGGGGTTAGCCTTTGCAAATTTACGAATTTCATTGTTTATTCGATACAACACGTTAACGATAGTGGCCCGATTGTAATGAATGATACCTTAATCAAAAGCTCTGATCATCAGTATAAATACTACTATAAAATATGTATACATTTCAGCATAAAAATTGTATACAAAAAATTTGCAAAACTGCAAAGGGGTTAGCCTTTGCAAATTTACGAATTTCATTGTTTATTCGATACAGCACGTTATAGTGGCCCGATTGTAATGAATGATACCTTAATCAAAAGCTCTGATCATCAGTATAAATACTACTATAAAATGTGTATACATTTCAGCAAAAAAATTGTATACAAAAAATTAGCAAATCTGCAAAGGGGTTAGCCTTTGCAAATTTACGAATTTCATTGTTTATTCGATACAACACGTTATAGTGGCCCGATTGTAATGAATGATACCTTAATCAAAAGCTCTGATCATCAGTATAAATACTACTATTTAATATGTATACATTTCAGCAAAAAAATTGTATACAAAAAATCAGCAAATCTGCAGAGGTTAGCCTTTGCAAATTTACGAATTTCATTGTTTATTCGATACAGCACGTTATAGTGGCCCGATTGTAATGAATGATACCTTAATCAAAAGCTCTGATCATCAGTATAAATACTACTATAAAATATGTATACATTTCAGCAAAAAAATTGTATACAAAAAATTAGCAAATCTGCAAAGGGGTTAGCCTTTGCAAATTTACGAATTTCATTGTTTATTCGATACAACACGTTATAGTGGCCCGATTGTAATGAATGATACCTTAATCAAAAGCTCTGATCATCAGTATAAATACTACTATTTAATATGTATACATTTCAGCAAAAAAATTGTATACAAAAAATCAGCAAATCTGCAAAGAGGTTAGCCTTTGCAAATTTACGAATTTCATTGTTTATTCGATACAACACGTTATAGTGGCCCGATTGTAATGAATGATACCTTAATCAAAAGCTCTGATCATCAGTATAAATACTACTATAAAATATGTATACATTTCAGCAAAAAAATTGTATACAAAAAATTAGCAAATCTGCAAAGGGGTTAGCCTTTGCAAATTTACGAATTTCATTGTTTATTCGATACAACACGTTATAGTGGCCCGATTGTAATGAATGATACCTTAATCAAAAGCTCTGATCATCAGTATAAATACTACTATAAAATATGTATACATTTCAGCAAAAAAATTGTATACAAAAAATTAGCAAATCTGCAAAGGGGTTAGCCTTTGCAAATTTACGAATTTCATTGTTTATTCGATACAGCACGTTATAGTGGACCGATTGTAATGAATGATACCTTAATCAAAAGCTCTGATCATCAGTATAAATACTACTATAAAATATGTATACATTTCAGCAAAAAAATTGTATACAAAAAATTAGCAAATCTGCAAAGGGGTTAGCCTTTGCAAATTTACGAATTTCATTGTTTATTCGATACAACACGTTAACGATAGTGGCCCGATTGTAATGAATGATACCTTAATCAAAAGCTCTGATCATCAGTATAAATACTACTATAAAATATGTATACATTTCAGCAAAAAAATTGTATACAAAAAATTAGCAAATCTGCAAGGGGGTTAGCCTTTGCAAATATACGAATTTCATTGTTTATTCGATACAACACGTTATAGTGGCCCGATTGTAATGAATGATACCTTAATCAAAAGCTCTGATCATCAGTATAAATACTACTATAAAATATGTATACATTTCAGCAAAAAAATTGTATACAAAAAATTAGCAAATCTGCAAAGGGGTTAGCCTTTGCAAATTTACGAATTTCATTGTTTATTCGATACAACACGTTATAGTGGCCCGATTGTAATGAATGATACCTTAATCAAAAGCTCTGATCATCAGTATAAATACTACTATTTAATATGTATACATTTCAGCAAAAAAATTGTATACAAAAAATCAGCAAATCTGCAAAGAGGTTAGCCTTTGCAAATTTACGAATTTCATTGTTTATTCGATACAGCACGTTATAGTGGACCGATTGTAATGAATGATACCTTAATCAAAAGCTCTGATCATCAGTATAAATACTACTATAAAATATGTATACATTTCAGCAAAAAAATTGTATACAAAAAATTAGCAAATCTGCAAAGGGGTTAGCCTTTGCAAATTTACGAATTTCATTGTTTATTCGATACAACACGTTAACGATAGTGGCCCGATTGTAATGAATGATACCTTAATCAAAAGCTCTGATCATCAGTATAAATACTACTATAAAATATGTATACATTTCAGCAAAAAAATTGTATACAAAAAATTAGCAAATCTGCAAGGGGGTTAGCCTTTGCAAATATACGAATTTCATTGTTTATTCGATACAACACGTTATAGTGGCCCGATTGTAATGAATGATACCTTAATCAAAAGCTCTGATCATCAGTATAAATACTACTATAAAATATGTATACATTTCAGCAAAAAAATTGTATACAAAAAATTAGCAAATCTGCAAAGGGGTTAGCCTTTGCAAATTTACGAATTTCATTGTTTATTCGATACAACACGTTAACGATAGTGGCCCGATTGTAATGAATGATACCTTAATCAAAAGCTCTGATCATCAGTATAAATACTACTATAAAATATGTATACATTTCAGCAAAAAAATTGTATACAAAAAATTAGCAAATCTGCAAGGGGGTTAGCCTTTGCAAATATACGAATTTCATTGTTTATTCGATACAACACGTTATAGTGGCCCGATTGTAATGAATGATACCTTAATCAAAAGCTCTGATCATCAGTATAAATACTACTATAAAATATGTATACATTTCAGCAAAAAAATTGTATACAAAAAATTAGCAAATCTGCAAAGGGGTTAGCCTTTGCAAATTTACGAATTTCATTGTTTATTCGATACAACACGTTATAGTGGCCCGATTGTAATGAATGATACCTTAATCAAAAGCTCTGATCATCAGTATAAATACTACTATAAAATATGTATACATTTCAGCAAAAAAATTGTATACAAAAAATTTGCAAAACTGCAAAGGGGTTAGCCTTTGCAAATTTACGAATTTCATTGTTTATTCGATACAGCACGTTATAGTGGACCGATTGTAATGAATGATACCTTAATCAAAAGCTCTGATCATCAGTATAAATACTACTATAAAATATGTATACATTTCAGCAAAAAAATTGTGTACAAAAAATTTGCAAAACTGTAAAGGGGTTAGCCTTTGCAAATTTACGAATTTCATTGTTTATTCGATACAGCACGTTATAGTGGCCCGATTGTAATGAATGATACCTTAATCAAAAGCTCTGATCATCAGTATAAATACTACTATAAAATGTGTATACATTTCAGCAAAAAAATTGTATACAAAAAATTAGCAAATCTGTAAAGGGGTTAGCCTTTGCAAATTTACGAATTTCATTGTTTATTCGATACAACACGTTATAGTGGCCCGATTGTAATGAATGATACCTTAATCAAAAGCTCTGATCATCAGTATAAATACTACTATAAAATATGTATACATTTCAGCAAAAAAAATTGTATACAAAAAATTAGCAAATCTGCAAAGGGATTAGCCTTTGCAAATTTACGAATTTCATTGTTTATTCGATACAACACGTTATAGTGGGCCGATTGTAATAAATGATACCTTAATCAAAAGCTCTGATCATCAGTATAAATACTACTATTTAATATGTATACATTTCAGCAAAAAAATTGTATACAAAAAATCAGCAAATCTGCAAAGAGGTTAGCCTTTGCAAATTTACGAATTTCATTGTTTATTCGATACAGCACGTTATAGTGGACCGATTGTAATGAATGATACCTTAATCAAAAGCTCTGATCATCAGTATAAATACTACTATAAAATGTGTATACATTTCAGCAAAAAAATTGTATACAAAAAATTAGCAAATCTGTAAAGGGGTTAGCCTTTGCAAATTTACGAATTTCATTGTTTATTCGATACAGCACGTTATAGTGGCCCGATTGTAATGAATGATACCTTAATCAAAAGCTCTGATCATCAGTATAAATACTACTATAAAATGTGTATACATTTCAGCAAAAAAATTGTATACAAAAAATTAGCAAATCTGTAAAGGGGTTAGCCTTTGCAAATTTACGAATTTCATTGTTTATTCGATACAACACGTTATAGTGGCCCGATTGTAATGAATGATACCTTAATCAAAAGCTCTGATCATCAGTATAAATACTACTATAAAATATGTATACATTTCAGCAAAAAAAATTGTATACAAAAAATTAGCAAATCTGCAAAGGGATTAGCCTTTGCAAATTTACGAATTTCATTGTTTATTCGATACAACACGTTATAGTGGCCCGATTGTAATGAATGATACCTTAATCAAAAGCTCTGATCATCAGTATAAATACTACTATTTAATATGTATACATTTCAGCAAAAAAATTGTATACAAAAAATTAGCAAATCTGCAAAGGGGTTAGCCTTTGCAAATTTACGAATTTCATTGTTTATTCGATACAACACGTTAACGATAGTGGCCCGATTGTAATGAATGATACCTTAATCAAAAGCTCTGATCATCAGTATAAATACTACTATAAAATATGTATACATTTCAGCAAAAAAATTGTATACAAAAAATTAGCAAATCTGCAAGGGGGTTAGCCTTTGCAAATATACGAATTTCATTGTTTATTCGATACAACACGTTATAGTGGCCCGATTGTAATGAATGATACCTTAATCAAAAGCTCTGATCATCAGTATAAATACTACTATAAAATATGTATACATTTCAGCAAAAAAATTGTATACAAAAAATTAGCAAATCTGCAAAGGGGTTAGCCTTTGCAAATTTACGAATTTCATTGTTTATTCGATACAACACGTTATAGTGGGCCGATTGTAATAAATGATACCTTAATCAAAAGCTCTGATCATCAGTATAAATACTACTATAAAATATGTATACATTTCAGCAAAAAAATTGTATACAAAAAATTTGCAAAACTGCAAAGGGGTTAGCCTTTGCAAATTTACGAATTTCATTGTTTATTCGATACAGCACGTTATATTGGCCCGATTGTAATGAATGATACCTTAATCAAAAGCTCTGATCATCAGTATAAATACTACTATAAAATATGTATACATTTCAGCAAAAAAATTGTATACAAAAAATCAGCAAATCTGCAAAGAGGTTAGCCTTTGCAAATTTACGAATTTCATTGTTTATTCGATACAACACGTTATAGTGGCCCGATTGTAATGAATGATACCTTAATCAAAAGCCCTGATCATCAGTATAAATACTACTATAAAATATGTATACATTTCAGCAAAAAAATTGTATACAAAAAATTAGCAAATCTGCAAGGGGGTTAGCCTTTGCAAATATACGAATTTCATTGTTTATTCGATACAACACGTTATAGTGGCCCGATTGTAATGAATGATACCTGAATCAAAAGCTCTGATCATCAGTATAAATACTACTATAAAATATGTATACATTTCAGCAAAAAAATTGTATACAAAAAATTAGCAAATCTGCAAAGGGGTTAGCCTTTGCAAATTTACGAATTTCATTGTTTATTCGATACAACACGTTATAGTGGCCCGATTGTAATGAATGATACCTTAATCAAAAGCTCTGATCATCAGTATAAATACTACTATTTAATATGTATACATTTCAGCAAAAAAATTGTATACAAAAAATCAGCAAATCTGCAAAGAGGTTAGCCTTTGCAAATTTACGAATTTCATTGTTTATTCGATACAGCACGTTATAGTGGACCGATTGTAATGAATGATACCTTAATCAAAAGCTCTGATCATCAGTATAAATACTACTATAAAATATGTATACATTTCAGCAAAAAAATTGTATACAAAAAATTAGCAAATCTGCAAAGGGGTTAGCCTTTGCAAATTTACGAATTTCATTGTTTATTCGATACAACACGTTAACGATAGTGGCCCGATTGTAATGAATGATACCTTAATCAAAAGCTCTGATCATCAGTATAAATACTACTATAAAATATGTATACATTTCAGCAAAAAAATTGTATACAAAAAATTAGCAAATCTGCAAGGGGGTTAGCCTTTGCAAATATACGAATTTCATTGTTTATTCGATACAACACGTTATAGTGGCCCGATTGTAATGAATGATACCTTAATCAAAAGCTCTGATCATCAGTATAAATACTACTATAAAATATGTATACATTTCAGCAAAAAAATTGTATACAAAAAATTAGCAAATCTGCAAAGGGGTTAGCCTTTGCAAATTTACGAATTTCATTGTTTATTCGATACAACACGTTAACGATAGTGGCCCGATTGTAATGAATGATACCTTAATCAAAAGCTCTGATCATCAGTATAAATACTACTATAAAATATGTATACATTTCAGCAAAAAAATTGTATACAAAAAATTAGCAAATCTGCAAGGGGGTTAGCCTTTGCAAATATACGAATTTCATTGTTTATTCGATACAACACGTTATAGTGGCCCGATTGTAATGAATGATACCTTAATCAAAAGCTCTGATCATCAGTATAAATACTACTATAAAATATGTATACATTTCAGCAAAAAAATTGTATACAAAAAATTAGCAAATCTGCAAAGGGGTTAGCCTTTGCAAATTTACGAATTTCATTGTTTATTCGATACAACACGTTATAGTGGCCCGATTGTAATGAATGATACCTTAATCAAAAGCTCTGATCATCAGTATAAATACTACTATAAAATATGTATACATTTCAGCAAAAAAATTGTATACAAAAAATTTGCAAAACTGCAAAGGGGTTAGCCTTTGCAAATTTACGAATTTCATTGTTTATTCGATACAGCACGTTATAGTGGACCGATTGTAATGAATGATACCTTAATCAAAAGCTCTGATCATCAGTATAAATACTACTATAAAATATGTATACATTTCAGCAAAAAAATTGTGTACAAAAAATTTGCAAAACTGCAAAGGGGTTAGCCTTTGCAAATTTACGAATTTCATTGTTTATTCGATACAGCACGTTATAGTGGCCCGATTGTAATGAATGATACCTTAATCAAAAGCTCTGATCATCAGTATAAATACTACTATAAAATGTGTATACATTTCAGCAAAAAAATTGTATACAAAAAATTAGCAAATCTGTAAAGGGGTTAGCCTTTGCAAATTTACGAATTTCATTGTTTATTCGATACAACACGTTATAGTGGCCCGATTGTAATGAATGATACCTTAATCAAAAGCTCTGATCATCAGTATAAATACTACTATAAAATATGTATACATTTCAGCAAAAAAAATTGTATACAAAAAATTAGCAAATCTGCAAAGGGATTAGCCTTTGCAAATTTACGAATTTCATTGTTTATTCGATACAACACGTTATAGTGGCCCGATTGTAATGAATGATACCTTAATCAAAAGCTCTGATCATCAGTATAAATACTACTATAAAATATGTATACATTTCAGCAAAAAAATTGTATACAAAAAATTAGCAAATCTGCAAAGGGGTTAGCCTTTGCAAATTTACGAATTTCATTGTTTATTCGATACAACACGTTATAGTGGCCCGATTGTAATAAATGATACCTTAATCAAAAGCTCTGATCATCAGTATAAATACTACTATAAAATATGTATACATTTCAGCAAAAAAATTGTATACAAAAAATTTGCAAAACTGCAAAGGGGTTAGCCTTTGCAAATTTACGAATTTCATTGTTTATTCGATACAGCACGTTATAGTGGCCCGATTGTAATGAATGATACCTTAATCAAAAGCTCTGATCATCAGTATAAATACTACTATAAAATATGTATACATTTCAGCAAAAAAATTGTATACAAAAAATCAGCAAATCTGCAAAGAGGTTAGCCTTTGCAAATTTACGAATTTCATTGTTTATTCGATACAACACGTTATAGTGGCCCGATTGTAATGAATGATACCTTAATCAAAAGCCCTGATCATCAGTATAAATACTACTATAAAATATGTATACATTTCAGCAAAAAAATTTATACAAAAAATTTGCAAAACTGCAAAGGGGTTAGCCTTTGCAAATTTACGAATTTCATTGTTTATTCGATACAACACGTTATAGTGGCCCGATTGTAATGAATGATACCTTAATCAAAAGCTCTGATCATCAGTATAAATACTACTATAAAATATGTATACAATTCAGCAAAAAAATTGTATACAAAAAATTTGCAAAACTGCAAAGGGGTTAGCCTTTGCAAATTTACGAATTTCATTGTTTATTCGATACAGCACGTTATAGTGGCCCGATTGTAATGAATGATACCTTAATCAAAAGCTCTGATCATCAGTATAAATACTACTATAAAATATGTATACATTTCAGCAAAAAAATTGTATACAAAAAATTAGCAAATCTGCAAAGGGGTTAGCCTTTGCAAATTTACGAATTTCATTGTTTATTCGATACAGCACGTTATAGTGGACCGATTGTAATGAATGATACCTTAATCAAAAGCTCTGATCATCAGTATAAATACTACTATAAAATATGTATACATTTCAGCAAAAAAATTGTGTACAAAAAATTTGCAAAACTGCAAAGGGGTTAGCCTTTGCAAATTTACGAATTTCATTGTTTATTCGATACAGCACGTTATAGTGGCCCGATTGTAATGAATGATACCTTAATCAAAAGCTCTGATCATCAGTATAAATACTACTATAAAATGTGTATACATTTCAGCAAAAAAATTGTATACAAAAAATTAGCAAATCTGTAAAGGGGTTAGCCTTTGCAAATTTACGAATTTCATTGTTTATTCGATACAACACGTTATAGTGGCCCGATTGTAATGAATGATACCTTAATCAAAAGCTCTGATCATCAGTATAAATACTACTATAAAATATGTATACATTTCAGCAAAAAAAATTGTATACAAAAAATTAGCAAATCTGCAAAGGGATTAGCCTTTGCAAATTTACGAATTTCATTGTTTATTCGATACAACACGTTATAGTGGCCCGATTGTAATGAATGATACCTTAATCAAAAGCTCTGATCATCAGTATAAATACTACTATAAAATATGTATACATTTCAGCAAAAAAATTGTATACAAAAAATTAGCAAATCTGCAAAGGGGTTAGCCTTTGCAAATTTACGAATTTCATTGTTTATTCGATACAACACGTTATAGTGGCCCGATTGTAATAAATGATACCTTAATCAAAAGCTCTGATCATCAGTATAAATACTACTATAAAATATGTATACATTTCAGCAAAAAAATTGTATACAAAAAATTTGCAAAACTGCAAAGGGGTTAGCCTTTGCAAATTTACGAATTTCATTGTTTATTCGATACAGCACGTTATAGTGGCCCGATTGTAATGAATGATACCTTAATCAAAAGCTCTGATCATCAGTATAAATACTACTATAAAATATGTATACATTTCAGCAAAAAAATTGTATACAAAAAATCAGCAAATCTGCAAAGAGGTTAGCCTTTGCAAATTTACGAATTTCATTGTTTATTCGATACAACACGTTATAGTGGCCCGATTGTAATGAATGATACCTTAATCAAAAGCCCTGATCATCAGTATAAATACTACTATAAAATATGTATACATTTCAGCAAAAAAATTGTATACAAAAAATTTGCAAAACTGCAAAGGGGTTAGCCTTTGCAAATTTACGAATTTCATTGTTTATTCGATACAACACGTTATAGTGGCCCGATTGTAATGAATGATACCTTAATCAAAAGCTCTGATCATCAGTATAAATACTACTATAAAATATGTATACAATTCAGCAAAAAAATTGTATACAAAAAATTTGCAAAACTGCAAAGGGGTTAGCCTTTGCAAATTTACGAATTTCATTGTTTATTCGATACAGCACGTTATAGTGGCCCGATTGTAATGAATGATACCTTAATCAAAAGCTCTGATCATCAGTATAAATACTACTATAAAATGTGTATACATTTCAGCAAAAAAATTGTATACAAAAAATTAGCAAATCTGTAAAGGGGTTAGCCTTTGCAAATTTACGAATTTCATTGTTTATTCGATACAACACGTTATAGTGGCCCGATTGTAATGAATGATACCTTAATCAAAAGCTCTGATCATCAGTATAAATACTACTATAAAATATGTATACATTTCAGCAAAAAAAATTGTATACAAAAAATTAGCAAATCTGCAAAGGGATTAGCCTTTGCAAATTTACGAATTTCATTGTTTATTCGATACAACACGTTATAGTGGCCCGATTGTAATGAATGATACCTTAATCAAAAGCTCTGATCATCAGTATAAATACTACTATAAAATATGTATACATTTCAGCAAAAAAATTGTATACAAAAAATTAGCAAAACTGCAAAGGGGTTAGCCTTTGCAAATTTACGAATTTCATTGTTTATTCGATACAGCACGTTATAGTGGCCCGATTGTAATGAATGATACCTTAATCAAAAGCTCTGATCATCAGTATAAATACTACTATAAAATGTGTATACATTTCAGCAAAAAAATTGTATACAAAAAATTAGCAAATCTGTAAAGGGGTTAGCCTTTGCAAATTTACGAATTTCATTGTTTATTCGATACAACACGTTATAGTGGCCCGATTGTAATGAATGATACCTTAATCAAAAGCTCTGATCATCAGTATAAATACTACTATAAAATATGTATACATTTCAGCAAAAAAAATTGTATACAAAAAATTAGCAAATCTGCAAAGGGGTTAGCCTTTGCAAATTTACGAATTTCATTGTTTATTCGATACAACACGTTATAGTGGCCCGATTGTAATGAATGATACCTTAATCAAAAGCTCTGATCATCAGTATAAATACTACTATAAAATATGTATACATTTCAGCAAAAAAATTGTATACAAAAAATTAGCAAATCTGCAAGGGGGTTAGCCTTTGCAAATATACGAATTTCATTGTTTATTCGATACAACACGTTATAGTGGCCCGATTGTAATGAATGATACCTTAATCAAAAGCTCTGATCATCAGTATAAATACTACTATAAAATATGTATACATTTCAGCAAAAAAATTGTATACAAAAAATTAGCAAATCTGCAAAGGGGTTAGCCTTTGCAAATTTACGAATTTCATTGTTTATTCGATACAACACGTTAACGATAGTGGCCCGATTGTAATGAATGATACCTTAATCAAAAGCTCTGATCATCAGTATAAATACTACTATAAAATATGTATACATTTCAGCAAAAAAATTGTATACAAAAAATTAGCAAATCTGCAAGGGGGTTAGCCTTTGCAAATATACGAATTTCATTGTTTATTCGATACAACACGTTATAGTGGCCCGATTGTAATGAATGATACCTTAATCAAAAGCTCTGATCATCAGTATAAATACTACTATAAAATATGTATACATTTCAGCAAAAAAATTGTATACAAAAAATTAGCAAATCTGCAAAGGGGTTAGCCTTTGCAAATTTACGAATTTCATTGTTTATTCGATACAACACGTTATAGTGGCCCGATTGTAATGAATGATACCTTAATCAAAAGCTCTGATCATCAGTATAAATACTACTATAAAATATGTATACATTTCAGCAAAAAAATTGTATACAAAAAATTTGCAAAACTGCAAAGGGGTTAGCCTTTGCAAATTTACGAATTTCATTGTTTATTCGATACAGCACGTTATAGTGGACCGATTGTAATGAATGATACCTTAATCAAAAGCTCTGATCATCAGTATAAATACTACTATAAAATATGTATACATTTCAGCAAAAAAATTGTATACAAAAAATTTGCAAAACTGCAAAGGGGTTAGCCTTTGCAAATTTACGAATTTCATTGTTTATTCGATACAGCACGTTATAGTGGCCCGATTGTAATGAATGATACCTTAATCAAAAGCTCTGATCATCAGTATAAATACTACTATAAAATGTGTATACATTTCAGCAAAAAAATTGTATACAAAAAATTAGCAAATCTGTAAAGGGGTTAGCCTTTGCAAATTTACGAATTTCATTGTTTATTCGATACAACACGTTATAGTGGCCCGATTGTAATGAATGATACCTTAATCAAAAGCTCTGATCATCAGTATAAATACTACTATAAAATATGTATACATTTCAGCAAAAAAAATTGTATACAAAAAATTAGCAAATCTGCAAAGGGGTTAGCCTTTGCAAATTTACGAATTTCATTGTTTATTCGATACAACACGTTATAGTGGCCCGATTGTAATGAATGATACCTTAATCAAAAGCTCTGATCATCAGTATAAATACTACTATAAAATATGTATACATTTCAGCAAAAAAATTGTATACAAAAAATTAGCAAATCTGCAAAGGGGTTAGCCTTTGCAAATTTACGAATTTCATTGTTTATTCGATACAACACGTTATAGTGGCCCGATTGTAATAAATGATACCTTAATCAAAAGCTCTGATCATCAGTATAAATACTACTATAAAATATGTATACATTTCAGCAAAAAAATTGTATACAAAAAATTTGCAAAACTGCAAAGGGGTTAGCCTTTGCAAATTTACGAATTTCATTGTTTATTCGATACAGCACGTTATAGTGGCCCGATTGTAATGAATGATACCTTAATCAAAAGCTCTGATCATCAGTATAAATACTACTATAAAATATGTATACATTTCAGCAAAAAAATTGTATACAAAAAATCAGCAAATCTGCAAAGAGGTTAGCCTTTGCAAATTTACGAATTTCATTGTTTATTCGATACAACACGTTATAGTGGCCCGATTGTAATGAATGATACCTTAATCAAAAGCCCTGATCATCAGTATAAATACTACTATAAAATATGTATACATTTCAGCAAAAAAATTGTATACAAAAAATTTGCAAAACTGCAAAGGGGTTAGCCTTTGCAAATTTACGAATTTCATTGTTTATTCGATACAACACGTTATAGTGGCCCGATTGTAATGAATGATACCTTAATCAAAAGCTCTGATCATCAGTATAAATACTACTATAAAATATGTATACAATTCAGCAAAAAAATTGTATACAAAAAATTTGCAAAACTGCAAAGGGGTTAGCCTTTGCAAATTTACGAATTTCATTGTTTATTCGATACAGCACGTTATAGTGGCCCGATTGTAATGAATGATACCTTAATCAAAAGCTCTGATCATCAGTATAAATACTACTATAAAATGTGTATACATTTCAGCAAAAAAATTGTATACAAAAAATTAGCAAATCTGCAAAGGGGTTAGCCTTTGCAAATTTACGAATTTCATTGTTTATTCGATACAACACGTTATAGTGGCCCGATTGTAATGAATGATACCTTAATCAAAAGCTCTGATCATCAGTATAAATACTACTGTAAAATATGTATACATTTCAGCAAAAAAAATTGTATACAAAAAATTAGCAAATCTGCAAAGGGGTTACCTTTGCCTTTGCAAATTTACGAATTTTATTGTTTATTCGATACAACATGTTATAGTGGCCCGATTGTAATGAATGATACCTTAATCAAAAGCTCTGATCATCAGTATAAATACTACTATAAAATATGTATACATTTCAGCAAAAAAAATGTATACAAAAAATTAGCAAATCTGCAAAGGGGTTAGCCTTTGCAAATTTACGAATTTCATTGTTTATTCGATACAACACGTTATAGTGGCCCGATTGTAATGAATGATACCTTAATCAAAAGCTCTGATCATCAGTATAAATACTACTATAAAATATGTATACATTTCAGCAAAAAAATTGTATACAAAAAAATTGCAAAACTGCAAAGGGGTTAGCCTTTGCAAATTTACGAATTTCATTGTTTATTCGATACAGCACGTTATAGTGGCCCGATTGTAATGAATGATACCTTAATCAAAAGCTCTGATCATCAGTATAAATACTACTATAAAATGTGTATACATTTCAGCAAAAAAATTGTATACAAAAAATTAGCAAATCTGCAAAGGGGTTAGCCTTTGCAAATTTACGAATTTCATTGTTTATTCGATACAACACGTTATAGTGGCCCGATTGTAATGAATGATACCTTAATCAAAAGCTCTGATCATCAGTATAAATACTACTATAAAATATGTATACATTTCAGCAAAAAAATTGTATACAAAAAATTAGCAAATCTGCAAAGGGGTTAGCCTTTGCAAATTTACGAATTTCATTGTTTATTCGATACAACACGTTATAGTGGCCCGATTGTAATGAATGATACCTTAATCAAAAGCTCTGATCATCAGTATAAATACTACTATAAAATATGTATACATTTCAGCAAAAAAATTGTATACAAAAAATTAGCAAAACTGCAAAGGGGTTAGCCTTTGCAAATTTACGAATTTCATTGTTTATTCGATACAGCACGTTATAGTGGCCCGATTGTAATGAATGATACCTTAATCAAAAGCTCTGATCATCAGTATAAATACTACTATAAAATGTGTATACATTTCAGCAAAAAAATTGTATACAAAAAATTAGCAAATCTGCAAAGGGGTTAGCCTTTGCAAATTTACGAATTTCATTGTTTATTCGATACAACACGTTATAGTGGCCCGATTGTAATGAATGATACCTTAATCAAAAGCTCTGATCATCAGTATAAATACTACTATAAAATATGTATACATTTCAGCAAAAA
The DNA here is from genome assembly GCA_963556175.1 of Tipula confusa. Lineage (NCBI taxonomy): Eukaryota > Metazoa > Arthropoda > Insecta > Diptera > Tipulidae > Tipula > Tipula confusa. The sequence goes on along the minus strand of OY744478.1, from coordinate 12,592,212 downwards.
AATTGTATACAAAAAATTAGCAAATCTGCAAAGGGGTTAGCCTTTGCAAATTTACGAATTTCATTGTTTATTCGATACAACACGTTATAGTGGCCCGATTGTAATGAATGATACCTTAATCAAAAGCTCTGATCATCAGTATAAATACTACTATAAAATATGTATACATTTCAGCAAAAAAATTGTATACAAAAAATTAGCAAATCTGCAAAGGGGTTAGCCTTTGCAAATTTACGAATTTCATTGTTTATTCGATACAACACGTTATAGTGGCCCGATTGTAATGAATGATACCTTAATCAAAAGCTCTGATCATCAGTATAAATACTACTATAAAAAATGTATACATTTCAGCAAAAAAATTGTATACAAAAAATTAGCAAAACTGCAAAGGGGTTAGCCTTTGCAAATTTACGAATTTCATTGTTTATTCGATACAGCACGTTATAGTGGCCCGATTGTAATGAATGATACCTTAATCAAAAGCTCTGATCATCAGTATAAATACTACTATAAAATGTGTATACATTTCAGCAAAAAAATTGTATACAAAAAATTAGCAAATCTGCAAAGGGGTTAGCCTTTGCAAATTTACGAATTTCATTGTTTATTCGATACAACACGTTATAGTGGCCCGATTGTAATGAATGATACCTTAATCAAAAGCTCTGATCATCAGTATAAATACTACTATAAAATATGTATACATTTCAGCAAAAAAAATTGTATACAAAAAATTAGCAAATCTGCAAAGGGGTTAGCCTTTGCAAATTTACGAATTTCATTGTTTATTCGATACAACACGTTATAGTGGCCCGATTGTAATGAATGATACCTTAATCAAAAGCTCTGATCATCAGTATAAATACTACTATAAAATATGTATACATTTCAGCAAAAAAATTGTATACAAAAAATTAGCAAATCTGCAAAGGGGTTAGCCTTTGCAAATTTACGAATTTCATTGTTTATTCGATACAACACGTTATAGTGGCCCGATTGTAATGAATGATACCTTAATCAAAAGCTCTGATCATCAGTATAAATACTACTATAAAATATGTATACATTTCAGCAAAAAAATTGTATACAAAAAATTTGCAAAACTGCAAAGGGGTTAGCCTTTGCAAATTTACGAATTTCATTGTTTATTCGATACAGCACGTTATAGTGGCCCGATTGTAATGAATGATACCTTAATCAAAAGCTCTGATCATCAGTATAAATACTACTATAAAATATGTATACATTTCAGCAAAAAAATTGTATACAAAAAATCAGCAAATCTGCAAAGAGGTTAGCCTTTGCAAATTTACGAATTTCATTGTTTATTCGATACAACACGTTATAGTGGCCCGATTGTAATGAATGATACCTTAATCAAAAGCTCTGATCATCAGTATAAATACTACTATAAAATATGTATACATTTCAGCAAAAAAATTGTATACAAAAAATCAGCAAATCTGCAAAGAGGTTAGCCTTTGCAAATTTACGAATTTCATTGTTTATTCGATACAACACGTTATAGTGGCCCGATTGTAATGAATGATACCTTAATCAAAAGCTCTGATCATCAGTATAAATACTACTATAAAATATGTATACATTTCAGCAAAAAAATTGTATACAAAAAATTTGCAAAACTGCAAAGGGGTTAGCCTTTGCAAATTTACGAATTTCATTGTTTATTCGATACAGCACGTTATAGTGGCCCGATTGTAATGAATGATACCTTAATCAAAAGCTCTGATCATCAGTATAAATACTACTATAAAATGTGTATACATTTCAGCAAAAAAATTGTATACAAAAAATTAGCAAATCTGCAAAGGGGTTAGCCTTTGCAAATTTACGAATTTCATTGTTTATTCGATACAACACGTTATAGTGGCCCGATTGTAATGAATGATACCTTAATCAAAAGCTCTGATCATCAGTATAAATACTACTATAAAATATGTATACATTTCAGCAAAAAAATTGTATACAAAAAATTAGCAAATCTGCAAAGGGGTTAGCCTTTGCAAATTTACGAATTTCATTGTTTATTCGATACAACACGTTATAGTGGCCCGATTGTAATGAATGATACCTTAATCAAAAGCTCTGATCATCAGTATAAATACTACTATAAAATATGTATACATTTCAGCAAAAAAATTGTATACAAAAAATTAGCAAATCTGCAAAGGGGTTAGCCTTTGCAAATTTACGAATTTCATTGTTTATTCGATACAACACGTTATAGTGGCCCGATTGTAATGAATGATACCTTAATCAAAAGCTCTGATCATCAGTATAAATACTACTATAAAATATGTATACATTTCAGCAAAAAAATTGTATACAAAAAATCAGCAAATCTGCAAATTTACGAATTTCATTGTTTATTCGATACAGCACGTTATAGTGGCCCGATTGTAATGAATGATACCTTAATCAAAAGCTCTGATCATCAGTATAAATACTACTATAAAATATGTATACATTTCAGCAAAAAAATTGTATACAAAAAATCAGCAAATCTGCAAAGGGGTTAGCCTTTGCAAATTTACGAATTTCATTGTTTATTCGATACAGCACGTTATAGTGGCCCGATTGTAATGAATGATACCTTAATCAAAAGCTCTGATCATCAGTATAAATACTACTATAAAATATGTATACATTTCAGCAAAAAAATTGTATACAAAAAATCAGCAAATCTGCAAAGGGGTTAGCCTTTGCAAATTTACGAATTTCATTGTTTATTCGATACAGCACGTTATAGTGGCCCGATTGTAATGAATGATACCTTAATCAAAAGCTCTGATCATCAGTATAAATACTACTATAAAATATGTATACATTTCAGCAAAAAAATTGTATACAAAAAATCAGCAAATCTGCAAAGAGGTTAGCCTTTGCAAATTTACGAATTTCATTGTTTATTCGATACAGCACGTTATAGTGGCCCGATTGTAATGAATGATACCTTAATCAAAAGCTCTGATCATCAGTATAAATACTACTATAAAATATGTATACATTTCAGCAAAAAAATTGTATACAAAAAATTAGCAAATCTGCAAAGGGGTTAGCCTTTGCAAATTTACGAATTTCATTGTTTATTCGATACAGCACGTTATAGTGGCCCGATTGTAATGAATGATACCTTAATCAAAAGCTCTGATCATCAGTATAAATACTACTATAAAATATGTATACATTTCAGCAAAAAAATTGTATACAAAAAATCAGCAAATCTGCAAAGAGGTTAGCCTTTGCAAATTTACGAATTTCATTGTTTATTCGATACAACACGTTATAGTGGCCCGATTGTAATGAATGATACCTTAATCAAAAGCTCTGATCATCAGTATAAATACTACTATAAAATATGTATACATTTCAGCAAAAAAATTGTATACAAAAAATCAGCAAATCTGCAAAGAGGTTAGCCTTTGCAAATTTACGAATTTCATTGTTTATTCGATACAACACGTTATAGTGGCCCGATTGTAATGAATGATACCTTAATCAAAAGCTCTGATCATCAGTATAAATACTACTATAAAATATGTATACATTTCAGCAAAAAAATTGTATACAAAAAATCAGCAAATCTGTAAAGAGGTTAGCCTTTGCAAATTTACGAATTTCATTGTTTATTCGATACAACACGTTATAGTGGCCCGATTGTAATGAATGATACCTTAATCAAAAGCTCTGATCATCAGTATAAATACTACTATAAAATATGTATACATTTCAGCAAAAAAATTGTATACAAAAAATTAGCAAATCTGCAAAGGGGTTAGCCTTTGCAAATTTACGAATTTCATTGTTTATTCGATACAGCACGTTATAGTGGACCGATTGTAATGAATGATACCTTAATCAAAAGCTCTGATCATCAGTATAAATACTACTATAAAATATGTATACATTTCAGCAAAAAAATTGTATACAAAAAATTAGCAAATCTGCAAAGGGGTTAGCCTTTGCAAATTTACGAATTTCATTGTTTATTCGATACAGCACGTTATAGTGGACCGATTGTAATGAATGATACCTTAATCAAAAGCTCTGATCATCAGTATAAATACTACTATAAAATATGTATACATTTCAGCAAAAAAATTGTATACAAAAAATCAGCAAATCTGCAAAGAGGTTAGCCTTTGCAAATTTACGAATTTCATTGTTTATTCGATACAACACGTTATAGTGGCCCGATTGTAATGAATGATACCTTAATCAAAAGCTCTGATCATCAGTATAAATACTACTATAAAATATGTATACATTTCAGCAAAAAAATTGTATACAAAAAATCAGCAAATCTGCAAAGAGGTTAGCCTTTGCAAATTTACGAATTTCATTGTTTATTCGATACAACACGTTATAGTGGCCCGATTGTAATGAATGATACCTTAATCAAAAGCTCTGATCATCAGTATAAATACTACTATAAAATATGTATACATTTCAGCAAAAAAAATTGTATACCAAAAATCAGCAAATCTGCAAAGAGGTTAGCCTTTGCAAATTTACGAATTTCATTGTTTATTCGATACAACACGTTATAGTGGCCCGATGGTAATGAATGATACCTTAATCAAAAGCTCTGATCATCAGTATAAATACTACTATAAAATATGTATACATTTCAGCAAAAAAATTGTATACAAAAAATCAGCAAATCTGCAAAGAGGTTAGCCTTTGCAAATTTACGAATTTCATTGTTTATTCGATACAGCACGTTATAGTGGCCCGATTGTAATGAATGATACCTTAATCAAAAGCTCTGATCATCAGTATAAATACTACTATAAAATATGTATACATTTCAGCAAAAAAATTGTATACAAAAAATCAGCAAATCTGCAAAGAGGTTAGCCTTTGCAAATTTACGAATTTCATTGTTTATTCGATACAACACGTTATAGTGGCCCGATTGTAATGAATGATACCTTAATCAAAAGCTCTGATCATCAGTATAAATACTACTATAAAATATGTATACATTTCAGCAAAAAAATTGTATACAAAAAATCAGCAAATCTGCAAAGAGGTTAGCCTTTGCAAATTTACGAATTTCATTGTTTATTCGATACAACACGTTATAGTGGCCCGATTGTAATGAATGATACCTTAATCAAAAGCTCTGATCATTAGTATAAATACTACTATAAAATATGTATACATTTCAGCAAAAAAATTGTATACAAAAAATTAGCAAATCTGCAAAGGGGTTAACCTTTGCAAATTTACGAATTTCATTGTTTATTCGATACAACACGTTATAGTGGCCCGATTGTAATGAATGATACCTTAATCAAAAGCTCTGATCATCAGTATAAATACCACTATAAAATATGTATACATTTCAGCAAAAAAATTGTATACAAAAAATCAGCAAATCTGCAAAGAGGTTAGCCTTTGCAAATTTACGAATTTCATTGTTTATTCGATACAACACGTTATAGTGGCCCGATTGTAATGAATGATACCTTAATCAAAAGCTCTGATCATCAGTATAAATACTACTATAAAATATGTATACATTTCAGCAAAAAAATTGTATACAAAAAATTAGCAAATCTGCAAAGGGGTTAGCCTTTGCAAATTTACGAATTTCATTGTTTATTCGATACAGCACGTTATAGTGGCCCGATTGTAATGAATGATACCTTAATCAAAAGCTCTGATCATCAGTATAAATACTACTATAAAATATGTATACATTTCAGCAAAAAAATTGTATACAAAAAATTAGCAAATCTGCAAAGGGGTTAGCCTTTGCAAATTTACGAATTTCATTGTTTATTCGATACAGCACGTTATAGTGGACCGATTGTAATGAATGATACCTTAATCAAAAGCTCTGATCATCAGTATAAATACTACTATAAAATATGTATACATTTCAGCAAAAAAATTGTATACAAAAAATTAGCAAATCTGCAAAGGGGTTAGCCTTTGCAAATTTACGAATTTCATTGTTTATTCGATACAGCACGTTATAGTGGACCGATTGTAATGAATGATACCTTAATCAAAAGCTCTGATCATCAGTATAAATACTACTATAAAATATGTATACATTTCAGCAAAAAAATTGTATACAAAAAATCAGCAAATCTGCAAAGAGGTTAGCCTTTGCAAATTTACGAATTTCATTGTTTATTCGATACAACACGTTATAGTGGCCCGATTGTAATGAATGATACCTTAATCAAAAGCTCTGATCATCAGTATAAATACTACTATAAAATATGTATACATTTCAGCAAAAAAATTGTATACAAAAAATCAGCAAATCTGCAAAGAGGTTAGCCTTTGCAAATTTACGAATTTCATTGTTTATTCGATACAGCACGTTATAGTGGCCCGATTGTAATGAATGATACCTTAATCAAAAGCTCTGATCATCAGTATAAATACTACTATAAAATATGTATACATTTCAGCAAAAAAATTGTATACAAAAAATCAGCAAATCTGCAAAGAGGTTAGCCTTTGCAAATTTACGAATTTCATTGTTTATTCGATACAACACGTTATAGTGGCCCGATTGTAATGAATGATACCTTAATCAAAAGCTCTGATCATCAGTATAAATACTACTCTAAAATATGTATACATTTCAGCAAAAAAATTGTATACAAAAAATCAGCAAATCTGCAAAGAGGTTAGCCTTTGCAAATTTACGAATTTCATTGTTTATTCGATACAGCACGTTATAGTGGCCCGATTGTAATGAATGATACCTTAATCAAAAGCTCTGATCATCAGTATAAATACTACTATAAAATATGTATACATTTCAGCAAAAAAATTGTATACAAAAAATCAGCAAATCTGCAAAGAGGTTAGCCTTTGCAAATTTACGAATTTCATTGTTTATTCGATACAACACGTTATAGTGGCCCGATTGTAATGAATGATACCTTAATCAAAAGCTCTGATCATCAGTATAAATACTACTATAAAATATGTATACATTTCAGCAAAAAAATTGTATACAAAAAATCAGCAAATCTGCAAAGAGGTTAGCCTTTGCAAATTTACGAATTTCATTGTTTATTCGATACAGCACGTTATAGTGGACCGATTGTAATGAATGATACCTTAATCAAAAGCTCTGATCATCAGTATAAATACTACTATAAAATATGTATACATTTCAGCAAAAAAATTGTATACAAAAAATCAGCAAATCTGCAAAGAGGTTAGCCTTTGCAAATTTACGAATTTCATTGTTTATTCGATACAACACGTTATAGTGGCCCGATTGTAATGAATGATACCTTAATCAAAAGCTCTGATCATCAGTATAAATACTACTCTAAAATATGTATACATTTCAGCAAAAAAATTGTATACAAAAAATCAGCAAATCTGCAAAGAGGTTAGCCTTTGCAAATTTACGAATTTCATTGTTTATTCGATACAGCACGTTATAGTGGCCCGATTGTAATGAATGATACCTTAATCAAAAGCTCTGATCATCAGTATAAATACTACTATAAAATATGTATACATTTCAGCAAAAAAATTGTATACAAAAAATCAGCAAATCTGCAAAGAGGTTAGCCTTTGCAAATTTACGAATTTCATTGTTTATTCGATACAACACGTTATAGTGGCCCGATTGTAATGAATGATACCTTAATCAAAAGCTCTGATCATCAGTATAAATACTACTATAAAATATGTATACATTTCAGCAAAAAAATTGTATACAAAAAATCAGCAAATCTGCAAAGAGGTTAGCCTTTGCAAATTTACGAATTTCATTGTTTATTCGATACAGCACGTTATAGTGGCCCGATTGTAATGAATGATACCTTAATCAAAAGCTCTGATCATCAGTATAAATACTACTATAAAATATGTATACATTTCAGCAAAAAAATTGTATACAAAAAATCAGCAAATCTGCAAAGAGGTTAGCCTTTGCAAATTTACGAATTTCATTGTTTATTCGATACAACACGTTATAGTGGCCCGATTGTAATGAATGATACCTTAATCAAAAGCTCTGATCATCAGTATAAATACTACTATAAAATATGTATACATTTCAGCAAAAAAATTGTATACAAAAAATCAGCAAATCTGCAAAGAGGTTAGCCTTTGCAAATTTACGAATTTCATTGTTTATTCGATACAGCACGTTATAGTGGACCGATTGTAATGAATGATACCTTAATCAAAAGCTCTGATCATCAGTATAAATACTACTATAAAATATGTATACATTTCAGCAAAAAAATTGTATACAAAAAATCAGCAAATCTGCAAAGAGGTTAGCCTTTGCAAATTTACGAATTTCATTGTTTATTCGATACAACACGTTATAGTGGCCCGATTGTAATGAATGATACCTTAATCAAAAGCTCTGATCATCAGTATAAATACTACTCTAAAATATGTATACATTTCAGCAAAAAAATTGTATACAAAAAATCAGCAAATCTGCAAAGAGGTTAGCCTTTGCAAATTTACGAATTTCATTGTTTATTCGATACAACACGTTATAGTGGCCCGATTGTAATGAATGATACCTTAATCAAAAGCTCTGATCATCAGTATAAATACTACTATAAAATATGTATACATTTCAGCAAAAAAATTGTATACAAAACATCAGCAAATCTGCAAAGAGGTTAGCCTTTGCAAATTTACGAATTTCATTGTTCGATTGTAATGAATGATACCTTAATCAAAAGCTCTGATCATTAGTAAAAATACTACTATAAAATATGTATACATTTCAGCAAAATAATTGTATACAAAAAATTAGCAAATCTGCAAAGGGGTTAGCCTTTGCAAATTTACGAATTTCATTGTTTATTCGATACAACACGTTATAGTGGCCCGATTGTAATGAATGATACCTTAATCAAAAGCTCTGATCATCAGTATAAATACTACTATAAAATATGTATACATTTCAGCAAAAAAATTGTATACAAAAAATCAGCAAATCTGCAAAGAGGTTAGCCTTTGCAAATTTACGAATTTCATTGTTTATTCGATACAACACGTTATAGTGGCCCGATTGTAATGAATGATACCTTAATCAAAAGCTCTGATCATTAGTAAAAATACTACTATAAAATATGTATACATTTCAGCAAAAAAATTGTATACAAAAAATCAGCAAATCTGCAAAGAGGTTAGCCTTTGCAAATTTACGAATTTCATTGTTTATTCGATACAACACGTTATAGTGGCCCGATTGTAATGAATGATACCTTAATCAAAAGCTCTGATCATCAGTATAAATACTACTATAAAATATGTATACATTTCAGCAAAAAAATTGTATACAAAAAATCAGCAAATCTGCAAAGAGGTTAGCCTTTGCAAATTTACGAATTTCATTGTTTATTCGATACAACACGTTATAGTGGCCCGATTGTAATGAATGATACCTTAATCAAAAGCTCTGATCATCAGTATAAATACTACTATAAAATATGTATACATTTCAGCAAAAAAATTGTATACAAAAAATCAGCAAATCTGCAAAGAGGTTAGCCTTTGCAAATTTACGAATTTCATTGTTTATTCGATACAACACGTTATAGTGGCCCGATTGTAATGAATGATACCTTAATCAAAAGCTCTGATCATTAGTAAAAATACTACTATAAAATATGTATACATTTCAGCAAAATAATTGTATACAAAAAATTAGCAAATCTGCAAAGGGGTTAGCCTTTGCAAATTTACGAATTTCATTGTTTATTCGATACAACACGTTATAGTGGCCCGATTGTAATGAATGATACCTTAATCAAAAGCTCTGATCATCAGTATAAATACTACTATAAAATATGTATACATTTCAGCAAAAAAATTGTATACAAAAAATCAGCAAATCTGCAAAGAGGTTAGCCTTTGCAAATTTACGAATTTCATTGTTTATTCGATACAACACGTTATAGTGACCCGATTGTAATGAATGATACCTTAATCAAAAGCTCTGATCATCAGTATAAATACTACTATAAAATATGTATACATTTCAGCAAAAAAATTGTATACAAAAAATTAGCAAATCTGCAAAGGGGTTAGCCTTTGCAAATTTACGAATTTCATTGTTTATTCGATACAACACGTTATAGTGGCCCGATTGTAATGAATGATACCTTAATCAAAAGCTCTGATCATCAGTATAAATACTACTATAAAATATGTATACATTTCAGCAAAAAAATTGTATACAAAAAATCAGCAAATCTGCAAAGAGGTTAGCCTTTGCAAATTTACGAATTTCATTGTTTATTCGATACAACACGTTATAGTGGCCCGATTGTAATGAATGATACCTTAATCAAAAGCTCTGATCATTAGTAAAAATACTACTATAAAATATGTATACATTTCAGCAAAATAATTGTATACAAAAAATTAGCAAATCTGCAAAGGGGTTAGCCTTTGCAAATTTACGAATTTCATTGTTTATTCGATACAACACGTTATAGTGGCCCGATTGTAATGAATGATACCTTAATCAAAAGCTCTGATCATTAGTAAAAATACTACTATAAAATATGTATACATTTCAGCAAAATAATTGTATACAAAAAATTAGCAAATCTGCAAAGGGGTTAGCCTTTGCAAATTTACGAATTTCATTGTTTATTCGATACAACACGTTATAGTGGCCCGATTGTAATGAATGATACCTTAATCAAAAGCTCTGATCATCAGTATAAATACTACTATAAAATATGTATACATTTCAGCAAAAAAAAATGTATACAAAAAATCAGCAAATCTGCAAAGAGGTTAGCCTTTGCAAATTTACGAATTTCATTGTTTATTCGATACAACACGTTATAGTGGCCCGATTGTAATGAATGATACCTTAATCAAAAGCTCTGATCATCAGTATAAATACTACTATAAAATATGTATACATTTCAGCAAAAAAAAATTGTATACAAAAAATCAGCAAATCTGCAAAGAGGTTAGCCTTTGCAAATTTACGAATTTCATTGTTTATTCGATACAACACGTTATAGTGGCCCGATTGTAATGAATGATACCTTAATCAAAAGCTCTGATCATCAGTATAAATACTACTATAAAATATGTATACATTTCAGCAAAAAAATTGTATACAAAAAATCAGCAAATCTGCAAAGAGGTTAGCCTTTGCAAATTTACGAATTTCATTGTTTATTCGATACAACACGTTATAGTGGCCCGATTGTAATGAATGATACCTTAATCAAAAGCTCTGATCATTAGTATAAATACTACTATAAAATATGTATACATTTCAGCAAAAAAATTGTATACAAAAAATTAGCAAATCTGCAAAGGGGTTAGCCTTTGCAAATTTACGAATTTCATTGTTTATTCGATACAACACGTTATAGTGGCCCGATTGTAATGAATGATACCTTAATCAAAAGCTCTGATCATCAGTATAAATACTACTATAAAATATGTATACATTTCAGCAAAAAAATTGTATACAAAAAAATCAGCAAATCTGCAAAGAGGTTAGCCTTTGCAAATTTACGAATTTCATTGTTTATTCGATACAACACGTTATAGTGGCCCGATTGTAATGAATGATACCTTAATCAAAAGCTCTGATCATCAGTATAAATACTACTATAAAATATGTATACATTTCAGCAAAAAAATTGTATACAAAAAATCAGCAAATCTGCAAAGAGGTTAGCCTTTGCAAATTTACGAATTTCATTGTTTATTCGATACAACACGTTATAGTGGCCCGATTGTAATGAATGATACCTTAATCAAAAGCTCTGATCATCAGTATAAATACTACTATAAAATATGTATACATTTCAGCAAAAAAATTGTATACAAAAAATCAGCAAATCTGCAAAGAGGTTAGCCTTTGCAAATTTACGAATTTCATTGTTTATTCGATACAACACGTTATAGTGGCCCGATTGTAATGAATGATACCTTAATCAAAAGCTCTGATCATTAGTATAAATACTACTATAAAATATGTATACATTTCAGCAAAATAATTGTATACAAAAAATTAGCAAATCTGCAAAGGGGTTAGCCTTTGCAAATTTACGAATTTCATTGTTTATTCGATACAACACGTTATAGTGGCCCGATTGTAATGAATGATACCTTAATCAAAAGCTCTGATCATCAGTATAAATACTACTATAAAATATGTATACATTTCAGCAAAAAAATTGTATACAAAAAATCAGCAAATCTGCAAAGAGGTTAGCCTTTGCAAATTTACGAATTTCATTGTTTATTCGATACAACACGTTATAGTGACCCGATTGTAATGAATGATACCTTAATCAAAAGCTCTGATCATCAGTATAAATACTACTATAAAATATGTATACATTTCAGCAAAAAAATTGTATACAAAAAATTAGCAAATCTGCAAAGGGGTTAGCCTTTGCAAATTTACGAATTTCATTGTTTATTCGATACAACACGTTATAGTGGCCCGATTGTAATGAATGATACCTTAATCAAAAGCTCTGATCATCAGTATAAATACTACTATAAAATATGTATACATTTCAGCAAAAAAATTGTATACAAAAAATCAGCAAATCTGCAAAGAGGTTAGCCTTTGCAAATTTACGAATTTCATTGTTTATTCGATACAACACGTTATAGTGGCCCGATTGTAATGAATGATACCTTAATCAAAAGCTCTGATCATTAGTAAAAATACTACTATAAAATATGTATACATTTCAGCAAAATAATTGTATACAAAAAATTAGCAAATCTGCAAAGGGGTTAGCCTTTGCAAATTTACGAATTTCATTGTTTATTCGATACAACACGTTATAGTGGCCCGATTGTAATGAATGATACCTTAATCAAAAGCTCTGATCATCAGTATAAATACTACTATAAAATATGTATACATTTCAGCAAAAAAATTGTATACAAAAAATCAGCAAATCTGCAAAGAGGTTAGCCTTTGCAAATTTACGAATTTCATTGTTTATTCGATACAACACGTTATAGTGGCCCGATTGTAATGAATGATACCTTAATCAAAAGCTCTGATCATCAGTATAAATACTACTATAAAATATGTATACATTTCAGCAAAAAAATTGTATACAAAAAATCAGCAAATCTGCAAAGAGGTTAGCCTTTGCAAATTTACGAATTTCATTGTTTATTCGATACAGCACGTTATAGTGGCCCGATTGTAATGAATGATACCTTAATCAAAAGCTCTGATCATCAGTATAAATACTACTATAAAATATGTATACATTTCAGCAAAAAAATTGTATACAAAAAATCAGCAAATCTGCAAAGAGGTTAGCCTTTGCAAATTTACGAATTTCATTGTTTATTCGATACAACACGTTATAGTGGCCCGATTGTAATGAATGATACCTTAATCAAAAGCTCTGATCATTAGTAAAAATACTACTATAAAATATGTATACATTTCAGCAAAAAAATTGTATACAAAAAATCAGCAAATCTGCAAAGAGGTTAGCCTTTGCAAATTTACGAATTTCATTGTTTATTCGATACAACACGTTATAGTGGCCCGATTGTAATGAATGATACCTTAATCAAAAGCTCTGATCATTAGTAAAAATACTACTATAAAATATGTATACATTTCAGCAAAATAATTGTATACAAAAAATTAGCAAATCTGCAAAGGGGTTAGCCTTTGCAAATTTACGAATTTCATTGTTTATTCGATACAACACGTTATAGTGGCCCGATTGTAATGAATGATACCTTAATCAAAAGCTCTGATCATCAGTATAAATACTACTATAAAATATGTATACATTTCAGCAAAAAAATTGTATACAAAAAATCAGCAAATCTGCAAAGAGGTTAGCCTTTGCAAATTTACGAATTTCATTGTTTATTCGATACAACACGTTATAGTGGCCCGATTGTAATGAATGATACCTTAATCAAAAGCTCTGATCATCAGTATAAATACTACTATAAAATATGTATACATTTCAGCAAAAAAATTGTATACAAAAAATCAGCAAATCTGCAAAGAGGTTAGCCTTTGCAAATTTACGAATTTCATTGTTTATTCGATACAGCACGTTATAGTGGCCCGATTGTAATGAATGATACCTTAATCAAAAGCTCTGATCATCAGTATAAATACTACTATAAAATATGTATACATTTCAGCAAAAAAATTGTATACAAAAAATCAGCAAATCTGCAAAGAGGTTAGCCTTTGCAAATTTACGAATTTCATTGTTTATTCGATACAACACGTTATAGTGGCCCGATTGTAATGAATGATACCTTAATCAAAAGCTCTGATCATTAGTAAAAATACTACTATAAAATATGTATACATTTCAGCAAAATAATTGTATACAAAAAATTAGCAAATCTGCAAAGGGGTTAGCCTTTGCAAATTTACGAATTTCATTGTTTATTCGATACAACACGTTATAGTGGCCCGATTGTAATGAATGATACCTTAATCAAAAGCTCTGATCATTAGTAAAAATACTACTATAAAATATGTATACATTTCAGCAAAATAATTGTATACAAAAAATTAGCAAATCTGCAAAGGGGTTAGCCTTTGCAAATTTACGAATTTCATTGTTTATTCGATACAACACGTTATAGTGGCCCGATTGTAATGAATGATACCTTAATCAAAAGCTCTGATCATCAGTATAAATACTACTATAAAATATGTATACATTTCAGCAAAAAAATTGTATACAAAAAATCAGCAAATCTGCAAAGAGGTTAGCCTTTGCAAATTTACGAATTTCATTGTTTATTCGATACAACACGTTATAGTGGCCCGATTGTAATGAATGATACCTTAATCAAAAGCTCTGATCATCAGTATAAATACTACTATAAAATATGTATACATTTCAGCAAAAAAATTGTATACAAAAAATCAGCAAATCTGCAAAGAGGTTAGCCTTTGCAAATTTACGAATTTCATTGTTTATTCGATACAACACGTTATAGTGACCCGATTGTAATGAATGATACCTTAATCAAAAGCTCTGATCATCAGTATAAATACTACTATAAAATATGTATACATTTCAGCAAAAAAATTGTATACAAAAAATTAGCAAATCTGCAAAGGGGTTAGCCTTTGCAAATTTACGAATTTCATTGTTTATTCGATACAACACGTTATAGTGGCCCGATTGTAATGAATGATACCTTAATCAAAAGCTCTGATCATCAGTATAAATACTACTATAAAATATGTATACATTTCAGCAAAAAAATTGTATACAAAAAATCAGCAAATCTGCAAAGAGGTTAGCCTTTGCAAATTTACGAATTTCATTGTTTATTCGATACAACACGTTATAGTGGCCCGATTGTAATGAATGATACCTTAATCAAAAGCTCTGATCATTAGTAAAAATACTACTATAAAATATGTATACATTTCAGCAAAATAATTGTATACAAAAAATTAGCAAATCTGCAAAGGGGTTAGCCTTTGCAAATTTACGAATTTCATTGTTTATTCGATACAACACGTTATAGTGGCCCGATTGTAATGAATGATACCTTAATCAAAAGCTCTGATCATCAGTATAAATACTACTATAAAATATGTATACATTTCAGCAAAAAAATTGTATACAAAAAATCAGCAAATCTGCAAAGAGGTTAGCCTTTGCAAATTTACGAATTTCATTGTTTATTCGATACAACACGTTATAGTGGCCCGATTGTAATGAATGATACCTTAATCAAAAGCTCTGATCATCAGTATAAATACTACTATAAAATATGTATACATTTCAGCAAAAAAATTGTATACAAAAAATCAGCAAATCTGCAAAGAGGTTAGCCTTTGCAAATTTACGAATTTCATTGTTTATTCGATACAGCACGTTATAGTGGCCCGATTGTAATGAATGATACCTTAATCAAAAGCTCTGATCATCAGTATAAATACTACTATAAAATATGTATACATTTCAGCAAAAAAATTGTATACAAAAAATCAGCAAATCTGCAAAGAGGTTAGCCTTTGCAAATTTACGAATTTCATTGTTTATTCGATACAACACGTTATAGTGGCCCGATTGTAATGAATGATACCTTAATCAAAAGCTCTGATCATTAGTAAAAATACTACTATAAAATATGTATACATTTCAGCAAAAAAATTGTATACAAAAAATCAGCAAATCTGCAAAGAGGTTAGCCTTTGCAAATTTACGAATTTCATTGTTTATTCGATACAACACGTTATAGTGGCCCGATTGTAATAAATGATACCTTAATCAAAAGCTCTGATCATTAGTAAAAATACTACTATAAAATATGTATACATTTCAGCAAAATAATTGTATACAAAAAATTAGCAAATCTGCAAAGGGGTTAGCCTTTGCAAATTTACGAATTTCATTGTTTATTCGATACAACACGTTATAGTGGCCCGATTGTAATGAATGATACCTTAATCAAAAGCTCTGATCATCAGTATAAATACTACTATAAAATATGTATACATTTCAGCAAAAAAATTGTATACAAAAAATCAGCAAATCTGCAAAGAGGTTAGCCTTTGCAAATTTACGAATTTCATTGTTTATTCGATACAACACGTTATAGTGGCCCGATTGTAATGAATGATACCTTAATCAAAAGCTCTGATCATCAGTATAAATACTACTATAAAATATGTATACATTTCAGCAAAAAAATTGTATACAAAAAATCAGCAAATCTGCAAAGAGGTTAGCCTTTGCAAATTTACGAATTTCATTGTTTATTCGATACAGCACGTTATAGTGGCCCGATTGTAATGAATGATACCTTAATCAAAAGCTCTGATCATCAGTATAAATACTACTATAAAATATGTATACATTTCAGCAAAAAAATTGTATACAAAAAATCAGCAAATCTGCAAAGAGGTTAGCCTTTGCAAATTTACGAATTTCATTGTTTATTCGATACAACACGTTATAGTGGCCCGATTGTAATGAATGATACCTTAATCAAAAGCTCTGATCATTAGTAAAAATACTACTATAAAATATGTATACATTTCAGCAAAATAATTGTATACAAAAAATTAGCAAATCTGCAAAGGGGTTAGCCTTTGCAAATTTACGAATTTCATTGTTTATTCGATACAACACGTTATAGTGGCCCGATTGTAATGAATGATACCTTAATCAAAAGCTCTGATCATTAGTAAAAATACTACTATAAAATATGTATACATTTCAGCAAAATAATTGTATACAAAAAATTAGCAAATCTGCAAAGGGGTTAGCCTTTGCAAATTTACGAATTTCATTGTTTATTCGATACAACACGTTATAGTGGCCCGATTGTAATGAATGATACCTTAATCAAAAGCTCTGATCATCAGTATAAATACTACTATAAAATATGTATACATTTCAGCAAAAAAATTGTATACAAAAAATCAGCAAATCTGCAAAGAGGTTAGCCTTTGCAAATTTACGAATTTCATTGTTTATTCGATACAACACGTTATAGTGGCCCGATTGTAATGAATGATACCTTAATCAAAAGCTCTGATCATCAGTATAAATACTACTATAAAATATGTATACATTTCAGCAAAAAAATTGTATACAAAAAATCAGCAAATCTGCAAAGAGGTTAGCCTTTGCAAATTTACGAATTTCATTGTTTATTCGATACAGCACGTTATAGTGGCCCGATTGTAATGAATGATACCTTAATCAAAAGCTCTGATCATCAGTATAAATACTACTATAAAATATGTATACATTTCAGCAAAAAAATTGTATACAAAAAATCAGCAAATCTGCAAAGAGGTTAGCCTTTGCAAATTTACGAATTTCATTGTTTATTCGATACAACACGTTATAGTGGCCCGATTGTAATGAATGATACCTTAATCAAAAGCTCTGATCATCAGTATAAATACTACTATAAAATATGTATACATTTCAGCAAAAAAATTGTATACAAAAAATCAGCAAATCTGCAAAGAGGTTAGCCTTTGCAAATTTACGAATTTCATTGTTTATTCGATAAAACACGTTATAGTGGCCCGATTGTAATGAATGATACCTTAATCAAAAGCTCTGATCATCAGTATAAATACTACTATAAAATATGTATACATTTCAGCAAAAAAATTGTATACAAAAAATTAGCAAATCTGCAAAGGGGTTAGCCTTTGCAAATTTACGAATTTCATTGTTAATTCGATACAGCACGTTATAGTGGCCCGATTGTAATGAATGATACCTTAATCAAAAGCTCTGATCATCAGTATAAATACTACTATAAAATATGTATACATTTCAGCTAAAAAATTGTATACAAAAAATCAGCAAATCTGCAAAGAGGTTAGCCTTTGCAAATTTACGAATTTCATTGTTTATTCGATACAGCACGTTATAGTGGCCCGATTGTAATGAATGATACCTTAATCAAAAGCTCTGATCATCAGTATAAATACTACTATAAAATATGTATACATTTCAGCAAAAAAATTGTATACAAAAAATCAGCAAATCTGCAAAGAGGTTAGCCTTTGCAAATTTACGAATTTCATTGTTTATTCGATACAACACGTTATAGTGGCCCGATTGTAATGAATGATACCTTAATCAAAAGCTCTGATCATTAGTAAAAATACTACTATAAAATATGTATACATTTCAGCAAAATAATTGTATACAAAAAATTAGCAAATCTGCAAAGGGGTTAGCCTTTGCAAATTTACGAATTTCATTGTTTATTCGATACAACACGTTATAGTGGCCCGATTGTAATGAATGATACCTTAATCAAAAGCTCTGATCATCAGTATAAATACTACTATAAAATATGTATACATTTCAGCAAAAAAATTGTATACAAAAAATCAGCAAATCTGCAAAGAGGTTAGCCTTTGCAAATTTACGAATTTCATTGTTTATTCGATACAACACGTTATAGTGGCCCGATTGTAATGAATGATACCTTAATCAAAAGCTCTGATCATCAGTATAAATACTACTATAAAATATGTATACATTTCAGCAAAAAAATTGTATACAAAAAATCAGCAAATCTGCAAAGAGGTTAGCCTTTGCAAATTTACGAATTTCATTGTTTATTCGATACAACACGTTATAGTGGCCCGATTGTAATGAATGATACCTTAATCAAAAGCTCTGATCATTAGTATAAATACTACTATAAAATATGTATACATTTCAGCAAAAAAATTGTATACAAAAAATTAGCAAATCTGCAAAGGGGTTAGCCTTTGCAAATTTACGAATTTCATTGTTTATTCGATACAACACGTTATAGTGGCCCGATTGTAATGAATGATACCTTAATCAAAAGCTCTGATCATCAGTATAAATACTACTATAAAATATGTATACATTTCAGCAAAAAAATTGTATACAAAAAATCAGCAAATCTGCAAAGAGGTTAGCCTTTGCAAATTTACGAATTTCATTGTTTATTCGATACAACACGTTATAGTGGCCCGATTGTAATGAATGATACCTTAATCAAAAGCTCTGATCATCAGTATAAATACTACTATAAAATATGTATACATTTCAGCAAAAAAATTGTATACAAAAAATCAGCAAATCTGCAAAGAGGTTAGCCTTTGCAAATTTACGAATTTCATTGTTTATTCGATACAACACGTTATAGTGGCCCGATTGTAATGAATGATACCTTAATCAAAAGCTCTGATCATCAGTATAAATACTACTATAAAATATGTATACATTTCAGCAAAAAAATTGTATACAAAAAATCAGCAAATCTGCAAAGAGGTTAGCCTTTGCAAATTTACGAATTTCATTGTTTATTCGATACAACACGTTATAGTGGCCCGATTGTAATGAATGATACCTTAATCAAAAGCTCTGATCATTAGTAAAAATACTACTATAAAATATGTATACATTTCAGCAAAATAATTGTATACAAAAAATTAGCAAATCTGCAAAGGGGTTAGCCTTTGCAAATTTACGAATTTCATTGTTTATTCGATACAACACGTTATAGTGGCCCGATTGTAATGAATGATACCTTAATCAAAAGCTCTGATCATCAGTATAAATACTACTATAAAATATGTATACATTTCAGCAAAAAAATTGTATACAAAAAATCAGCAAATCTGCAAAGAGGTTAGCCTTTGCAAATTTACGAATTTCATTGTTTATTCGATACAACACGTTATAGTGGCCCGATTGTAATGAATGATACCTTAATCAAAAGCTCTGATCATTAGTAAAAATACTACTATAAAATATGTATACATTTCAGCAAAAAAATTGTATACAAAAAATCAGCAAATCTGCAAAGAGGTTAGCCTTTGCAAATTTACGAATTTCATTGTTTATTCGATACAACACGTTATAGTGGCCCGATTGTAATGAATGATACCTTAATCAAAAGCTCTGATCATCAGTATAAATACTACTATAAAATATGTATACATTTCAGCAAAAAAATTGTATACAAAAAATCAGCAAATCTGCAAAGAGGTTAGCCTTTGCAAATTTACGAATTTCATTGTTTATTCGATACAGCACGTTATAGTGGCCCGATTGTAATGAATGATACCTTAATCAAAAGCTCTGATCATTAGTAAAAATACTACTATAAAATATGTATACATTTCAGCAAAATAATTGTATACAAAAAATTAGCAAATCTGCAAAGGGGTTAGCCTTTGCAAATTTACGAATTTCATTGTTTATTCGATACAACACGTTATAGTGGCCCGATTGTAATGAATGATACCTTAATCAAAAGCTCTGATCATTAGTAAAAATACTACTATAAAATATGTATACATTTCAGCAAAATAATTGTATACAAAAAATTAGCAAATCTGCAAAGGGGTTAGCCTTTGCAAATTTACGAATTTCATTGTTTATTCGATACAACACGTTATAGTGGCCCGATTGTAATGAATGATACCTTAATCAAAAGCTCTGATCATCAGTATAAATACTACTATAAAATATGTATACATTTCAGCAAAAAAATTGTATACAAAAAATCAGCAAATCTGCAAAGAGGTTAGCCTTTGCAAATTTACGAATTTCATTGTTTATTCGATACAACACGTTATAGTGGCCCGATTGTAATGAATGATACCTTAATCAAACGCTCTGATCATCAGTATAAATACTACTATAAAATATGTATACATTTCAGCAAAAAAATTGTATACAAAAAATCAGCAAATCTGCAAAGAGGTTAGCCTTTGCAAATTTACGAATTTCATTGTTTATTCGATACAGCACGTTATAGTGGCCCGATTGTAATGAATGATACCTTAATCAAAAGCTCTGATCATCAGTATAAATACTACTATAAAATATGTATACATTTCAGCAAAAAAATTGTATACAAAAAATCAGCAAATCTGCAAAGAGGTTAGCCTTTGCAAATTTACGAATTTCATTGTTTATTCGATACAACACGTTATAGTGGCCCGATTGTAATGAATGATACCTTAATCAAAAGCTCTGATCATTAGTAAAAATACTACTATAAAATATGTATACATTTCAGCAAAATAATTGTATACAAAAAATTAGCAAATCTGCAAAGGGGTTAGCCTTTGCAAATTTACGAATTTCATTGTTTATTCGATACAACACGTTATAGTGGCCCGATTGTAATGAATGATACCTTAATCAAAAGCTCTGATCATTAGTAAAAATACTACTATAAAATATGTATACATTTCAGCAAAATAATTGTATACAAAAAATTAGCAAATCTGCAAAGGGGTTAGCCTTTGCAAATTTACGAATTTCATTGTTTATTCGATACAACACGTTATAGTGGCCCGATTGTAATGAATGATACCTTAATCAAAAGCTCTGATCATCAGTATAAATACTACTATAAAATATGTATACATTTCAGCAAAAAAATTGTATACAAAAAATCAGCAAATCTGCAAAGAGGTTAGCCTTTGCAAATTTACGAATTTCATTGTTTATTCGATACAACACGTTATAGTGGCCCGATTGTAATGAATGATACCTTAATCAAAAGCTCTGATCATCAGTATAAATACTACTATAAAATATGTATACATTTCAGCAAAAAAATTATATACAAAAAATCAGCAAATCTGCAAAGAGGTTAGCCTTTGCAAATTTACGAATTTCATTGTTTATTCGATACAGCACGTTATAGTGGCCCGATTGTAATGAATGATACCTTAATCAAAAGCTCTGATCATCAGTATAAATACTACTATAAAATATGTATACATTTCAGCAAAAAAATTGTATACAAAAAATCAGCAAATCTGCAAAGAGGTTAGCCTTTGCAAATTTACGAATTTCATTGTTTATTCGATACAACACGTTATAGTGGCCCGATTGTAATGAATGATACCTTAATCAAAAGCTCTGATCATTAGTAAAAATACTACTATAAAATATGTATACATTTCAGCAAAATAATTGTATACAAAAAATTAGCAAATCTGCAAAGGGGTTAGCCTTTGCAAATTTACGAATTTCATTGTTTATTCGATACAACACGTTATAGTGGCCCGATTGTAATGAATGATACCTTAATCAAAAGCTCTGATCATCAGTATAAATACTACTATAAAATATGTATACATTTCAGCAAAAAAATTGTATACAAAAAATCAGCAAATCTGCAAAGAGGTTAGCCTTTGCAAATTTACGAATTTCATTGTTTATTCGATACAACACGTTATAGTGGCCCGATTGTAATGAATGATACCTTAATCAAAAGCTCTGATCATTAGTAAAAATACTACTATAAAATATGTATACATTTCAGCAAAATAATTGTATACAAAAAATTAGCAAATCTGCAAAGGGGTTAGCCTTTGCAAATTTACGAATTTCATTGTTTATTCGATACAACACGTTATAGTGGCCCGATTGTAATGAATGATACCTTAATCAAAAGCTCTGATCATCAGTATAAATACTACTATAAAATATGTATACATTTCAGCAAAAAAATTGTATACAAAAAATCAGCAAATCTGCAAAGAGGTTAGCCTTTGCAAATTTACGAATTTCATTGTTTATTCGATACAACACGTTATAGTGGCCCGATTGTAATGAATGATACCTTAATCAAAAGCTCTGATCATTAGTAAAAATACTACTATAAAATATGTATACATTTCAGCAAAAAAATTGTATACAAAAAATCAGCAAATCTGCAAAGAGGTTAGCCTTTGCAAATTTACGAATTTCATTGTTTATTCGATACAACACGTTATAGTGGCCCGATTGTAATGAATGATACCTTAATCAAAAGCTCTGATCATCAGTATAAATACTACTATAAAATATGTATACATTTCAGCAAAAAAATTGTATACAAAAAATCAGCAAATCTGCAAAGAGGTTAGCCTTTGCAAATTTACGAATTTCATTGTTTATTCGATACAGCACGTTATAGTGGCCCGATTGTAATGAATGATACCTTAATCAAAAGCTCTGATCATTAGTAAAAATACTACTATAAAATATGTATACATTTCAGCAAAATAATTGTATACAAAAAATTAGCAAATCTGCAAAGGGGTTAGCCTTTGCAAATTTACGAATTTCATTGTTTATTCGATACAACACGTTATAGTGGCCCGATTGTAATGAATGATACCTTAATCAAAAGCTCTGATCATTAGTAAAAATACTACTATAAAATATGTATACATTTCAGCAAAATAATTGTATACAAAAAATTAGCAAATCTGCAAAGGGGTTAGCCTTTGCAAATTTACGAATTTCATTGTTTATTCGATACAACACGTTATAGTGGCCCGATTGTAATGAATGATACCTTAATCAAAAGCTCTGATCATCAGTATAAATACTACTATAAAATATGTATACATTTCAGCAAAAAAATTGTATACAAAAAATCAGCAAATCTGCAAAGAGGTTAGCCTTTGCAAATTTACGAATTTCATTGTTTATTCGATACAACACGTTATAGTGGCCCGATTGTAATGAATGATACCTTAATCAAACGCTCTGATCATCAGTATAAATACTACTATAAAATATGTATACATTTCAGCAAAAAAATTGTATACAAAAAATCAGCAAATCTGCAAAGAGGTTAGCCTTTGCAAATTTACGAATTTCATTGTTTATTCGATACAGCACGTTATAGTGGCCCGATTGTAATGAATGATACCTTAATCAAAAGCTCTGATCATCAGTATAAATACTACTATAAAATATGTATACATTTCAGCAAAAAAATTGTATACAAAAAATCAGCAAATCTGCAAAGAGGTTAGCCTTTGCAAATTTACGAATTTCATTGTTTATTCGATACAACACGTTATAGTGGCCCGATTGTAATGAATGATACCTTAATCAAAAGCTCTGATCATTAGTAAAAATACTACTATAAAATATGTATACATTTCAGCAAAATAATTGTATACAAAAAATTAGCAAATCTGCAAAGGGGTTAGCCTTTGCAAATTTACGAATTTCATTGTTTATTCGATACAACACGTTATAGTGGCCCGATTGTAATGAATGATACCTTAATCAAAAGCTCTGATCATTAGTAAAAATACTACTATAAAATATGTATACATTTCAGCAAAATAATTGTATACAAAAAATTAGCAAATCTGCAAAGGGGTTAGCCTTTGCAAATTTACGAATTTCATTGTTTATTCGATACAACACGTTATAGTGGCCCGATTGTAATGAATGATACCTTAATCAAAAGCTCTGATCATCAGTATAAATACTACTATAAAATATGTATACATTTCAGCAAAAAAATTGTATACAAAAAATCAGCAAATCTGCAAAGAGGTTAGCCTTTGCAAATTTACGAATTTCATTGTTTATTCGATACAACACGTTATAGTGGCCCGATTGTAATGAATGATACCTTAATCAAAAGCTCTGATCATCAGTATAAATACTACTATAAAATATGTATACATTTCAGCAAAAAAATTATATACAAAAAATCAGCAAATCTGCAAAGAGGTTAGCCTTTGCAAATTTACGAATTTCATTGTTTATTCGATACAGCACGTTATAGTGGCCCGATTGTAATGAATGATACCTTAATCAAAAGCTCTGATCATCAGTATAAATACTACTATAAAATATGTATACATTTCAGCAAAAAAATTGTATACAAAAAATCAGCAAATCTGCAAAGAGGTTAGCCTTTGCAAATTTACGAATTTCATTGTTTATTCGATACAACACGTTATAGTGGCCCGATTGTAATGAATGATACCTTAATCAAAAGCTCTGATCATTAGTAAAAATACTACTATAAAATATGTATACATTTCAGCAAAATAATTGTATACAAAAAATTAGCAAATCTGCAAAGGGGTTAGCCTTTGCAAATTTACGAATTTCATTGTTTATTCGATACAACACGTTATAGTGGCCCGATTGTAATGAATGATACCTTAATCAAAAGCTCTGATCATCAGTATAAATACTACTATAAAATATGTATACATTTCAGCAAAAAAATTGTATACAAAAAATCAGCAAATCTGCAAAGAGGTTAGCCTTTGCAAATTTACGAATTTCATTGTTTATTCGATACAACACGTTATAGTGGCCCGATTGTAATGAATGATACCTTAATCAAAAGCTCTGATCATCAGTATAAATACTACTATAAAATATGTATACATTTCAGCAAAAAAATTGTATACAAAAAATCAGCAAATCTGCAAAGAGGTTAGCCTTTGCAAATTTACGAATTTCATTGTTTATTCGATACAGCACGTTATAGTGGCCCGATTGTAATGAATGATACCTTAATCAAAAGCTCTGATCATCAGTATAAATACTACTATAAAATATGTATACATTTCAGCAAAAAAATTGTATACAAAAAATCAGCAAATCTGCAAAGAGGTTAGCCTTTGCAAATTTACGAATTTCATTGTTTATTCGATACAACACGTTATAGTGGCCCGATTGTAATGAATGATACCTTAATCAAAAGCTCTGATCATTAGTAAAAATACTACTATAAAATATGTATACATTTCAGCAAAATAATTGTATACAAAAAATTAGCAAATCTGCAAAGAGGTTAGCCTTTGCAAATTTACGAATTTCATTGTTTATTCGATACAACACGTTATAGTGGCCCGATTGTAATGAATGATACCTTAATCAAAAGCTCTGATCATTAGTAAAAATACTACTATAAAATATGTATACATTTCAGCAAAATAATTGTATACAAAAAATTAGCAAATCTGCAAAGGGGTTAGCCTTTGCAAATTTACGAATTTCATTGTTTATTCGATACAACACGTTATAGTGGCCCGATTGTAATGAATGATACCTTAATCAAAAGCTCTGATCATCAGTATAAATACTACTATAAAATATGTATACATTTCAGCAAAAAAATTGTATACAAAAAATCAGCAAATCTGCAAAGAGGTTAGCCTTTGCAAATTTACGAATTTCATTGTTTATTCGATACAACACGTTATAGTGGCCCGATTGTAATGAATGATACCTTAATCAAAAGCTCTGATCATCAGTATAAATACTACTATAAAATATGTATACATTTCAGCAAAAAAATTGTATACAAAAAATCAGCAAATCTGCAAAGAGGTTAGCCTTTGCAAATTTACGAATTTCATTGTTTATTCGATACAACACGTTATAGTGGCCCGATTGTAATGAATGATACCTTAATCAAAAGCTCTGATCATCAGTATAAATACTACTATAAAATATGTATACATTTCAGCAAAAAAATTGTATACAAAAAATCAGCAAATCTGCAAAGAGGTTAGCCTTTGCAAATTTACGAATTTCATTGTTTATTCGATACAACACGTTATAGTGGCCCGATTGTAATGAATGATACCTTAATCAAAAGCTCTGATCATCAGTATAAATACTACTATAAAATATGTATACATTTCAGCAAAAAAATTGTATACAAAAAATCAGCAAATCTGCAAAGAGGTTAGCCTTTGCAAATTTACGAATTTCATTGTTTATTCGATACAACACGTTATAGTGGCCCGATTGTAATGAATGATACCTTAATCAAAAGCTCTGATCATCAGTATAAATACTACTATAAAATATGTATACATTTCAGCAAAAAAATTGTATACAAAAAATCAGCAAATCTGCAAAGAGGTTAGCCTTTGCAAATTTACGAATTTCATTGTTTATTCGATACAACACGTTATAGTGGCCCGATTGTAATGAATGATACCTTAATCAAAAGCTCTGATCATCAGTATAAATACTACTATAAAATATGTATACATTTCAGCAAAAAAATTGTATACAAAAAATCAGCAAATCTGCAAAGAGGTTAGCCTTTGCAAATTTACGAATTTCATTGTTTATTCGATACAACACGTTATAGTGGCCCGATTGTAATGAATGATACCTTAATCAAAAGCTCTGATCATCAGTATAAATACTACTATAAAATATGTATACATTTCAGCAAAAAAATTGTATACAAAAAATCAGCAAATCTGCAAAGAGGTTAGCCTTTGCAAATTTACGAATTTCATTGTTTATTCGATACAACACGTTATAGTGGCCCGATTGTAATGAATGATACCTTAATCAAAAGCTCTGATCATTAGTAAAAATACTACTATAAAATATGTATACATTTCAGCAAAATAATTGTATACAAAAAATTAGCAAATCTGCAAAGGGGTTAGCCTTTGCAAATTTACGAATTTCATTGTTTATTCGATACAACACGTTATAGTGGCCCGATTGTAATGAATGATACCTTAATCAAAAGCTCTGATCATCAGTATAAATACTACTATAAAATATGTATACATTTCAGCAAAAAAATTGTATACAAAAAATCAGCAAATCTGCAAAGAGGTTAGCCTTTGCAAATTTACGAATTTCATTGTTTATTCGATACAACACGTTATAGTGGCCCGATTGTAATGAATGATACCTTAATCAAAAGCTCTGATCATCAGTATAAATACTACTATAAAATATGTATACATTTCAGCAAAAAAATTGTATACAAAAAATTAGCAAATCTGCAAAGGGGTTAGCCTTTGCAAATTTACGAATTTCATTGTTTATTCGATACAACACGTTATAGTGGCCCGATTGTAATGAATGATACCTTAATCAAAAGCTCTGATCATCAGTATAAATACTACTATAAAATATGTATACATTTCAGCAAAAAAATTGTATACAAAAAATCAGCAAATCTGCAAAGAGGTTAGCCTTTGCAAATTTACGAATTTCATTGTTTATTCGATACAGCACGTTATAGTGGCCCGATTGTAATGAATGATACCTTAATCAAAAGCTCTGATCATCAGTATAAATACTACTATAAAATATGTATACATTTCAGCAAAAAAATTGTATACAAAAAATCAGCAAATCTGCAAAGAGGTTAGCCTTTGCAAATTTACGAATTTCATTGTTTATTCGATACAACACGTTATAGTGGCCCGATTGTAATGAATGATACCTTAATCAAAAGCTCTGATCATCAGTATAAATACTACTATAAAATATGTATACATTTCAGCAAAAAAAAATGTATACAAAAAATCAGCAAATCTGCAAAGAGGTTAGCCTTTGCAAATTTACGAATTTCATTGTTTATTCGATACAACACGTTATAGTGGCCCGATTGTAATGAATGATACCTTAATCAAAAGCTCTGATCATCAGTATAAATACTACTATAAAATATGTATACATTTCAGCAAAAAAAATTGTATACAAAAAATCAGCAAATCTGCAAAGAGGTTAGCCTTTGCAAATTTACGAATTTCATTGTTTATTCGATACAACACGTTATAGTGGCCCGATTGTAATGAATGATACCTTAATCAAAAGCTCTGATCATCAGTATAAATACTACTATAAAATATGTATACATTTCAGCAAAAAAATTGTATACCAAAAATCAGCAAATCTGCAAAGAGGTTAGCCTTTGCAAATTTACGAATTCCATTGTTTATTCGATACAACACGTTATAGTGGCCCGATTGTAATGAATGATACCTTAATCAAAAGCTCTGATCATTAGTATAAATACTACTATAAAATATGTATACATTTCAGCAAAAAAATTGTATACAAAAAATTAGCAAATCTGCAAAGGGGTTAGCCTTTGCAAATTTACGAATTTCATTGTTTATTCGATACAACACGTTATAGTGGCCCGATTGTAATGAATGATACCTTAATCAAAAGCTCTGATCATCAGTATAAATACTACTATAAAATATGTATACATTTCAGCAAAAAAATTGTATACAAAAAATCAGCAAATCTGCAAAGAGGTTAGCCTTTGCAAATTTACGAATTTCATTGTTTATTCGATACAACACGTTATAGTGGCCCGATTGTAATGAATGATACCTTAATCAAAAGCTCTGATCATCAGTATAAATACTACTATAAAATATGTATACATTTCAGCAAAAAAATTGTATACAAAAAATCAGCAAATCTGCAAAGAGGTTAGCCTTTGCAAATTTACGAATTTCATTGTTTATTCGATACAACACGTTATAGTGGCCCGATTGTAATGAATGATACCTTAATCAAAAGCTCTGATCATCAGTATAAATACTACTTTAAAATATGTATGCATTTCAGCAAAAAAATTGTATACAAAAAATTAGCAAATCTGCAAAGGGGTTAGCCTTTGCAAATTTACGAATTTCATTGTTTATTCGATACAACACGTTATAGTGGCCCGATTGTAATGAATGATACCTTAATCAAAAGCTCTGATCATCAGTATAAATACTACTATAAAATATGTATACATTTCAGCAAAAAAATTGTATACAAAAAATCAGCAAATCTGCAAAGAGGTTAGCCTTTGCAAATTTACGAATTTCATTGTTTATTCGATACAGCACGTTATAGTGGCCCGATTGTAATGAATGATACCTTAATCAAAAGCTCTGATCATCAGTATAAATACTACTATAAAATATGTATACATTTCAGCAAAAAAATTGTATACAAAAAATCAGCAAATCTGCAAAGAGGTTAGCCTTTGCAAATTTACGAATTTCATTGTTTATTCGATACAACACGTTATAGTGGCCCGATTGTAATGAATGATACCTTAATCAAAAGCTCTGATCATTAGTAAAAATACTACTATAAAATATGTATACATTTCAGCAAAATAATTGTATACAAAAAATTAGCAAATCTGCAAAGGGTTAGCCTTTGCAAATTTACGAATTTCATTGTTTATTCGATACAACACGTTATAGTGGCCCGATTGTAATGAATGATACCTTAATCAAAAGCTCTGATCATCAGTATAAATACTACTATAAAATATGTATGCATTTCAGCAAAAAAATTGTATACAAATATTAGCAAATCTGCAAAGGGGTTAGCCTTTGCAAATTTACGAATTTCATTGTTTATTCGATACAACACGTTATAGTGGCCCGATTGTAATGAATGATACCTTAATCAAAAGCTCTGATCATCAGTATAAATACTACTATAAAATATGTATACATTTCAGCAAAAAAATTGTATACAAAAAATCAGCAAATCTGCAAAGAGGTTAGCCTTTGCAAATTTACGAATTTCATTGTTTATTCGATACAACACGTTATAGTGGCCCGATTGTAATGAATGATACCTTAATCAAAAGCTCTGATCATCAGTATAAATACTACTATAAAATATGTATACATTTCAGCAAAAAAATTGTATACAAAAAATCAGCAAATCTGCAAAGAGGTTAGCCTTTGCAAATTTACGAATTTCATTGTTTATTCGATACAACACGTTATAGTGGCCCGATTGTAATGAATGATACCTTAATCAAAAGCTCTGATCATCAGTATAAATACTACTATAAAATATGTATACATTTCAGCAAAAAAATTGTATACAAAAAATTAGCAAATCTGCAAAGGGGTTAGCCTTTGCAAATTTACGAATTTCATTGTTTATTCGATACAACACGTTATAGTGGCCCGATTGTAATGAATGATACCTTAATCAAAAGCTCTGATCATCAGTATAAATACTACTATAAAATATGTATACATTTCAGCAAAAAAATTGTATACAAAAAATCAGCAAATCTGCAAAGAGGTTAGCCTTTGCAAATTTACGAATTTCATTGTTTATTCGATACAACACGTTATAGTGGCCCGATTGTAATGAATGATACCTTAATCAAAAGCTCTGATCATCAGTATAAATACTACTATAAAATATGTATACATTTCAGCAAAAAAATTGTATACAAAAAATCAGCAAATCTGCAAAGAGGTTAGCCTTTGCAAATTTACGAATTTCATTGTTTATTCGATACAACACGTTATAGTGGCCCGATTGTAATGAATGATACCTTAATCAAAAGCTCTGATCATCAGTATAAATACTACTATAAAATATGTATACATTTCAGCAAAAAAATTGTATACAAAAAATCAGCAAATCTGCAAAGAGGTTAGCCTTTGCAAATTTACGAATTTCATTGTTTATTCGATACAACACGTTATAGTGGCCCGATTGTAATGAATGATACCTTAATCAAAAGCTCTGATCATCAGTATAAATACTACTATAAAATATGTATACATTTCAGCAAAAAAATTGTATACAAAAAATCAGCAAATCTGCAAAGAGGTTAGCCTTTGCAAATTTACGAATTTCATTGTTTATTCGATACAACACGTTATAGTGGCCCGATTGTAATGAATGATACCTTAATCAAAAGCTCTGATCATCAGTATAAATACTACTATAAAATATGTATACATTTCAGCAAAAAAATTGTATACAAAAAATCAGCAAATCTGCAAAGAGGTTAGCCTTTGCAAATTTACGAATTTCATTGTTTATTCGATACAACACGTTATAGTGGCCCGATTGTAATGAATGATACCTTAATCAAAAGCTCTGATCATCAGTATAAATACTACTATAAAATATGTATACATTTCAGCAAAAAAATTGTATACAAAAAATCAGCAAATCTGCAAAGAGGTTAGCCTTTGCAAATTTACGAATTTCATTGTTTATTCGATACAGCACGTTATAGTGGCCCGATTGTAATGAATGATACCTTAATCAAAAGCTCTGATCATCAGTATAAATACTACTATAAAATATGTATACATTTCAGCAAAAAAATTGTATACAAAAAATCAGCAAATCTGCAAAGAGGTTAGCCTTTGCAAATTTACGAATTTCATTGTTTATTCGATACAACACGTTATAGTGGCCCGATTGTAATGAATGATACCTTAATCAAAAGCTCTGATCATCAGTATAAATACTACTATAAAATATGTATACATTTCAGCAAAAAAATTGTATACAAAAAATCAGCAAATCTGCAAAGAGGTTAGCCTTTGCAAATTTACGAATTTCATTGTTTATTCGATACAACACGTTATAGTGGCCCGATTGTAATGAATGATACCTTAATCAAAAGCTCTGATCATCAGTATAAATACTACTATAAAATATGTATACATTTCAGCAAAAAAATTGTATACAAAAAATCAGCAAATCTGCAAAGGGGTTAGCCTTTGCAAATTTACGAATTTCATTGTTTATTCGATACAACACGTTATAGTGGCCCGATTGTAATGAATGATACCTTAATCAAAAGCTCTGATCATCAGTATAAATACTACTATAAAATATGTATACATTTCAGCAAAAAAATTGTATACAAAAAATCAGCAAATCTGCAAAGAGGTTAGCCTTTGCAAATTTACGAATTTCATTGTTTATTCGATACAACACGT
This sequence comes from Tipula confusa, assembly GCA_963556175.1. NCBI lineage: Eukaryota > Metazoa > Arthropoda > Insecta > Diptera > Tipulidae > Tipula > Tipula confusa. The sequence goes on along the minus strand of OY744478.1, from coordinate 12,559,406 downwards.
TATAGTGGCCCGATTGTAATGAATGATACCTTAATCAAAAGCTCTGATCATCAGTATAAATACTACTATAAAATATGTATACATTTCAGCAAAAAAATTGTAAACAAAAAATCAGCAAATCTGCAAAGGGGTTAGCCTTTGCAAATTTACGAATTTCATTGTTTATTCGATACAACACGTTATAGTGGCCCGATTGTAATGAATGATACCTTAATCAAAAGCTCTGATCATCAGTATAAATACTACTATAAAATATGTATACATTTCAGCAAAAAAATTGTATACAAAAAATTAGCAATCTGCAAAGGGGTTAGCCTTTGCAAATTTACGAATTTCATTGTTTATTCGATACAACACGTTATAGTGGCCCGATTGTAATGAATGATACCTTAATCAAAAGCTCTGATCATCAGTATAAATACTACTATAAAATAT